>CM034703.1:130418353-130433213 GCA_020142125.1 Phrynosoma platyrhinos | reverse complement strand
CCGGCTTTTTGGGCGATGGGAGGGGACAAAGAAGGAAGAAGAGAGAGAAAGAGAGAGAGAAAGGGAGCCTTCGTATTCATTGCGCAATGGCCGAGTGGGCGAAATTCAGTTCGTTTTGGTATAGAACTGAATTTATTCTTACTTCGGTTACTTTTCGCTTACTTTTCGCTTCGTGGCCAGCGTTTGATAAGGTCCATAGAGTTGGAAGATGCTTTCATTTTGAGTTCCTGCTTGGCAGGCAGTGGGACTGGATGGCCCTAGTGGTCTCATCCAACTCTATGATTCTATGATTCTAAGAGACCCCAAGGGCCATCCATTCCAACCCCTTCTGAATCAAAGGTCCCACAGAATATCAAAGGTCCCACAATAGATGGACATCCAGCCTCTGTTTAAAAACTCTCATCTAGATTCCACCTGGATTATTTTCTCCATCTGAATAACCATTTAGTAATGTCATGAAAGAATCTTGCCTGAAACCTTGGGGAGCCAGTCAGAGTTGACAACAGTGGTCTAGACAAATGCTCTGACAGTACAAGCCAGCATCTTAGATTCCTTTACACACAACAAGCATATTAATTCCTACACTGAAGCAGCTTCCTTGCAGAAATTCTGTAATGTACAGTCACATCAAGAACAAACTCTTTCTCTGCTTCTCCCTGTCAGAAGGGATAGTTTGCTAGAGAATAAGATCTGCTTGCAACAAGAGATGGGATTAAATATTTGTTGCAGCTAAAGAAAGTGTGTATGTGTGTATGTGAGACAAAGACAGGGATAGCCGTTTTCCTCTTCCCTTCAAATTGCAAGCTTCTGTTCAGATTAAGTTTAGGGCACCTCAGGAAGTGCCTGACCTCTTCAGGATCCAAATTGGGCACCAGCAGGAATGGATATCTCATTACTGCCCTAAGCAATGCTGGACCAGGGAAGAGATGTGTTTGTGGTTGCCATGAAACTGGCTGCCAGGCAACTCATAGCATTTTCATAAGGGATTCTAAGACACAGTTCATGCAAGGCAAGTAAAGTAGGTAGATGCCAACTCTGAATGCATAGTGCAGCCAGGGTTTAATTTCAAATTAGATGTGAGAAAGGAAACAGTGACCAGTTTAGGTGCCACTTGGTAGCACTCCAAACTCAGCACAGATACATGAAAGCACTAAATTTTTCATCACTGTCCCTCCAAATAATTCACCCCTGTCTTGACATGAAAAATATGTCTTGATACAAAAATTAAATACAGATACAGTTAGTGCTCCTTATCCACAGATTCAAGCATCCATGGCTTGAAGATATTTTAAAAATATATAAATTAATTTTTGCAATTTTATACAAGGTACACCATGTCACTATGTCATTGTATTGACTGGGACTTGAGCATCCACGGAGTTTGATGTCCACAGGCGGTCCTGGAACCAAACCCCAGCAGATACCAAGAGCCCACTGTATATTAATATAAATATATTAAACATAAACATTATATTTAAGAAAGTCAAGAGATAAAAGTTTTAAGTTAATTCAACTGAATCCTACTTCCCATCTGCCATGGGGATCTGGAGCTTGGAAGTGTTATGTTAAATATGTGTCACTTCTAATGAATTGTTTGCAGTCATTATGATATTGTGTTCTTAGTTCATGTGATGAGGTCTCAATCCATTTCTTTTTCTTGGAAAAACAGATTTTCCATTTGTTATTCATTGGGAGGGCTGGCCAGAAGCTCTTCCACACTAAAGAAATAAAGCAATCTGACACCACTTTAACTGTCATGGCTCCATCCTGTGGAATCCTGGGATTTGAAGTTTGGTGAGGTATTCAGCCTGGTCTGCCAGCCTGTCTGGCCTAACCAAACTAGAAACCTCAGGATCAGTGGTGTCCCTGCATCAGGTGACACCCACTGCAAGGGGGGGGGGAGGACTTCCAGGGTGGGCGGGACTTCTGGCCCGGATTTCTGGCAGGGTGTCCAGAAGTGTGGGGCCGGAAGGATGTCTGTGAGGACTACAGCCATGCCCCTGGGGCCAGAGTCATGCCCTCGTGACCATGAGTGGCACCTGTGCCTGCCTTGGGAGTGCCTGAGTCAGCCTGGGGAGCACTGGTGTGGGCCCAGAGGGTGCCTGAGGAGTGCTGGGCTGGGCCTGGTGAGCACCAGCATTGGATGAAGCAGCACCTGTGGGGGGCAGAGAGAAAATTGGGTGTCACCCCCCATTCTGGGGTGTCACTCGGTGTGGCCCACACCCCCCAGTTATGCTACTGCTCAGGATTCTATAAGATAGAGCAGGGGTAGGCAACCTTTCCCCTTTAAGGGCTGAGGAACTTCAGCTCCCAGAAACCTCAGCCATGTTGGCCAATAGTCCCATGTTGGCCAATAGCTCCTGGGATTCTGGGAGCTGAAGTCCCTTGGCCCTTAAAGGGGAAAGGTTGCCTATCCCTGAGATAGAGTCATGGCAGTTAAAGTGGTATCAAATTGTTTTATTCTTGCAGTGTGGATACACCTCAGGTCTGTGCTTCTGTGTTCTCTTTCTTTAAACCAAATGGATGCTTTAGAAGCAAGGCACACAATTCACATGCCCATTAGTGTTGGCACATTTTTGACCCGAAGTCTAGACGCTGAAGCTTGTGCATCAAGAACACATGCCACAGAAAGCTCTGCTGTACAGTACAGTTCAGTGTAGGCTGGATAACTCCTTCTCCCCCACACAGAAGCTGCAGACATGACAACACGCTGAGTACTCTCAAGGAGGCTTTTAATCTTTGTTCCGATATTTACAATATCTCACACTGACTGACAAAATGCTCCGCTCACTATATACTTCAGCATCACCACACAGGGTATTGGAGCTCCTCCCTTATATGAACATTCATTGCTGGAGCTTCTAGTCCAACCCCTTACTAGTGTGCAACACAGGGGTGATGCAAATGGGCAGCCCTGGGCCGCCCCAGGAAGTGGAGGATTGAGGCCGAGGCTGCCAGACACCTCAGCCCCTATCCTCCCTTTTGCCACCTGCAAAAGGAGCGCTAAAATAGCACTCCTTCCGCAAGCTGCAAAAGGGCTGCCGCAAAAGGCGTGGCACGCCTCTTTGGTGTCTCTTCTGGCTCAGCGTGTGCGGACGCTGAGCCGGAAGGACGTCATCAGAGCACCCACCGTGTGGGGGGGTCATTGCTATGATGACGCCCTCAGGAAGGGGATGGGGCGCCCAGTGCCCAGCTGCCCCTCCCCTTCCTTGCCTCCAACACGCCACAAAGGGCCCGTCTGCAGAGGCCCACAGTTTCTTGTTCCCCATATGGCATAACTTTGCAATATTGAAGCCTGGTGATACCATGTCCTGTCTGTGTGTCATCATCTTCCTGTGACACAGCACCCTTCCAATTGCTTGCTTATCATGGCTGCCACATGACCTATAGTAACCTTTGTCCCATAATGCTTCATCTAAGACATTTTCCTCTGGATGCATTCATCCTGACAATTAGTACTTCCAGGAGGCTTGACAGAGCACTATCAGACACATTGGTTTTGGTTTTTAAAATAGAAAAACATGGTTAGTTGGGTGCAGCAGCAGATGAGGCTGGCATGTTGCAGATCCTGCTGAGTTTGAGGCGGGGGGGAACCTTTGGTTGATTTTCTTTTTATCTACTTTTTTCACTGTCCATCTCTCATATCCATATGTAATGATGGGAAATACTATGGCTTGGATGATTCTAACTTTAGTGCTCAATTATATATGTTTGCTCTTTAATATCTTGCATAGTTCTTTCATGGCACCCCTTTTGCAGCTTAATAGCCCTGCTGAAATCAAGAAATACTATATCCATAACATTCACCTGAAAAGGGTTGGGGGTAATAGAAAAGAAATAAATTTTGCCTGGCAAGACTCGTTTTTGAGAAACCCATGCTGACTCTTATTAATTCTTTTCTAAATCCTCCCAGATTGCCTGTTTAATGATCTGTTCTAGAACCTTTTCTGGCGTTGACATCAAGCTGACTGGTTAGAAGGAGTGCAGGTTTTCTTTTCTCTGCTCTTTGAACATGAGAACAACATTTGCCTTCCTCCAATCTACTGGGACCTCGCCTGTTCCCCAAGAATTCTCAAAGATTATTTACAAGGGCTCTAAGATTATGGGCCATAATGTGCAAGAAAAGAAACTGGAAGGAGTCAGAGAGTAGTGGCTTTCTCTGTGCCTTACCACATGACATTGTAGCGGTTCAGTTCTCTTCCCATGAGAGAGAGTTGTCAAAGATTGTCTTTTGCTGAATGGATTTTTCCAAATAGACAAAAGATGTGCTTTTACAACCTCCTCCTGCAAGAAGAGAATTGAAGTGCTACAATGTCATGCAGTAAGGCATGGAGAAAGCTGCTGCTTTCCCACTCTGTTTCCATTTGCTTTTCTTGTGCCATAAGGTTCTGCAACCAAAGTTCCTTTAGTACTCTTGGATGCAGCTCCTCCAGCCCTGGAGACCTGAATTTATTTAGAGTAGATAGGTATTCCTGGGCCAGCTCTGCCTATTCTGGGCAGTAGTCTGCATCATTTGTTCTATTTTCACCATGATGTTGATCATGATGCTGATCAGCTCTACTGACATTAATTTTTAAATATCTGCATTTGTAACCAGTTTTGATCTCTCAGTTCCAGAGCCTCTTTCTTTTACCTGGTAGGGAAAGTCCATATAATTCAAAAGCATTTGCAATTGCTTCCAGAGGCTCTTTCTTTTGCCTGGTAGGGAAAGTCCATATAATTCAAAAGCATTTGCAATTGCTTTTTCAGCAGAGGTTGCTCCACAGAGAGATGTCATGTTATTGAATTTCTATTTCCTTATTCAAAGGACACCAGAAGAGCCCTGCTGGATCAGAACATAAACCTATCTAATCCAGCATTCTGTTCATAGAGCAATCAAATCAGATGGTGATGGGAAGCACATAAACAGGACATGAATTTAATAGCATTCACCCACTCACATTGCCTACCAGTTGGTACAGAGAGGTATTTATCTTACTGGAGAAAATGGCTGGGACCCAGTTAGTGATATATGCAAGTGTAAGTCCACATTATGCTTGCATTATTATTATTTTTTTTGACATTGTGGAGATTGATATGCTTTTCCTTCATTCAAAATGTCAAAAGCCTCCTCCATGACTTGCTAGATAGGAGAAATGTCTGACTATGTTCCCATAGATAGACACACACTGATTATGTAATGGACTGAGATTCTTGGAGAACCACAGCGGATCTCAGCAGAAGTTGTCCTCAATTTGTGTCTGGCTATGGAAACCCACCACCACCATCACTCTCCTCCAGCAACAGAATGGCTGTGGGGAGGGGCATGGCAGTTAAATGGTGGGTCCTGCAAGAGGAGATGGGGAGAAGTAGCATAGTTCTTATGCTATGTTCAGTGGTGTAGGATCTTGGTCAACATATGTAGCCATCATGGTTAGTACCCATTTGATAATTTATCATCTATAGCAGTGGTTCCCAACCTTTTCAATGCCCCACATCCCTAGGAAATGTTTGATTAATGTTCACACTCCCTACAAAAGTAAACATCATATTTGAAGATGGAGAAGTCTAACTTTTAATTTTTGAGCCACAAATTGAACCAGTGAACAAACAGAACTTTTTAAAATAATTTTTAACTTCATGCATAAAATGCAATCTAAACTGACTGATTAGATTTGGGGATGCGGTGGCTTAGGGGGGTTGCAGACTGCCTGAAATAGTGCAAATTGAGTCCACTTTTAGGGTTAGGGTTAGTGCTAGGGAATCATGGGAATTGTTTTTTCCCCCCCTGAGACATTGAGCCTTCTCTGTCAGAGAGCTCTGGTGCCACAATAAACTACAGTTCCCATGATTCCCTAGCACTAACCCTAACCCTAACCCTAAAAGTGGACTCAATTTGCACTATTTCTGGCAGTCTGCACCCCCCCTTAGTGGTTAAGATGTCAATTCTGACTCTTGGAAGGTTGGCAGTTTGAGGCCCAAGCGCTGTATGATGGGGTGAGGTCCCATCACTAGTCCCAGATTCTGCCAACCTAGCAGTTCAAAAGCATGCAAATACAAGTTGATAAATAGGTACCACTTCAGTGGGAAAGTAAACAGTATTCTGTGCAATCATGCTGGCCACATGATCAGAGAGTAGTCTCTGACAATGCTGGCTCTTTGGCTTAGTAATGGAGATGAGCACCATCCCCTACAGTTGGTTACGACTAGACATTCATGTCAAGGGACTACCTTTACCTTTTTAATTAGATTTTATTTTTTCAGAAAAAAATTGAGTGATGACTCATGATTCATCACTCAAGGAAACAAACCAATCTTTATGTCGCACCCCTTGAAATTCATCTTGCACTCCCTGGGTGTGTGGGCACCCCAGGTTGGGAACTCCTGTTGTACAGAAATAAGTGTATAAAACCATGCTGCTGTAATTTCAACATTTATTTCTACACAACAAGAACTATTTGTCATAACTGAAGACTCCCAAAGGTTTCATGGGTGCCCCCCTTCCTTCCCTCAGGCAATTCCTCCCTCTTTTCAAACCCAGTTAAACAGACTTGCCCTTCAGCAGGGCACTGAAGAGTATTATATTAAAGGCTCACTTCTATGCAGGAAATGCTGGGCAAAGTTTAAGTGTTATCAGTTTTACACTTCCTCCTAAATCTGTTCTCTACATACGTTACAGCCACAGATGAGTTGTAGATCATAAGATAAGCAAGGCCATGATAGAAGGCTGATAGAAGACCTGCCACTCCCAGTTCAAACTTGGCTCCAGGCAGGGAACTGTCACATGACAGGGACTTCTCTACTCCCATGAACTCTGGCTCTTTTGCATCACAACTACCATCACCTATTCAGAACAGGTTGGGTGTAAGGTAGAATCTCTATTCAAACCTATTCAGAGGGCACCAGCTTTGAGAAGGCTGAACTTCAGTATCTACATTAACACAATGTTTGATATCTTCCTGTGTTTGCATTTTATCTCAGATGATTCTTTATGAACCTTGATTGGGGAGAGGTGGGTCAAATGAATATTTTATTTTTATATAGATAGGTAGTGTAGTGTAGTGGTTTGAGAGCTGTTCTAGGACCCTGGAGAGCAAGGTTTGAATCCCCGTTTCGCTATAGAAACCCACTGTCAGCTCTTGGGCAAGGCACACTTTTTCAGTCTCAGAGGATGCCAATGACAAAACTCTTCTGAACAAATTGCCAAGAAAACCCTGTGATAGATTCACCTTAGGGGTGCCATAAGTCAGAAATCAAGCACAACAATGTCAACAACAACAAAATCCAGAGAATCAGGCAGACAGCAACACAAAAATACAATATAGTGGCTGTAACAAAGCTTTATACTGACCTACTGACAAAAGGGACCTTTAGAAATCTCTTCTTGAAAGGGAGCTATTCTTTAATTTTGTTTTCTTTTTACTCTTGGCAATATGTCTACAAAGCCATGGGAAACCTGGAAATGTAACAGCTTGAGAAAAACATGTTACTGTTACTTTTCATGAAGCTCTTCTGTTGCTTGCTTGCATTTATTATTAACCAAATGCTTGATTATTACACGCTAGTGGGATGTATTTGCCTCAGTGGGTTTAATCGCATAGATCCATTGCAATGTACTGCATTTCCAAGATAGAGTAATAGCAACAAGTATTCACTAGGGGGTGCCTGTTGGGAAGACAACTCCAGTGAGAGAGACCTGTTTTACTTGAGCAGGTGAAAGTTAGACAAACAGAAGCAGAAACTTTGTTTTTGCTGTTAAGTACCCTCTGCTTAGGTCCTCTAAATTTATACCCATGACCTCCTTAATAGAGTCCATCCATCTATCATGTGGTCTTCCTCTCTTTCTACATCCATCTTTCCCAGCACTATTGTCTTTTCTAGTGATTCATGCCTTCTTATGATGTAGCGTATGACAGCCTCAGTTTAATTATCTTGGCTTCCAGGGAGAGTTCAGGCTTGATTTGTTCAAGGACCCATTTGTTTGTCTTTTTGGCTGTCCATGGTATCCTTATGACTCTTCTCGAGCAGAGCACCACATTTCAAATGAGTTGATTTTCTTTTTATCTGCTTTTTTCACTGTCCAGCTCTCTCATCCATAAATAATGATGGGAAATACCATGGCTTGGATGATTCTAAATTAACTGCTCAATTGTATATCTTTACTTTTTAATCATAGACTCAAAGAATCATAGAATCATAGAGCTGGAAGAGACCACAAGGGCCAAACAGTCCAACCCCCTGCCATGCAGGAATTCACAATCAAAGCATCCCCAACAGATGGCCATCCAGCCTCTTTTTAAAAACCTCTAAATAATAATAATAATAATAATAATAATAATAATAATAATAATAATAATAATAATAACTTTATTTATACCCCACCTTTAGCCAGGGCTGTCAAGGCAGCTTACAAGTTAAAAAGAGTACACCCATACAAATCAGCAACAAATGCCCCCCCCTTAAAAATTTACTAAATCGTTAAACAGATTAAAATCTCATTTTAAACCAAATTAATAAAACATATAACATAAATAGACAGCGGCATTGCAGACATCTAGGAAAGAGCTATCTGATGGTGAGAGGGAGATTGTGTTGTTCTGGCAAACGCCTGCTGGAAGAGATCTGTCTTGATGGCTTTTTTAAAGCCATCTAGGGGGGGAAGCAGACTGGCGGCTCTGCACTGCCCCGGGAAGGTGCACCGCCGGACCGAGGCAGCCCCACGCCTCGTTCCTGCAGCGCTCCCTCGCTGCCCCTGAAAGGAGCGCTAAATCAGCGCTCCTTTCAGAAGTCAGCAAAAGTGCGCCCCAAAAGGTTGAGGCGCACTTTCGCTGGCTTTTCCGCCGCAGCGTGTGCGGACACTGCGGCGGGAGTTTGCCCCCGGAGCGCCAGCCATGCAGAGGGCCGGCGGCTCCGAGGGTAACCTCGGGAGGAGGAAGGGGCACCGAGTGTGCGGCTGCCCCTCCTCTTCCCTGCCTCGGAGATGGCTCAATTAGCCGTCTGCCGAGGCCCTAAGTTAGTTATCTGATGGATCTCCTCCGGCAAGGCATTCCACAATCTGGGGGCTGTAGCAGAAAAGGTCCTCTGAGAGGTTGTCGCCAGCCTAGTTCTTATTGGTTGAAGCAACTTCCTGCCAGAGGACCTGAGGGCATGGGGCAGATTATATGGAGATAGGCAATTCCCTAGGTAAAATGGGCCCAGGCCATGTAGGGCTTTAAAGGTCAATACCAACAATAAAAACAAAACTCATATCATCCATGACCTTTTACTGGATGAGGCTGCTGACCTGGCATGCTTCACTGAGACCTGGCTGGGAGAGGCCAGTGCTGTGACTTGGATGCAGGCCCTCCCAGCTGGGTATTCAGTTAGTGAGCAGGTAAGGGAAAGTGGGCGGGAGGGCAGAGTGGCTCTGGTTCACAAAAGCAATCTAACCTTGACCAGGAAGCCTATCTGGAAAGCAGTCCACATCGAGTGCATGTATCTAAGCCTGAGGACCAGGGATAGTTTAGGGATTTTGTTAGTGTACCAACCACCCCGTTGCCTAACAGAGTCCCTAACCAAACTGACACAGTTGGTTTCAGAGTTTCTGTTGGAGTCACCCAGACTTTTAGTTTTGGGCGACTTCAACATCCCACGTGAGACCAGCTTGCCAAATTTAACTGATGCAGCTCGGGAGTTCATGGAATCCATGACAAACATGGGCCTATCCCAATTAGTTGTCAGGCCTACTCACTGTGCAGGTCATACCCTCTATGTGGCCTTTAGTACGGAACAGGAATATCCGTGGGTGGAGGTTGTCAAAACCTCCACCTTGTCATGAACAGATCATTTCCTGGTCAAGATGAAACTAAGAATCTCTGTCTGCCCCACCAGGGGTGGCGGACCCATTAGAATGGTCCTCCCTCGAAGGCTAATGGAACCAAGCGGATTCCAGAAAGCCTTAGAGGGATTAATGGTTGGTAAGGACAATGATTCTGTAGAAGCTTTGGTTAATACTTGGAACACCAATCTTGCCAAGGCTATCGACACAGTCACCCCAAGCATCCTTTCCAGTTCGCTCCTAATCGTAAATCCTGGTATTCAGAAGAGCTTAGGAAAATGAAGTAGGTTGGACAATGACTAAAGCACAGCTGGTGGAAGACTTGACTCTTATCTGACAGGACTCGTGATAGGAATTTCTTTGATTCCTATCGAGAGGCAATACATGCAGTACAGAAATCCTTCTCTGCACATATTTCATCTGCAGGGTCTTGTCCAGAGAGCTGTTTAGGGTGATGGGGGAACTGACTCAAGTTTCCCCTGCTCAGAACCCTCTACTTAACCCAACAACAGCCTGCTGTGATGCATTTAATAACCACTTTGCAGATAAAATCTCTCAGATGAGAGCCAACTTAGATGCCAGTGTTGCAACAGAATCTATAGACAGGGTGTCCAACAACAAGGTGTCCAGTTGATGTAAATTTACTGGATCAGCTTCAACCTGTGAGTACTGATGACGTGGACAAGCTCCTTGGGAGAGTGAGGAAGACGACCTGCCTCCTCGATCCTTGTCCATCTTGGCTGGCCATCCAGAGGGGTGACATATTGAGGGTATTTCTTAGAAATATTATCAATGCATCCTTTAGAGAAGGCTTTGTTCCACCTTGCTTAAAGGAAGTGGTGGTGAAACCGCTCCTGAAAAAACCTTCCTTGGACCCCCTGGATAGGAACAACTATAGGCCAATTTCTTTGCTGCCTTTTTTAAGCAAGGTGATTGAGAGGGTGGTTGCCTCTCAACTCCAAGCTGTCTTAGATAAAACCGATTATCTAGATCCATTTCAAACTGGCTTTAGGACAGGATATGGAGTTGAGACTGCCATGGTTGCGCTGGCCGACTACCTCTGCTTGGGTATCGACAGGGGTAGTGTGACCCTGCTGGTGCTCTTGGACCTCTCAGTGGCCTTTGATGCAATAGACCATTCCATTCTCTTGCATCTCCTGAGAGAGTTAGGAATTGGAGGCACTGCTCTGCAATGGTTCCATTCCTTCCTCTCGGGCAGATCCCAGAGGGTGAGGCTCAAGGACAGCTGCTCTACTAGAATAGAGCTTAAATGTGTTGTCCCTCAGGGCGCCATACTGTCTCCAATGCTATTTAACATCTGTACGAAGCTGCTGGAAGAGATCATTCAGAGGCATGGAGTGTGGTGTCATCAATATGCTGATGACACCCAGATATACTTGTCCATGACCCGGTCATCGGCTTTGACATCAGATGGCGCCTCTCTTCTCAGTGATTGTCTCAAAGCAGTAATGGACTAGATGAGGAAAAACAGACTGAGACTGAATCCAGACAAAACAGAGGTACTAACAGTTATGGGCCCGAAACCAGGTCTGGGAATACAACTTCCAGTCCTGGATGGAGTCACACTCTCCTCCAAGGACTGTGTTTGCAGTCTGTGGGTACTCCTAGGTTCGTCGCTTCACATGACAAATCAGGTGAATGCAACGGTCAGGAGTGCCTGTTATCAGCTTCGGCTGATATGCCAGCTGCACCCTTTCCTGGAAATTAGGGATCTTGAAACTGTGGTACATGCTTTGGTAACCTCCTGTCTTGATTTCTGCAATGCGCTCTACATGGGGCTACCCTTCTGCTTATCCCGGAAACTTCAACTAGTTCAGAACATGGCAGCCAGGCTAGTTACTGATATTTCTAGGAGAGAGCACATAACACCTGTGCTTAAATCTCTCCACTGGCTGCCTATTAGTTTCCTGGCACAGTACAAGGTGTTGGTTATTACCTTTAAAGCCCTACATGGCTTGGGTTCATCTTATCTCCAGGACCGTCTCCTTCCATATGAGCCTCCCAGTGCACTTCGGTCCTCTGGGAAGAACCTGCTACAGCCTATGAAAACTAGGCTGTTGGTGACCTCCCAGAGGGCCTTCTTTGCCGTGGCTCCCAGATTATGGAATGGCCTGCCGGATGAGATCCGTTTTATTACCACTCTAGACAGCTTTTAAAAAGCTGTCAAGACAGATCTCTTTCAGCAAGCCTTCCCTGACTAGCTTTCCCGGCCCTAGGATTTGGTTGCCAGCCCCTGCAGATGCCATCGCACCACTTAACCTGCTGTGTTATCTCTTTTTGTTTGACTTGGGTTTTATCGCATTTTGTGTTTTAAAAATTGACTAGTTTAATACTTTTTTAAGGGGTCGGTGGGTTAGGACATTGTTGTATTATGGATGTTTTTAATGTTGTAAGCCACCCCGATTGTGTCGCAGAGGGGCGGGATACAAATAAATTGTATTATTATTATTATTGTTGTTGTTGTTGTTGTCTTTAAGGCAAGTGAGGTATTTGCTAGACCTTGAGGTTTTGGCTGAGTTTGACTTTCAGCAAATATCCAGATATTTGAAGTCACCCATTTTGTCTGGTCTGTACAGGGCCAAAGTCAAAGAAGAATGTGCTAAGGTAGGCTTAATGCTGAATATTAAGAAAATAAAAATAATGAGCACAGAAGAACTACATGAATTCATCCTAGATATTGAAATAATAAAAATAGTCAAAGAATCCCCACACCTTGGGTCAAACATTGATCAGAGTGGAGACTGAAGTCAAGAAATCAGACAGAAACTAGGACTGTTTCTTCTATGAAACAACTTGACATGATACTAAAATGCAAAGACAATCAGCCTTTCATATCCATGGATTCTTTATCCATGGATTCAAGCATCCATGGGTTGAAAATATTCCAAAAAGATATAAATTCCAAAAAGCAAATCTTGATTTTGCTATTTTATATAATCGGCACCATTTCACTATGCCATTGTGTTGAATGGGACTTGAGCAAACATGGATTTTGGTATCCACAGGGGTTTCTGGAACCAACCCCCAGTGGATAACAAAGGTCCGTTGTACTAAAGTAAGGATTGTCCAAACCGTTTTATTCCCCATTACCATGTATGGTTGTGAAAAATGGATAGTAAAGAAAGCAGATAGAAATAAAATCATTTGCAATGTGGTGCTAGAGAAGAGTGCTAAGGATACAATGGATGACCAAAAAAGACAAACAAAAGAGTCCTTGAATAGATAAGATCTGTACTCTCCCTGGAAGCCAGGATGACTAAATTGTGGCTGTCATACTTTGGACATACTTAGGATGTTATCACACGTGGCCCAGAAACTGAAAATAAAGTGGAAATGAGGCATCCCGAAAATAAACGGGAAATAAACCTTGTTTCCGCAAACGTCATTACCTTAATTGCAAATTTACAGTAAGTGCATTGAACGTCCACACACAAGAGAAAAAAAACCTGTAAATGTACTAGAAATGAGCCTCTTGCACATGCACAGATAGAGGAATGCTCACTGGAACCATGGCAACAGCAGGGAAATGCTCCCCAATGCGCATTTGGCCATCACATTACGGTAAATGCGTAATTACCGTAATTACATATTTGCATTTCCTCCAGACAACTGAATAACAAAAGATCGCGGTTAACACCAGTTTCTGTCCACTTTCTGTCAAGTTTCTATGCAACGTCGTGTGAAAACACGGGGCACTAATCCAGTTTCTGTCTGGGTTTTGTGTGGATTAACCAGCAGATTTGCCCCCTTGTGATACCGTCCCATGAGAAGGAAAGAATAATTAGATAAGGCAATCACACCAGGAAAAGTGGACACCAGAAAAAGGAGAGGGAGACCACAAGCCAGATAGACTGAAACAGGTAGATTGTGGGCCTGAGCAGAGAGGTGGAGGACAGGGGATCTTGGAGATGTCTCAGTCACAGGGTCACCATGAGTCAGAGTTGATTCGAGGCAAGCTAACAATAACAACAACAAAGGTTTCTCACAGGATTTTATTAAAACACACATTACATACAGTACAAACTATATTTTCCTGTTTGGAAATTCAGAAAACTTAGCTAAAGTGTCTATCTGAGATCAAGGTGAAATGAAGATATTACTCCTCACTGCTTTAAAAAAGGGGGATAAAGAAAAGGAGAAAGGTTTGGAATAATCAGGTTGGCACAAACTGACAAATTGTCTACTTTGATTAGAGAAAAGTTGTTAGTAACTTTTTTGAAAGATTGGAAACTCCTGATGGACTTTTTGAGAAAAAGTGATGACTGCTGTTTTGTAAATTAGTATGTATTGATTAATAGAAGAAAAGTAATATCTAATTTAGAAAGAGAGGGGCTGGATTTAAGTGTGTGTGTGTGTGTATCCACAGAACAGATCATTGGAAGTTATCTATATATATATTCTAGTAGTTTGCTTTGTAGATTTCTTTCTTTTTCTTCCTTTCTTTTTTTCTTTTGGTGTCTTTTTGTATTTTATTATATTACTTTTTTCTTCTTTTGTATGCTTTGTTCTATTTTTACTATATGTAGAAAGTCTCAAAAGGGGGAAAGATTAGGGAAGTGCTTGATCTCAAACACAAAGGGCTGTTTTATATTAGGCTGTTTTGAAATGCTGTTTTTAGGTATTAGAAATACAATGCTGAGTAAATTTTAAATCTGTCACTGGGCTGACAAAACTTCAAAGATACAGCTAAATTCCATCACACTTTCCCACCTGGCATGAGAAATGAGATGATTACTCATTTTGAGAGATAGGTTTTGCCTCCCCACCTGTGTATCACCACGGTTCAAGGTTGTAGCTATGGGGAGAGGGGAAATGAGGGGGTTGCCTCACCAGATAAGAATTCTGCCACCCAAAATGAAATGCTGCTTCACTTCCCAAATTTCTAGCATTGCACACAGTGAGACACTGAAAATCATTCACATCTCCAAAACTTAGCTTTTCTGTGTTTGCATTCCCTTGGTCATGTTGCTTACCCCTTTTCTCTCAAAGATATAACTATCTCTCTCTCTGGCTTTTCTTCACAAACAAAGATTCAGGAAGGAC
>CM034703.1:130404882-130418253 GCA_020142125.1 Phrynosoma platyrhinos | reverse complement strand
TACACACTGATTTTTGTGCTTCGCCTCAGGTGTTTGTTACTCCAAACTTTTGTAAAGTCTTCCAAATGTGCTGTATGTATCTCTCAAAGATATAACTATATTAATCTGAAAAATCAGTATGCAAAGGGATCTTGTAGCACCTTTGAAACTAATGAGGGGTGGGGGAGAAGCTGGTAGCATGAGCTTTCATAGACTTGAGCCTACTTGGAGATAGGTTCAAGTCTACAAAACTTCATGCTACCAGCTTCTTTCAGTTAGTCTCAAAGATGCTACAAGATCCCTTTCCCCTTTTCTTTGGAACTCTATGTCTAAATGCTCAGTTGAAGTTCTTAGTTAACTGCAATGCTGGAAATGAAAAGAAATTTAATGAGGAGGCACAATTCCTTTTTAGAAGCAATGTCCTCATTTTGTCCTACCCCTACCCCTGTAGCTACACTCCTTCTTGGGTCTGTATCATGCCCTATTTCCAAGCCCAGGTTCATTTTCAAAGACTTTTTTTGGCAAGTTTTGAAACATCCATCGGCTAGAAAGCTTATTTGCAGGAAAATGCATTTTTTACAGGATGGTAGTTATAGTCCAGAACTGTGTGATGGTTTTGTCTTTTCTGCCTTTTCTTCTTAAGTTTCAAAAATTCAGTGCAAGGGACACCAGGGGCAATGGCGTCTCATGTATGAAAAAGCACTCCTTGGTAATAAATACAGTTGGGAATAAAGGCTGTGAAGATAAAGCAAGAGGTTTAATGGAAGAGGTGGCTTTGGATATTTTTTTAAAGGAAAAGAGGGATTTTTTGTAAAGGAAAAGAGGGATATATGGGATGGAAAAGAGCATCCCATATATATTATGGGAAGAAAACATTTCCAGGCTTTGGGGGCAGTTAACAGTGGCCATTACTTTTTAACAAAAAGTCAAAAGTTTAAATATTACCATATTTCCTGTCCATTGGACATCATCCACTGGATAACTTCTGAGTTTTTAGATCTGAATTTAGCCAAAAAGTCAATCAAAACTTCCACTTGCATGCTCAACTTGCATCATGAATCAGCCCCCAGCACTATCTATCTTATCAAGGGTTTGCATTTTATTTGGATTACAGCCCTCCTTTTTGATTCTTCTTTATTTCTCTATATCACTATTTCACCATATAATTTATCCTCATTCTCTCCTGTTCTTTATCATGACAGATCCAAAACTTTTTGGATATGACATTCTGTCACCTTGAAGATTAAATTCCCACACTTTATTAACCCCCCCTCGGTAATCTAGATACTGTTCATGAAACAAATGAATTAAGTCCAGAGCATCACATGTCTAGCATACAGCCATTCATTTTGAGATTCCAAGAAGTGTTTCCAATTGACTAGATACTGCAATTTGTCCCAGTGCCACCTCGAGTTCAAAATTCTGGCCACTTCAAAGTACTATTCCCCCTCTACCATCAGCAGGGATGGAGGCTGTGGGTCCACCCACCAGGGATCTGCAACTAAAGCTGGTTTCAGCAGGCTGAAATGGAACACTGGATGCAAACATCTGTAGGTCTTAGGTAAGTCCAATTCAGCAACTACTTTATTGATCAGCTGCTTTACCATGAATGGCTCTACATATTTGGCCCCAGTTTCTTGGGCTGCTGTTAGGTTTTTAAATGTTTAATGGAAAAGTAGACCTTGCTCCCTGGTCTCACCTCCCACTCTTTGTCCCTTTTCCAGTCCACAAACCTTTTGTAGTCCTTCTTGACATCGTCCCACACTGTCATAACTTGTGGCCAAGCATCTTTGATTTTTGTAATCCACTGGGAGAGTGACACAGAGTCTGTGGGTTCAGTGTACAGCATAGACAATATTTTTGGTTTGTATCATTAAACAATCTCAAACGGTGAATGTCCAATGCTCTGACTGATGGCCCCATTGAAGACAACCTCAGCGTGGGGCAGCAAGTCAAAGCAATTGTCTTGTAGGTAATTTCCACAGCAGCGTATGTACTGCTCCACATTGGGCAAGCAGTTGGACAAGCCCATGCACCCCACAAAGTGTACCTGCTTTGAAAACAAGTCTGTGATCACCCAAATGGTATTTTGCCCCCTACTTTTGGGTAGGTCTGATATAAAGTCCATAGCAATGTGCTTCCTGGGGGCGCCAGACATGGGCAGTGGCCACAGCAGTCCCCAAGGCTTCCTGCCACTGGCTTAGCATGGGCACATATTGGGCAGCCCTTAACATAAGTTTCCACATCCTGCTGGATCCCATCCCATCAATACTGTTTTCTTATCAGATACCAAGTTCTCAAGAATACCCAGTATCCAGCTGCCTTAGTGTCATGACACAACTGTAAGATTTTGGGGTTAGAACCTGAAGCTACAGAATTCATTGGCCCACCAGCTCTGTTCTGGGTTTAACTTTCTTGGGGCTTGCAATGCCTCCAAATTATGAAGGTCTGTCCAAACTTCAAAGGGGTGAGGGGCACCCACTGGGAACTGACAACATGTCTACAGCACCTACCTGATTGCAAAAGCTTCTTTTTCCCAGGTGGGCTGGGTCACCTCCACTTCTTGGAACTTTTTAGACAAATAAGCACATGGTCTTAATTTTCCTCCGAGTCTCTCTGCATTAATACAGCTCCTATCGCAATGTCACTGACTTCGGTCTGTATAACAAAAGGTTGTTCTGGCTCAGGGTGCTTTAGAATTGGTTTTGTGCTAAATAGTCCTTTCAACTTTTTGAAAGCCTCCTGACACTCTGGAGTCCACTTGATCTTGGTGGATGGTTTGGGTTTTTCACTGGGGCCTCCTGGGCAAGTCTGTAATGGGCAGTGCTATCTGGGCAAAGTCCAGAATAACTGCTTGTAAAAGTTAGCAAATTCCAAGAAACTTTGCACCAGCTTTTGGGGTTTTGGTGGGGCCCATTCCAATACTGTCTGCACCTTGGCTGGGTCCATTCCTATTCCCTGGGTGGACACTCGATACCCCAAGAAATCCAATTTGGCGATATGGAATTCACATTTGGGCAGGTTAACATACAACTGATTGTCCAAGAGGTGCTTCAGAACCTTTCTCACCAACTTCATGTGGGATTCCAACTCTCGAGAATAGATCATCACATCATCCAGGTAGACCAGGACCCTCTCAAACAGCAAGTCATGCAAAATGTCATTCACTGGCTGCATAAACATGCCAGGGGGCCCCAATAGCCCAAAAGGCAGGACTAAGTACTCAAAAACCCCCAAAGGGCAGTTGAATGCTGTCTCATATTCATCCCCTTCCTGGATCCACATTCAGAAACAGGCATCTCTCAAGTCCAGCTTAGTAAAAATCTGGCCTATAGCCAGCCTCCCTAACATGTTCTTCATGAGAGAGATGACATATTTGTTGGTGCTGCATACCCCACTGAGGTACTTGTAGTTGGTCACAAGTCATATGGACCTGTCCTTCTTCTCTTGGAAGAATACTGGGGCCCTGAAGATAGAGGTTGATTGGCAGATGAAGCCTCTAGCCAAGTTCTTTTCTATGAAGTCCTTTAGAGTCCTCATTTCTAGTGGGGCCATGAAGTAGAGTTCAGACGTGGGGGGCTACACTCTGGGTACCAATTCAATTGCACAGTTTGTCTCCTGAAGTGGGGGGGGGGAGCAGTTGGTCACACTCCTTTTCCTCAAAAATGTCTGCCAAGTCCTGATATACTGAAGGGTAGTCCCACTGGTCCTCTACAATGGCATTTCCAGCCAACTCCTGCCACAAGTCAGGTTGGCTCAAGGCCACTATGCACTGTTACACACATTTGGATTAGTGTTCTGAGTGTGGGCCCTGCATCCTGCCCCCCACCAGATCCTGGGATTGTGAAAGTGTAACTAGTCTATTCCAAAGATCATTTGGTAGCACGAAGGGGGCCCCAAAAGAAACTGGATTTTCTGCAGTGCTCCGCCACCCCCAGCTGGACTGTCGCCGTTATTTCCCCATGGAAGAGCTGTCCATCTGATGAAAGGTGATGGGGTGCCTCAGCCTCTTGGTGTCAAGTCCCATCTTCTACACTATTTCTGGGTCGATGAAGCATTGAGTGCACCCAGAGTCTATTGCTAGGTTCATACTCTGTCTCCTTTTCTGGTCCTCCACCTTTACGCCAGGGTATATAAGGGGACTCCTCCACTCACCCTTGACATACGGTGCTGTGGATTTATGACCAATCTTCCATCACTGCCTGAGCTTTTCCTCTAGGTCAGCATTGTCCTCCAACTCGGTCGTGTCCGATGTTACCTCTGGCTGCGCATTGTCTCAGCTTGCCACCTTGAGGGCCCAGCCACCCATCCCTAGCTGGTGTGTCACTGGTCTCCAGTGATGAAGTGGTTGCTTCAAAGAGGTGCCCTGACAGTGGTCCTTTTGGTTGGGGCATTCAGCAATCAGGTGCCCCTTCTGCCCACAGGCCAGGCAGAGCCTGGGACTCCTCCGCATATCTCACTCTGATTCCTGGATCTTAATCCCCTTTTCCTTTCCCTGGGAGTGGCTTGGATTTGGGGGAGTTCCTTTGCTCTTTCCTGGTTTCCATTGTGTCATTACGTGGATCTCCTCTTTCACCATTTCGGCTTCCCCAGCTAGTCAGATCCACTTCCTCATGGTCTGAGGATTGTCTGTCCTATGGACCCATTTCAGCTGGTCTGGCTGCAAGCCCGCCTTGAAATGCTGTACCTTGGTCGCCTCGGGCTAGTTTGGAACTTGGGCTGCCAGTCCCTGGAACTCCATCACATATTCCCTCACGGAGCATGCTCCCTGCATAAGCACCATCAACTTGGTTTGAGCTTTCTCTGCCCAGAAAGGGTCCTCGAATTGGGCCTGCAGAGCAACTCTGAATTTGGGCAAACTCTCCAATTCTGCAGCTCCAGCATCGAAAAGTTGTAAGAGCCAGTCCGCCTCTTCACCTTCCAGGTGGGATATCATACACCTTACTTTGGCAACTTTGCTCAGGAAGGTAAGGCCCCACTCACACACATGCACTGCTACCTGGCCAGGAAGTAGGACAACTGGCTGGACCTCCTGTTGAACCGCATCCCCAGTTGCCTGGCTGCCAGGTTCTGGGTGTGACTTGTCAGGTCTCTGGCCGGTGCCCCGGGGGGGGGGTCATCTCTTGCATGTCCCAAAGAGCCAGTTTTTGGCACCTCATGTGCCAGGATGGTGTGAAGAGTATCTCCGATGCATTGCCCCCTTCGAGAGTCTCTCGACATCCTAGTGTTTGCCCTGCTCCTTGGGCCAGTGGTCCCACCATGGTTCTGGTGAGCTGGGCTACCATCTCTTTGATCACCATATCCTGCAGTGTCTGCTGCCCCGCCAGTGTCCCTCATCGCTGGCCTTGCGCTGGACGTTGGGGTCCGGAACCACCCTTCCTCCTCTGCTTCACACAGTGGGTCCTCTGGGGCTTCTTTCCACAGCCCATCTGATGTTTCCTCATGCCCTTGGTCATCCATGGACCAGTCCCCCCTGTCCTCATAGTGGTGGGTCCAGTCTTCTCTGCATCTCCGCACAGTTATCAGGGCTTCCTCCTAAAGCTACCCATTGCTCCCCATGCCTGCCTTGTCTCCACAGGATCTTCTCATTCTGGCTCCCAGGCCAGAGTTAGCTCAACCTTCCTGGGTTTGAGCCACCTGGACACCACTCTGCTCACCCTACGAAGGCTCCTCCACTTTGGTTTTGCCTTGGGCCAAATCAGGCTGCACCATACAAGACATTGGAGGGAGATTTGACACAGGGTAATGTTTAGTGGATCCGAACCTCAAGAACCAGGATGGCATGGTAGTGGTAAAAGTACTACAGCTTTATTTTGGATTCTTCGGACAGAGATGCACCACAGATGCGTTAGTTTCAAATCTGATTTCCACCAAAATGGTTTTCCCCTCCAACCCTTCCTTCCCCAGTTTGCTGTTAGCATGCTTTGAAGCACATCAAAGGGTTTTAAAAACTCTCTGCTCTTCTCCATCACCCATATCAATCTATCTAACCCAGGAAGGAAGGTGTCACCTTGTTTGTCATCAAAGTCTGGTCCTAGAAAGTAAACAGGGTCATAAAACTACAAACCTCCCCTGCTATTGCCCATCTGTCTCCCGGTTTGCATTTTATTCGAATTACAGCCCCCCCCCTTTGATTCTTCTTTATTTCTCTATATTGTTATTTCACCATATCATTTATCCTCATTCTCTCCTGTTCTTTATCATGACATATCCAAAACCTTTTGGATATGACAGCTGGGATCTGGTGGCTCATATGGCACTAAAATAAAATGGTAGTTATTTGGTAGGGTTTATGTCACAAGTATCAAGGGAGGAGGAGTTTATGTGATACCTGTCCAAGGCTTTGTGCAACGGGCTATGGGAACAGGCTAGAGCAACTATCCTGATCATACTCCTTCCTGGCCCTCTACCAGCTGAGCTATGCTGCTTGCCCTGGTTCAGCAGATTCAAGACAGAAACCACACTAAGGATTGAAAGGATGAGTAGAGGGAGGAAGGGATGGATACTAGGTTTATTTTTTCTTCCCTTTCTTCTTAGTTTCAAAAAAATCAGTGCAAGGGACACCAGAGGAAAAGGTGTCTCATGTATGAAAAATCAATCCTTGATATCACAGCTGGGAATAAAGGCTGTGAAGATGAACAAAGGGTTTAATGGAGGAGGTGGATTTGGATATTCTTTTAAAGGAATATGGATGAACAAACAGGCAGGCAAGCAGGCAGATCTTTGGCTCTGTTCTTCAAATGTCCTAGGAAAGCTAGTGTGGCACCATCAGGGAAAACTGAGGGCTATGGTTGTATGTCTGAGTGCTTGTTTGAAGTATTACATTCCGTAAGTGTACTTACACAGAAGTCCAGGAGTCAGAGAAGAAGGATGAAGGAGTTTTCCCAGTGCACTTCCATGACCAACCAGTGGCCATTTTGGATAGAAGTGAAGCTATAACAAGGCATCATTTGGCAGTCATTGCCCTGCTGAGCAAAACTGCTGCATAAGGAGATATCGGATACCTCCTTGTTCAATGTTGGGAAAAGTAGATGTGCTGACCCCTCAGTCACATCAGAGTAAAGTACCAGGATAATTCCAGTGCATGTGTATACAGATTGTCCCAGCCAAATAGAAGGAGGCATTGTTGTTGCTGTTGTGTCCCTTCAGGGTGTTTCTGATTTATGGCAACCCAAAGGCGAATCTATCATGGGGTTTTCTTGGCCTGATTTGTTCAGACTAGGTTTGCTATTGCCTTCTGCTGAGGCTGAGAGGGTGTGACTTGCCCAAGGTCACCCAGTGGGTTTCATGGACGAATGGGGAATCAAACCCTGGTCTCCAAAGACATAGTTCAACACTCAAACAACTGGCTCTAAAGGAAGCATTGGGGCAATTTTAAATAAGAAAAAGGAATCCAGTCCTCACCCAGCTTATGTCTCTGCAATGTATCCTCCAAAATGATTTTCTCATCAGCTGAACTATTGTCATGGCTGGGGGCTTGTCTAGGCAATCAGAATGATCCCAGTAGAATGTGGGTAGAATCTGCCTTGTTCACATGCAAACTGAATACACTCAACTTACTTTGAGGAGGCTGCCAAAAAAAACACCATAAAAACAGGATATATTATCCTGTCCCATCCCCCTCATTGTATCCTAAAGTATTTGGATTGTTGGATATGTGAACAACCAATGCAGATGGACCCAGGATAAACAGGGATAAAACTGTGCATGTGTTGAATGTGTTTTGAATACATCTGCATCATCGACTTCATCTTTGTGAAGTTGAAGGCTTTCATGGCTGGCATCCATAGTTTTTTGTGGGTTTTTCAGGCTGTGTGGCCATGTTCTCTGAAGATGCCAGCCACAGATGCTGGCAAAATGTCAGAAAGAAACTCTTCTAGAACATGGCCACACACCCACAAAAGACTCCATCTTTATTCACAATACGACAACGTTTGAGCAACAGAACACGCAGAAATGCACAAGATGTATTTCTGGGATTGTGTGAGTGAGATTATTTGTATAGTCATGTTGCAAAACAAAACATGTAGATAACCCATGGGTGAGAAGGGCTTTGGAGTAAGTGAGGAATGTTACAGATGCCTCATGCACATGACACCTATAGCTGTTTAAAAGTATCCTTTTTGTGTGGTTGAGGGAGATCCATGTTTACATGAAGCTCTTCTATCACATGAAGCCTGGCCCTTGCTTACTGTTGGACTTACTTGTGGGATGGCTGCCAGAAATAGTCAGCCACCACTAGGCTAAAAAAAATAAATGTCTATGCCATTTCCCATGATGGGACAGACTGGTGATATGACATGAAGTGAGAAATGAGGGAAGTGGAAAACACAAATGTACTCCTGAGGGATGCCAAAGATCATAAATCCATCACAGGCAAGGCCAAAGCAATCTTATTGTCTTATAGGAGAAGTGTCATTGGCCACTGATAAGGGGACAGCAAAACACCCAATGACGCCTGTGGAATCGGGAGGGTGCTGTCTCTCATTTGGGAGCATTTTGGGCCTGAGGGAGGGACCTTTGGACCTCAGCTTTGGAGAGGCAAGGCTGAGACTGTGAGAGTTCAAGGAGCTCTGGCATCACACTAACCACTGACCTGATAGGCACTTTTGCTGCAAAGTTTTTAAAACTGAAGCTGCTACTGAAGATTAAGCCATTGAAATGTGGCAGCTGAAATGAAACAAGATGAGGGAGGGGATGCAAGGGCCACCTGCTCTCCACTAGGGCTGGGAAAGGCTGCATCCCTCAAGCATCTCGAGGGGACAATTGCAAAGGACAGAGAGGCACTGGGCAGGGTTTCAGCATAGGTCCTGAACTGGAACACAAGAGGTAGTGGAGTCTCCTTCCTTGGTGGTCTTTAAGCAGAAGCTGGATGGCCATCTGTCAGGGATGCTTTGATTGGGAGTTCCTGCATAGCAGGGGGTTGGACTGGATGGCCCTTGTGGTCTCTTCCAACTCTATGATTCTATGATTCTATGATTCTACACAAGGGAACCAAACATAAAACCAGATCCCTCTGTATTAAGGATGTATTTCTGCTTTTCTATGTATTACATTTGTATCTTTCAAAGAAATAACTGTGTTAGTCTGAAAAATCAGTATGCAAGGGGATTTGTTAGCACTTTTGAGACTAACTGAAAGAAAGAAGTTGGTAGCATGAGGTTTTGTAGTCTTGAGTCTACTTCCTCAGGTGCATGAAGTGGAGTGGAGAATCCAGAGACAGACCAATATAAGCTGTTTGTGTGTGAGAATTATATGGGTCTCTCTCTGGATTCTCCATTCCATACATGCATGTGAGGAAGTAAGCTCAAGTCTACAGAAGCTCATGCTTCTTTCTTTCACTTAGTCTCAAAGGTGCTACTAGACACATTTGTGTCCTGACTTTTCTTTATGGTGCTGATGGCAACATACACAGCCCCTCCTCTTTCAACAGCTCTGTGAGGTTGGTGCAAAAGAGGTTGGCCCAAAGTCACCTGAGCAGGCCTTCCCATCACCCTTACTTACCTCTGTGTAAGGCTCAGAGAGATATACAGTCTCCAATTATGTTTAAAATGTTAGAAAAGGCTAATTATGTTTATATTGGTTGTAGTACAGAATCCAGATCATTCTTCCTTTTATGCACGTTTCTAGATGTTGGGATCTATTCTCCAGTGCTGAGACTTGAATGTTTGGGCTTGGACTGATAAAATCTCAGAAGGAGACAAAAGATGGGGTTTGTTGTTGTTAACTGCCCTTGAGTCATCCCCGATTCATGGCAACCTCATGGATGAGACACCTCCAAGCCACCCTATCCTCCATTAGTCTGCTCAGTCCTTAGATTCATGCCCATGACCTCCTTGATTGAGTCTATCCATCTGGTGTTTGGTCTACCTCTATTTCATCTGCTTTCCACCTTTCTAAGCATTAATGTTTTTTTTTTAAGTGATCCATACCTTCTCATGATGTGGCCAAGGTATGTCAGCTTCAGTTTTGTCATCTTGGCTTCAAGGGGGATTTCTGGTTTGATTCATTGAAGGACCAATTTGTTTGTCTTTTATGGCTGTCCATGGTATCTTCAGCACTCTTCTTCAGCACCACATTTCAAATGAGTTTATTCTTTTCCTATTTGTTTTCTCCACTGTCCAGCTCTCACATCCATACATGGTGATGGGGAATACTATGGCTTGGACGATTCTGACTTTAGTGCTCAGTTGTATGTCCTTACTCTTTAGAATCTTCTCTAGTTCTTTCAGAGCTTCTCTTCCCATTCCTAGTCTTATTATTTCTTGGGTGCATGCAGTCACCAGTATGATTGATGTTTGATCCAAAGTACAGGAACTCTTTAACTATGGAGTACTGAACAGGTTTTCCAGTAATTAGCTGAAGACTTCAGTGTCCTGTCTAATTCTTTAACCAGCCCTATGAATAGAAAACCAAATTAATTTGTGAATAGGAAGCAATGTAATAATAAGCAATGAAACAGCAGCTTTCGCAGAGGCCCCGGGAAGGACTTGGGTCCCTGAAGGGCTCTGCTCTGCCTGCCCTGATCACCTCCACCTGGGTGACCTGGAGCAGCTGGGTGCTGCGGGACCAGGGAGTTCATTTAGTTCATTATTTTGCATTAAGTTACCTACAATCTGTTATCACTAACAGCTAACAGCCTATCCTAGTCTCTTCTTCCTCTTTATATCTTCCATTCCTTACCCATCATTCTTCTTCCATTCCTTTTACCCTTCTACACATTTTCCTTCTATTCCTTTCAACTACTTCTCTCTTTTATCTACCAATCCTGATCTTTCATCATATCCAATCTTCCTTTCAACTTCTTCATTCTCTTCCCTCTTTCCATTCAGAACAGTCTACCTATCTACTTATGTCATATTCTCTTCTCTTCTCATACCTTCTAAATCAACTACTCACACCTTCATCACCTTCTTCTATTTCTCTCTCATTCTACCTTCCTTCCCACCTATCAACAGTTTAGTATTTAATTTTCTTGACTTTCTATAACTGTTTTTTTCTTTTTGAAACTTGTCCTTTCCTTTCTTTAATTTTTTTATCTTCCCATTACATTCCACTCTAGCTTGCTCTATTCATTATCTACTAATATTTTTTCTGCTTTTTCTACTTTTGTTGTCAATATTTTCCTTTAGATTTTCTACATTTTCTACATTTCCTTTACCTGAACAAACCCGTTTCCACACACCTAGTATTTATATCTTGCTTCATTAGACAAAGAGACAAATTTAATTATAGTGTTCACAAAGACAAATCTATCTTCGCTGTATCACCCCATTTCTCTTCTAAGTACTTCAGTACCAGGTTCCATTCTTTCATTTTTTCTAAAGTATTGTGTTTTATTTTTTGTGTCAATTTGTCCATTTCTATAGTGTCATATAATTTAATTAACCAATCTTTTTCACTAGGAATCGTGTCTGTTTTCCACTTCTGTGCATATAATATTCTAGCTGTCGTGGTCATGTAAAAGCAAATTTTCCCATATTTTTTCAGCTTCTGTATCAAACATACTTAGTAGATAAAATTCGGGTTTTGTTTGTGTTTTCATGTTCAATATTTTACTCATTATTTCATTAATGCATTTCCATTTTTTTTTTTTTTTGCTTTTTTACATGTTCACCAACAGTGGAAAAAGGTTCCCAGCTTTTCCTTGCATTTCCAATATTTGTTGTTTACATTCTTATAAGTTTTGAGTGGGGTGATATACCATTGAAACTACATTTTGTAAAAATTCTTTCTTAGATCTTGTGAACATGTATATTTTACCACTTTTCTCCATGTGTTTTCCCAATCATTGAGATCTATTGTGTGACCCACATTCCTCATCCATCTGATCATTTTATCCTTTATTATTTCCTCTTCCATTTCAACATTTATTAAATGTTTATAAAGGTTTCCAATCATCTTTTCTTGTTCATTGCATAAGATTTTATCCAAATTTGTTTCTCTTTCTTCAAATCCATACATTTTCTTATCTATCTTAAATCGTTCTTAAATTTGTAAGTATGTAAACCAGTGGATCTCAAATCCTTCTTTTTTTAAGTCCTCTTGTGCTTTCAAATACCATTTTTTTCCTCGTTGTTTAATCAATACTTTATACGTGAGCCAATTGTTTGTAATAATTTTTCTTCTGTGAAATGCTTCCTGGGGTGAATCAACTGGGTTTATAACTTTACAGAGAACTCCTGGATGCTACCTTATTCTGGAGGCAAGTCTCTGATTCTTCCTTTAAACAAAAAAACCCCAAAGCCCCATATATTATTTTTTTAAAAAATGGAGAACCACTAAAACAAAATTCTCAGGCTGCCTTCTACCTGTGCTGTGCCTTCACTTATCTTGTGAAAAATTCCCTCTGGGAGGAATTAATAAAGCTAGGCAGCTAGCGCCACCCCCTAGTGACTCACAGATGTGACTCATAGAAGCCCCATCCCCTCAGCAACACACTCTCCCAAGTGCTTTTTTTAATTAAACACTCAAAATGGTTGCTCAGAAACCACTTTCCCTTTTCTACTGGTAGTTGCCATAAAGGTAGTGACATTACTGGACCCACCACAAAATTTAAAGAGGTTTAAAGCATATAACATCAGAGTCTCCCTTTCTCAGGCTTTGGAAATGTTCAAATGCTCTTCAGAGGAACCAGAAGAAGGATTGGGGAGGGGGGGCTTCACTGGTGTAAGCTGGTTTCCCATTAGATGACAGTTCCTTTTCAGGGGAACATGCAGACAGAGAGTAATTGCTACAAACTGTTCTTCTGTGGTGTCTTCTCCAGCAGGCATCCCAGGTGGAGAAAGCACATCAGGACAGAAGAGAACCAGCACCTATCCTGCTGTGCCCTCTGCAGTAG
Source organism: Phrynosoma platyrhinos (assembly GCA_020142125.1). Taxonomy (NCBI): domain Eukaryota; kingdom Metazoa; phylum Chordata; class Lepidosauria; order Squamata; family Phrynosomatidae; genus Phrynosoma; species Phrynosoma platyrhinos. The sequence goes on along the minus strand of CM034703.1, from coordinate 130,405,433 downwards.
GTTTGGTGGTATGTGGCGTTGTGTACCTTCAAGTAATTTCTGACTTATGGCAACCTCAGAGGCTGAGAGTGTGTGCAGCTGTACAGATGGCCCCTATGGGGTGGCAGGATGCCGCCCCTTTCCTTGCTGGATTGGGGCCGCAGCAGCCACACGCCGCAGCCCCAGTCTCAGCTTTCCATGGAGCAAAAAGAATCCACAAAAAGCAGTTCCTTTTTGTGCTGCAGAAAGGGTGCTTTTTCTGCGATGGCAGCAGCTTTTCTCCACTTCTTTGGTGCAGTACATGTAAATGCTGCACTGAAGACATGCCTTTTTGCCACCCACCGTGTGGTTGCTTGGGTGATGTGATGCTGGCCTGGGGACAGAATCAAGGCAGCCACCATGTGGTTGCCACGCCCCCATCTCTGCCCCCCTTGATCAAGCCTGAAATCTTCCTGGAAGCCAAGATGATTAAACTAAGGCTGTAGTACTTTGGCCACATCATGAGAAGGCATGACTCCCTCAGAAATAAATCATTTTACTAAACTGTAAGACTGTTTTGGCTTTCATATATA
>CM034703.1:130348720-130371928 GCA_020142125.1 Phrynosoma platyrhinos | reverse complement strand
ATTGTTTACTGTTATTTTAACAAGTATTATTTTAATTGTTGTTTGGTTAAATTCGTTTTTAAAGGGGGGAGGGAATTATCCTTTTTTAATTGTATACAACTTTTTATTGTAAACCGCCTAGATTGGTTCGGCACCGGGCGGTATATAAATAAATTTTATTATTATTATTATTATTATTATTATTATTATTATTATTATTAAATAAAACAATTAAAAACTAGTACATTTCAAGCTTACCTTATCAGTAAAAATGAATACTAAGCTCACAATTCAAGCATTCTCACCCTCAAGCCACCATGCAAAAATCCACATTTTTGGTAGCCACCAGTGCTGAACATCTGGTACTGTGCAATGACATCTAGGTGGCTGCAGAAGTATATTTATACTTTTAAAAAATTGCTGACATCTAAGTTTCTCCTGGTATGGGTATGTGCATGCATACTTCTCTCTGTGTGTGAAACTTTATGACTTTAGCTTTAAATGTGGATATTTTTCTTTCTTTGCCTCCCTCTTTTACATTCACTTACACATTCAAAAAAGATTGGAAGGGATATTTGATTTCTTCTACCGACACCCAAAGTGTGTGACAATGGATGGAGGTAATTAATTGAAAGGAAATTTGGTTTGGAGCAAGATTTGTGTGGAAAATTAATTGGGTTAAACTAATTTGAGAGGAATTAATGATTTGGGGTGATCTGGGCTGTGATGCAAATTAAATGAAGAACATTAAGTAATTTGGATGGGGAATTAATTGCCATTCTTTCTGTGAAATTTAAATATATTCTAGTAATTATCTTTGAATTTGCATTTGTACATGCAAATTAACATGCTTGCTTTTCAACTCCTCTGCAAAACATTTTGTACATGAAATGGGTCTAAGTGGTGGTCTTACAGACCCATGTCTCAGTTCTTGTAAGAACCTAGCAATGCCCTTAAGCTGAGGATAATGGCAAGGAGCCTGAACTTTGCACAACAACAGCTATGTGTGCTGTCCAAGACAAGAATAGTAAATGGAAAACTTGGTAAGATCATTACGATCCACAGAAATGCCAACTTCAAAGCCTGCACTGGAGTTAATTCAAGTGCCAGGGCTTCCCCAGACTTTCTTTATTATGCAATATTAAGAACTAACTCTTTATACAGGGCGTAAAAGTGTGTGTTTATTATGTTTGTCATTTATGTTCCTCAGAATTTCAGCTTCTCTCTTCTTGGTGTTTACAGCCTTCAGATATTTGTGGGCTGTTATCATATTGCTTCTTAGTCATCGTTTAGCCAGCTCTTTTAATCTTTCTCCTCAGGTCAGGCTCTCCAGCTGCTCTCCAGCATCTCCTGCAGTATTTCAGACCCTTTGTGGCACTGGGCCTGCCTCATGGCAAAACAACATGCTGCAAAAATTACTTGCTAGGACTCCATGAAGGGAGGTGGCTGGTCTGATTTTTAGCACTGACCAGATTGGAATTTAGACATAAAGTGAAAAACTTTATAATGAAAAAGACATAAGTGTATACTTGTGGTTGAGTGAAGTCAGTACAAAATAATCAAAATCTAAATGCTATTAGTCTATGTACAGTTGGCCCTCCTTATCCATGGATTCTTTATCCATGGATTCAACCATCCACGGCTTGAAAATGTTCAATATCTATATCTATATCTATATCTATATATACAGTGGGCCCTTGGTATCCACTGGAGTTTGGTTCCAGGACATACACATACCCGTGGATACCAAAAATCCATGGATATTCATGTCCCATTAAATGCAATGACATAGTAAAATGGTGACACGTATATAAAATGGCGCAATCAAGGTTTGCTTTTTGGAATGTATGTATTTTAAAAAATATATTTTTCAAGCCATGGATGGTTGAATCCGCAGATAAAAAATCTGTGGATAGGGAGGGATGACTGTAAGTTCCAAAAAGTAAACCTTGATTTTGCCATTTTATATAAGGGACATTTTTTTACATGACATTGTATTTAATGGGACTTGAGCATCCACGGATTTTGGTATCCATGGAGGTCACTGTATAAGATAGCATAGGCCCACTGTATAAGTATACAAGATAAATCTAAGCTAAGTCTACCAGAATTATTTCATTTACAACTAACTTTTGTAGCAAGGGTGGGAAAAGTGTGACCTAACCCCTTTTCTTTGCTCCTCTGAAGCCTTCAGAACCCTTCCCAAGCCATTTTGAGATGAAAATACACTGCCTAGAATGACAGTTTCCCTGTTCTCTTTCTGTCCTCTCACACACTCACACTCACACTAATAAACAGCTGAAAACCCCAGAAGTACACTTTTGGTCATTTTGTAAAGGTGCTTTTGGCCAAAAACATAGCAATGCACCCTGCCCCATGAAGCAGGAAGAAGAATGGCTCCAATGCAAATTATTCAGCCTTGTTTTAAAGGATTAAAAATTAATGCTAAATATGAAAAGTTATAGTTTTTTGTCATGTTCTAGAAGAGTTTCTTTCTGACATTTCACCAGCACCTCTGAAGATGCCAGCCACAGATGCTGGAGAAATGTCAGAAAGAAATTCTTCTAGAACATGGCCACAGAGCCTGAAAAACCCACAAAAAACTATGAATGCTGGCCATGAAAGCCTACGACTTCACATGAAGAGTTATATTTTTAAAGTAGATCCCCATGTCTGGAGGCTGAGGGAGAAGGAGGTTGCTGTGATATATAGGAATTCCATCTTCCATCCAATTTGGATAGTATCCAGTCCTAGGTGTTTGTACTTTTGGGTTGCCTCATAGAACAGATTGGGAATTCTGTTTGCTTACCAGTCACCCACAGTCTTCCCACCTATGCTTATGGAGGTGATCCTGGATTTGAGGACCTCCTTGGATATTGGTTCTTTTGTATCTAAACAACTATGCTAAGACATTTTCATCTGGAATGGGTCAGAACTTCATGGTGGCCATAATTCAAAGACCTACAAAGACTGATGTCTGAGAGCTCTTGCAGAGCTACTAGTTGGTGCTTCTGCTGATGCCCTGGTCTAGAGAAATAAGAGGAGAAATGTTTAATTTAATGATAGAAACAATTACTCTTAAGTACTCTTGTCACTGAGCAAGGCCCAAATGGCTCCCTTTTTATGGAAGAAATCTAGCTGATGAAGGAGGTTGGGGAGGTAGTTTGAACACAGCTAGATTGTTAGATCAAAACTTAGGTTAAAGCTTATTATCAAGTCTAATCTTTGGCAGTAATGATGGGAAACAAACTGCTTCTCAGTACCACTGCATCCTTTCATTGTTTATGTGTGTCTTTTATATAGTTCTAGGCTTCCTTTAACCTCACCCAGTAGGAAATGTGAAGAAATTACTCCAGTTCCTTGTTTCAAAAGCATTCAAATATAACATTGCTCATAATTTGTACACACTTTTGCTGTGACTTGGAGGCTACTGTTGTAGCTGTTGTTTTTGCTTTCCTTTCTCTCTTCTCCTCTCTGAGATCCCAGTGAAGTTTGCCCATTTGTGAGCTACATTTCTGCCATAGTTGTTGTTGATGTTGTAGTTTTTGTTGTTGTCACCATCAAAAGCATTAAGTTGACATTGACAGGTCTATTGTACCCCAATAGATTTTAATGTTATAAAAGGGACTCATTTTGAAATCAATTGTATTTTAAAGGGGGGGGGGTCATGATGGTGCCAAAACAAATTGTATAATAGGACTGCACTATGAGTATTATAATAAATATTGACCAGTTGCAACTATTTCCCTCCAAGGCAAGGTTGAACACTAGTTGTGTATCTCTAGGATGTCCTGGAGAAGAATTATTATCCAGATCTAGTCTGGTTCTGGCATATGTGTCACACTGATATCCCTGAGATGATCTATGCTGAAACAGGAATAGATGGTTGTATTCCTGTTGATACTCTTAGATCTCTCAGTGGCCCTCAGTGAATCACTGCCATTGACCATATCACCTTCTAGATAGATTGTTTGGATAAGTGATTAGAGGCACTGCATTTTGGTGCTTCTTTCATTCTCATTTAGAGTACCATTTACAGAAGCTGGGAAATATTGCTCAGTTCCTTGGCATGTAAGATGCAGATTGGCATGCATTTTATCTTCCATAAGGGTACACACAGAAATGTGTGCTGATTGGGGTGCTCATTGATTTAATTTTGTCAGATGAGGTTGGTTTGCCATGCTACTTTGCAATAAACCAGTTTCCCTGATTAAACATTATGAGACACTGTGGTTTAACATAGCAATATAACTTTGTTGAAATTGGGCACAGGGGCAAGGAGTGGGTAGTAAGGAGCGTGGAGGCACAAGGCTTATTCTCAGTTCAGTATACCTCATGTAATGTGTTTGTGAGCTGCATCTGACATGGGTGTCAGGATTCTCTGACCACCAAGGGGTGATGCATGGGAGGGGGGATCAAAGGAAATGGCAGATGGGCATTGTAAATAGTAGATGGGACATTGAGGCAGGTTTATGACTGGGATGAGCCTTCCGATCCCAGGAGATGAAAGGAGATGGACCTGCAAGAACTAAACTTCAAATAGCCTTTGATATGGACAACCAGACAACTGGAAGGGTGAAAGGGGATTTGGTCAGTGGGCTTTAAAGTACTGGTTTGGTGGGAAAGACTCAGAGTTGTTTCTAAAAGGATTGCTGTGGTGAAGTATCTTGATTCCGGAATAAAGTTATAGTGAATTTACACTTAAAAATGTTTTCCTGATTCTTAAAGTTTTTTGCTACTAAGCATGACAATGGGGAGGTCTCTGGTGCCCTGCTATGTCTACTAGCTGTGCCTTCCCCAGCTGTCAGTTTGCCACTAATAGTGCCAATTTCACTGCTGCATAGAAGTTGAGTCTCATAGCTGTCCCATTGCTGCTAATTTCCCACTCTGTGTCCTAAGAAAGTGGGAGAGCAGTGAAAGGATGATAGCAGCAATGACAGCCACTTTCCTCCTGGCATTATCAGCAATTATCCATTTGAGTACAGACACCAGAGCATCTTCTAAGCAGTGTTCATAGGGCAGACTACAAAGAATGCCAAATAGAGCATATGCACAGTCGTTTATCTGGCATGCTCCATGGTCAGGCATTTCAGCCTGAGACTTTCTGTTGTTGTTGTTGTTGCTAGCTGCCCTCAAGTCAACTAATGGTGACCCTGTGGATGAGACCTCCCCAAGATTCTCTATCCTCAACTGCTCTGCTCAGGTCCTGCAAATTCCATTCTTATCAAAAATGAGAGGAACATGGTAGTGGGTAGCAAAAGTGGAGCAGGCTAGTGGGCTGGCAGGTTTGCTAGGTGAATGGGAACTAAGGGTGTTTGTGCCTGGTGCCTTTCTGTGATAGAGCTGGGAGAGGTTAGCCCTCTTCCCTCCCACAGCTTTATCCAGACAGGTCTTCATAATAGGTCAGCGTGTTCATCCAGGGTCAAGTAATCCAAGATCAAGATCATCATAGATACTTTTCCACTCACTGACCTGGCACTGCAAAGCAGCATTTTCAGCCTAGGGGTTCTGTTTCCAAGGATATCCAGACTATTTGAAATGATGGACAGCTTGGGGGTAACCAACACCTTGTGTCTTCTAGAATCATAATAGGACTGTCTCCCCATGCCATATCTCCCTCTGCCCATTATTGTTGTAGTGGTCATTCCCATGGCTGCTTCTCCTCCTGTGCTCTCTGTGCAATATGTTTTCATTTGCTAGAAGGCAAGTTATTTTAAAAAATTATAAAACCATGTACTCTTCTCTCTCAGGACTGTCCCTTGCCTTCACCCCACTCCCAGAGTGGCTTCCCCAAAGGTAACCCCCCCATCTTTTATCCCCTTATAAAGGAGACAAGTAGTCCACTGGCTTATTAGCCCATAGCTGGCTAAGTTCCTGGGGGCTGGTTCTGGAGCAGGTGCAGATGTCGGGACCAAGTAGCAGTCCACCAGGGAGGATGCAGAGCAACAAGCATTGTGATGCAGTAGCTTAAAAAGACAATGGACGTTATCACACGGGGCCTAAAGCAGTCCCAGCCCCATCGCATCCCTGTCCCATTGCGGTTCCTTTTCAATCCAGAACTTACCAGCATACAGAAAGCAGCATCATTCCAGTATCATTCTGGTCGCGGCAAAATGTAATTCCCTGAAGAAACCGGCATTCAAAAGAATGGGGATGATGCCGGATGATGCCACAATGGGACGGGGATGGGACGGGGATGGGTGCGACGTCGTGTGAAGACACGGGGAAAGGAAGCGCAATGGGACGGGGATGCGACGGGGATGGGACTGCTTTAGACCCCGTGTGATAACGTCCAATGTGATTCTAGGTTGCATCAATACAAGTATAGTGTCTACGAAGGTAAGAGAAGGGTGTTGATAGGATATAGAAAGTAAAAACGGGAAAGGAGACAGAAGTGAGAAGGAGAAGAAGGATACCAGAAAGGAGAAGGAGAAGGAATGGAAGAAGGGTTACTACAGATTTAAGGAAGAAAGATAAAGAGAAGAAACAATAGGACAAAATGGAAAAGATAGGAAGTATGACATATGATTAGAAAGAATTTAATGAATAGGAAAAAAACACAAGAGAAGAAAAACAAAGAAAATAAATATGAAGAAGGAAAAATAATAAACAAATAAATAAATAAAGAGAGGAGAAAGAGGTTAAGAGAGATAAACGAAAGCTGAAAAGCCAGAAGATAAGTAAAGTATATATATGTGTGTGTGTGTGCGTGTGTGTGTATACATATACATATATATTTGTGAGCAGCAATACATATATGCACATATACATAGATAGATGAGAACCATAAGTGATTAGAGGAAAAATATACTTAAAATATTAGAAATACCTAAAAGGTACAAAAGAGATTTAAGGTTGTAACACAGATGTTATTATTTTATTGCATACTGGATATACTGTAAATGTAACAAGGAGGTCAATGTTTAGATTAACATTAAGCAAAACTGGAAAAATAGAAATTGAAAATATATAAATATTCATTTTTTAAAAAGATATTCAGTCTTCAAAAAAACTGAAGATATGTATATCAGTTGATGAAATAACAAATTGCCTATTGAGATATTCTATGACTCATAGACACATATGAGCAGTGAAAAACGTTCTTTGCCTTTGTTATTCTATAAATGTGTAAAAAATCAAATAAAATATATTTTAAAAAATAGAAGCATAGTGTCTAGATCAGGGGTAGGCAACCTTTCCCCTTTAAGGGCCAAGGGACTTCAGCTCCCAGAAGCCTCAGCCATGTTGGCCAATAGTCCCATGTTGCCCAATAGCTCCTGGGATTCTAGGAGCTGAAGTCCCTCAGCCCTTAAAAGGGAAAGGTTGCCTACCCCTGGTCTAGATCAAGGAAAGTAATAGTGCCCCTATATTCGGTTTTGGTCAGGCCTCACCTGGAATACTGTGTCCAGTTCTGGGCACCACAATTCAAAAAGGATGTTGAGAAGCTGGAGCGTGTCCAAAGGAGGCCAACCAAAATGATGAAGGATCTGGAAACCATGCCTTATGAGGAGAGACTTAGGGAGCTCGGAATGTTTAGCCTGGAGAAGAGAGGCTAAGAGGTGATATGATAGCCCTTTTATGCTGCTCCAGAGTATAGGACACAGAACAATGGGTGCAAACTATAGGAAAAAGAGATTCCAACATTAGAAAGAACTTCCTGACAGTAAGAGCTGCTTGACTCCCTTGGAGTGTGGTGGAATCTCCTTTTTTGGAGGAGGCTAGATAGCCATCTGTTGCGAGTGCTTTGATAGTGTATTCATGCATGGAAAGGGGTTGGACTGGATGACCCTTATGGTCTCTTCCAACTCTGATTCTAATCAGGCAGGCAGTACCCTCTGTACTGGGGTGGTGGGAGTGTTGTTGTTCTTCTTTGTTCCATCTTGCAGCATCCCAGTTCATTCCAATTCAAAGTGCTGATGTGAGAATAATAGGAGTTTATTGCACACCTCTTTTTAACCAGTCCAGGCATGGGCTGGGCACGGACTTAAACTGGACAAAATAGATCTTATCATATGTCTCTGTGCCCAACTCAGATGCATCACATACCAGATCTGGACTCCTGGTGTACTTTGCAAAAGAACAGGAAAGTATTGTTCTTTGCAAAATCTGCCAGGAATCCACCAGGAGTCCAGATAGGGTATGTGATGTGTCTGAGTTGGACATGGAGACATGCGATAAGATCAGTTTTGTCTAGTTTAAGCCTCTGCCCAGCCCATGCTTGGATCAGCCAAAAAGAAGTGTGTGATTTGGAAGGGACCACAAGAGGCATCTTGTCCAACTTCCTTCATGCAGGAATACACAACTCAAGTATTCTGGAAAGGTGCCCATCCAGCCTCTGTTTCAAAACCCACAAAGAAGAATTGCTCACCACCTGAGGCAGCTTGTTTCAGTCAGGTATTTCAGTCAAGACTCTCTTTTTAATGTTTGGATTATCTTGTAATTTGCATCCACTGGTTCATATTCATATTCTAGTCTCTGGAGCAGCAGAAAACAAGCTAGCTCCATCTTCTACATGACATCCTGATATTTAAAGCTGGCTATCACTTCTCAGTCTTCTCTTCTCTAACATAAACAAACCCAGCTCCCTAAGTCATTCCGGGCAGCGCATAATGTCCATACTTTTTATTAATCTTGGTCACTTTTCTCTGGATACATTAAAGTTTGTTGACATCCTTCTTGAACTGTGCTGTCCGGAATTAGACACAGTATTCCAGGTAAATTCTGACCAAAGCAGAATAGTATACTACTATGAATTCCCTTGATAATGGACATTAAACTCCTTTTCATGCATCCTAAAATTTCTTTTTTGGCTGCTGCACCACAATGTTGACTTATCTTTGCTTGTGGTCTACTAAAACTCTGAGATAATTTTCACAAGTACCACTTTTAAGCCAGGTATCACACATCCTATATCTTTGCATTTCATTTTTCCTCCCTCAATGTGATACCTTATATAGGAGGATACAAACATAAGGTTGGAAGAGATCACAAGGGCCATCCAGTCCAACCACCCTGCTCTGCAGGAACTCAAAATCAAAGCAACCCCGACAGATAGCCATCCAGCCTCTATAGGAGACTCCACCACACTCCGAGGGAGTGTGTTCCACTGTTGGACAGCTCTCACTGTCAGGAAGTTCCTCCTAATGTTCAGGTGGAATCTCTTTTCCTGTAGCTTGCATCCATTGCTCCAAGTCCTCTTTTCTGGAGCTGTAGAAATCAAGCTAGCTTCCTCCTTGATATGTCATCCCTTCAAATATTTAAACAGGGCTATCATATCACTTCTTAACTGTCTCATCTCCAGGCTAAACATACCCAGTTCCCTAAGTTGTTCCTCATAAGGCATGGTTTCCAGATCTTTCACCATTTTAATCACCCTCCTCTGGACATGCTCCAGTTTTTCAACATCCTTTTTGAATTGTGGTGCCCAGAAATGGACACAGTATTCCAGGTGGGGCCTGACCAACGCAGAATACAGTGGCACCATTACTTCCCTTGATCTAGATACTATACTTCTATTGATGGAGTCTAAAATTGCTTTGGCCTTTTTAGTTGATGCATCACACTGTTGACTCATGCTCAACCTGTGGTCTACTAGTCTCTTTCACACGTAGTCTTGTTAAGCCAGGTGTCCCCCATCCTATATCTGTGCATTTCATTTTCTTGCCCTGAGTGCAGTACCTTACATTTCTCCATGCTGAAATTCATTTTGTTAGATTTGGCCCAGCTTTCTAATCTATTAAGGTCATTTTGAATTTTCATCCTGTCTTCTGGGGTATTAGCTATTCCTCCTAATTTGGTGTCATCTGCAAATTTGATAAGCATGCCCCCCTGTTATTTCATCCAAGTCATTGATAAAGATATTCTCTCCAGGATGAAGAAGAGGAGCCATTGCTGAGCACCCTTTGGGTTCAGTCAGTCAACCCAGGGGTAGACAACCTTTCCCCTTTAAGGACCAAGGGACTTCAGCTCCCAAAAGCCTCAGCCATGTTGGCCAATAGTCCCATGTTGGCCAATAGCTCCTGGGATTCTGGGAGCTGAAGTCCCTCGGCCCTTAAAGGGGAAAGGTTGCCTACCCCTGAGTCAACCAATTACTAATCCACCTAACAGTTGTATTGTCTAACCCACATTTTACTATCTTGTTTGCAAGAATATCATGGGGGACCTTGTCAAAAGCCTTACTGAAATAAAGATATGCTATGTCTACCACATTCCCTTCATCTACCAAGCTGGTAATTTTATCAAAAAAAGAGATCAGATTAGTCTGGCATGACTTGTTTTTGAGAATCCCATGCTGACTTTTAGTGATTATAGCATTCCCTTCTAAATATTCACAGACTCTCTAATGAGCTGTTCTAGAATCTTTCTTGGTATTGATGTCAGTTGTTGTGATCCTCTTTTTTTTCCCCTTTTTGAAGATGGGGACAATATTTGCCCTCCTCAGTCTGCTGGTACTTCTGTTCTGCAGGGTTCTCGAAGATTATCTCCCGTGGCTCTGAGATTACATTTGCCAGTTCATTTAATACCCTTGGATGTAGTTCATTTGGTCCTGGAGACATAGGGGCTAAGCAGATGGCGCAAAGCACCATCTTCAGATCCAGGAAGGGGAGGGGCAGCCACACGCTGGGCGCCCCAACCCCTTCCCCAAAACGTCCTCGGAGAGATGGCCCTCTGCACGGCCAGCGCTTCGAGGATGACCTCCCACTGCAGCATCTGTACACACCGAAGGTGCGCCAGCAGCCTTTTGCGGCACACATTTGGCGACTTGTGGAAGGAGCGCTATTTTAGCATTCCTTCCAGGGGCGGCGAAGCTGTGCTGCGGGACAGAGGCATGGGGATGCCTCGGCCCCACGGCACAGCTTCCTGGGGTGGCCCCGTGCCGCCCATCTGCTTCCCCCCTTAAATTCATTTAGGTTAGCCAGGTATTCCTGTACTACCTCTTTATTTATTCTGTGCTGCATTTCCCCTATTGTGTCCTTTACTCCATTTTCTTCAGGTTGAGCACCCTTCTTTTGTGAGAAGACTGAGACAAAGAAGGTGTTGAGTAGTTCTGCCTTTTCTCTGTCCCCTGTTAGAATTTCTCCATCTTCTCTGCAGTGGCCCTACCATTTCCTTCTTCTTTCTTTTGCTACAGACATACCCAAAACACCCTTTTTATTGTTCTGAATCCCTCTAGCAAGCCTGAGCTCATTCTGCACTTTGGCTTTCCTGACTTTACCCCTAAACATGCTAGCTATTTGTTTGAATTCCTCTTTAGTGATTTTTCCCCCTTTCCATTTCTTATGTATCTCTTGTTTAAAACTTAGTTCAGTTAAAAGCTCTTTTGTCATCCAACCCAGTTTCTTGAGACATCTCCCATTTTTCCTTCTCATTGGAACAGTTTGAGATTGTGCCTTCTGTATCTCCCTTTTGAGAAACACCCATCCATCCTGGACTCTCTTCTCCTTTAGTATTCCTGACCATGGGATCACTCCCACTGTTTCCCTAGATTTATTGAAATCAGCTCTCCTAAAGTCTTGAATGAGTGTCTGACTATACCTGGCTTTACCTTTCCATTGTATAAGAAACCTCTGGAGAACATGATCACTCTCACCTAAGGATCCCACCAGTTGCACCCCATTGACCAGATCATCTCTGTTGGTTCGGATCAGATCTAAAATAGCTGATCCTCTTGTTGCCTCTTCCACCTTTTGGACAATGAAATTGTATTCGAGGCAAGTGAGGAATTTGCTAAGTATTTATACTAAGCTAACCTTGAAGTATTGGCTGAGTTTGACTTCCAGCAAATATCAGAATAGTTGAAGTCACTCATCACTATTATATCTTTCATTTCTGAGTGTGTGGCCATCTGTTCTAGAAAGGCATCATCCAGTTCCTCAGTCTGATTTGAGGTCTGTATAGTAGATTCCCACAATAACATCCTTGTTGTTTCTTTTCCCTTTAATTTTTATCCAGATGTTCTCCACCTGATTTCCAGGATTTAAGTCCTGGATCTCTTCACAGATGTAAACATCCCTGACATATATTGCTATTCCTCCTCCTTTCCTATTTGGTCTATTTTTCTCTTAAAAAGGTTATACCCCTCTATTCCTATATTCCAATCATGAGACTCATCCCACGAGGTTTGAGTGATGCCTATTATATCATATTTGCTTTGTTGTGCTAGGAGTTGAAGTTCATGTTGTTTATTTCCCATGCTCTGTGCATTAGTGTAGAGACTTCTAAGACCATGGGTTCTCCACACTTGCTGCCTGTGTGATGTTTTTTGCTTCCCACTGTTGGGCCCTTGTGTCATTTTCCTTGTTCCCTCTATAACACTTTGACTATTATCTCCAGTTCATGATATACTCCTGCCTTCCATGATACCTTCCAAGATACTGTCTCTCTGTCCCACTTGACTCAGTTTAAAGCCCTCCTGATCAAATATTTGAGACTATTGGCAAAAATGCTTCTGACAACTGGTGTGAGATACAGCCCATCTCTTGCCAGATGTCCATCCTCATGGAACTGCAGCCATGATCCAAGAATCCAAATTATTCTTGGCAGCACAATCTATGGGGCCAGTTATTCACATCTGCTATTTTCCTCTCCTTTCCTGGACCATGCCCTTCAAGTGGGAGAAGAGATGAGATAACAGACTGTGCATCCAGCTCTTGCAGCTTCCTACCCAAACCTCATAATCCCTTCTGATATTCTGAACGCTATGCCTTGCAGTATCATTGGTTCCCACATGGACCAAGAGGAAGGGGTAATAGTCAGTAGGCTTGACAAGTCTTGTCAGTCTCACTGTCACATCAGGGATTTTTGCCCCAGAGAGACAACACACCTCCTGGGACATCTTGTCAGCCCCATAAACCACTGCTTCTGTTCCCCTCAACAAGTTTCTCACCACCACCACACACCTCCTCTGAGGCTTAACAGTGGCTGTTCCCTGCGGTGTACTCTCAGGGTCCCCTGCACTGTTCCCGAGGACTGTCCCTGCTGCTCTTCCTCTTCATCCTTGATAAGGGAGACAGCTTCAAATCGATTCTGTAGCTACAAGCTCCCAGAACGATTCCTGGTTTCCCTACTTCTGTGTGTGATGTTCCTCCAGCTATTTTCCTCCTCCCCAGCAACTTCCTCTGTGTGGTCCCCATCCAAGACCGTTCATTTCATTCTGTCCATGAAAACCTCTTGCTCCCTAATATGCTGAAGTTTGGCTACCTGGGCCTCGAGCTGCTGGATTTTCTCTTCCAGGAGGGCTACCAACTTCCACTGGTGCAGGTGAAATTCCCCACATCTTTAGGCAAGAAGACAAACATCCTACAAGTGTTGCAGGTGACTGCAGCAGCTCCCTCAGTGTCCACATTGAAAATCTTAAGTAAGCACTGAAACAGGACTGTGGGCTTCTCCCTCAAAAAGTCCCCTGGTAAAGACCCAAATAACGGGCCTCTCTTGGCTTGGCCTTTTCACCAGGCTCTGTCAGCAAGCTCAATCAACTGGGTTTATAACTCTATAGAGAGCTCCTGGATGCTACCTTATTCTGGAGGCAAGTCTCTGATTCTCTTCCTCACCTCAAAATGGCTGCCCAGAAACTACTTTCCTTCTTCTCCCTGGGCATGTTGAAATTAATTTTGTAGCCAAGTTCTCCAATCAATGTCATTTTAAATTCTGATTCCTCTGGAGTATTAGCTACCCCTCCTACTTTGTTGTCATTTGTAGATCTGATAATCATGCCCTCTGTTCCATCATCCTAGTCATTTATAAAGATGCTGAACAGCAGTAGGCCCAAGACAAAATCCTGCAGCACTTCATTAGTTACTTGTCTCTAGTGTGAAGAGCAGCCATATGGATGAGCACTCTTTGGGTTCAGTCGATCAGCCAATTACCGATCTACCTAACAGTAGCACTGTCTAGCCCACACTTTGCTAATCTGCAAGAATATAATGGAGGGCCTTGTCAAAAACCTTGCTGAACTCAAGATATACAAATTATATCTGGCTATTCATATGTATGAATATGATGAATTCCTCATATTTCCATTTCTTATGCACATCTCTTAAATCTCAACTCCTTTAAAAGTTCTTTGTAATATACCCTGGTTTCTTTAAACACTTCCTATGGGGCATGGGTATGAATTTGCAGGAACTGAGCAGGTTAGTGGAGGACAGGGAGTCTTGGAGATGTCTCATCCACAGGGTCACCATAAGTTGAAATCGATTCAATGGTGGTTAACAGCAAACAACAACAAAAATATGTACTACAGCTGTAAATAAACCATATGGAATGAATTTAGTGTTTTTAGATTTCTGTAATATCCTCACTTTGTCTTGAATGCCTTACATTTTGCAGTGCCTTGTCCTCCTTTGTGTTTATGACATTGGGTCACCCTGACCACCCACACTCTATTTCTTCCTCTGGGAAGCAACCCTTCCATCCATAGAGCCCTCCAAGGTCACCTCCATGCCTTCAAAGGAAAGAAGCTTTTGTCCCAGTTACTATGCTTTATCATCACTGATTAAGGGGAGAGATTGGAATTAATTGTGTAGATCCAAACTTGTAACATGGTTCTTGTTATTTCTGCTCTTGTGTGTCATATTCTTCCAAATATCTGCCCCTAGGGTTTCCAAATGTCCCCTATGATAAGGGATGTTTCTTATTTTAGGTTTGGAAAGCTTGTCGCTTACTGGACCGGCAAGTGCCCCTTATTATAAGGGATGTCTCCTCTTTGAAGGTTGGAAAGCTTTTCCTTTAATATAGACAGAATGAGATGCCACAAAATTCTGTATTTTTTTTTAGTGTGGGTCCTTCATAAAGACAGAAGAGTGTCCATTGTGTAATTTATGAATGTGGACATAACTGAAGTTAACTGAAATCAATACTTTAATTTGGTATTTCAAAACACAAGCTTGTTTTCAGCTCGTTCCTGATTATCCATCCTGAAAGTCATGAATTTTGACCAGAGTGACCAGATGTCCTAACTACAAAGGAGGACAAGGCACTGCAAAATGTAGGACTTTCAAGAAAAACGTACTACAAATTACAAAATACTGTATATACTAAACTGTAAGTCGAGAAATGTATGGCCCAAAATTGAATCTAAAATCCTGGGTCAACTTTTATAGAGGTTGATACACTAGTACTGCTTAGAAAGGTCCAAAAACAAGCAAGTCTGATGCTCCACTCTCCATTTAACACCAATTCCTTCCCTTCCCAGTCCGATTTACAAGCCTTCTTTTCCCATGAAAGAAACTTTCCATTCAACACCACTTGCTTCTCTCCCGAGTCCAACCTGCAAGTCTTCTCTTTCATGGAAGAAACTCCCCATTTAACACAACTCGCTTCCCTTCTCAATCCAATGTTAAAACCTCTCCTCCAGCACCTGGGAGTTGGTGTTAGGTGGTTGGGAGAGGTCCAGAGAAGGAGGAGGAGGAAGGGAAGTGGTATTTTCCCCTTTTTATATTTCATTATACCCCCTAAGTTTTACCTTCAACTTATCCATGGATCATATCAAAATTCAGGATTTTGACCCTGAAACCTTCCCTCGACTTATACATGAGGTCAATTTGTACACGAGTATGTACTGTAAAAGCTAAAAATACTCATAGATATATATTCATGCCTCTTACTCATCCTCAAAATGGAGGACATTTTGGAATTCCTCCTGGACAGAAGGTTGAAATATAGGACATGTCCTGGAAAAGGACATCTGGTCACCCTAATTTTGACTGACCCCTTTTCTGAGTGCTGTTGCATGCAAAAATACAACAGCTAGCTAACTGGGAGCCAAACTCATTGGTAGTAGTTGTCCATCTAGGAAACACTTTCCTCTTCTCTAATGGATTTGCATGTCACCCCCCATTTCTCTAGGCATCAGGCAATAAGGTTTTTATTCTCTCAAGATTGTCAGTTACCTTGTAGTTCTGCTGCTAGGTCATTTTTCTAAGCAAAGTTATCTTTATGCTATTCTTAGATTTTCTTGTGGTGCTTGTTTGTCTCAGCTGCTTTTCATTGTTTTAATCTTTTGTGTTTAATTGTACATTGGCCTGAGTACTTTTAGCTACAGTCCAATTTAGCTACATTTTAGGAATTAAGGTAAAGCTCCTTATACTCAGGTTTCGACGTCTGCATGTGATTAAAGAAGAAAATAAATATGTGTATGTGAGGGTGATTAGAAGAGCTTAATTGTAATGAACAATTTCTCAACTAAAGAAATGGCATACCAATTCCACCAGAGTAGAATTAAAGGCAACAAAATCTTCCAAACAAACAAAGGAGCATGTATGAAGTGGTTTAATCATTCTCATTCTGCAAGGGTGAACAGAAGAAGAAGCTGGGACTGTTCAGCTCAGTTCATCAAGTCCATGTATGCAGTATTCTGATGTTCAGTGCAAGTTTTAAAAGAAGGCATATCAGATGCTGAAACAGCTGTGCTATTAAGCCTGCAATCCTATATCCACTTGTAGTCAGGGCCATCATTAGGGTTGTGTGGATCACACCAGTTGACACCCTAAGTGAGGGTGATACCCAAGCATCTGCCTTGTGGCAGAAATAGGCTGTGGTGCTTGCTTGCACCCCTTTAAAATGCTGAAGAGATGGTGTGCTTGAGATGACGCTTAGTGGGAAGAGAAAATAGAGGCCCTGAGGTTTTTTTTTTTTAAAAAGATTTTTTTTTAAAAAATTTGATCCACCCAGCCTCTTCATCTCTCCACCTTTGAAGAATGGGAACCACTTTTAATATGTTCACTTGTTTGCTTGGAAGATTTTGTTGGCTCACAAGCGTTCGTATGTCATTTCTTCAACTGAGAAATTGTTCATTAGAATTAACCTCTTCTGATTATTCTTTACTTCCTTATTTGCTTGTTTGCTTCCTTAATCACATTTAAAAAAAAATTCTTTAAAGACATCACATCTTACCAAATTTTCACTTTGACCACATGAAACAATGCATATGTAAAAACATTGAGGTGGTGCATATGATATTGTAATTTAAAGATATAATTTTAATTTTGCTAGTTGTTTGTGTCACAATTATTGCCATTACATTCAGTGATATATGGGAATTACAATTTATGAGTAACCTTAGTATAAAAAGCATTACTAAGGATTCCATATGGTGTGGGATGGGAGGAAGTCAATGGAAGGGAGTGACACCATGCACTGGGTGATGTCAACTTTAGTGATACCACTGCTTCTAGTCCCATTTGTACAAAATATTAGTAGAATTTAAAATGCTGGTTTTGAACTTTAAAGCCCAAGGTATTATCTCAAGGTATTTTTTTTTTCTGATTGTCTCAAGAATCTTCTCTGTGGCAGTTCCAATGTTCTGGAAATCTCTTAAGAGGACAATTTGCTCCTTTCCTGCTAGTTGTTCAGATATAACAGATGACCACTCTCTTCAGAGTGGCTTTGATTTTTGATATGCAAAGGGATTTTGCAGCACCTTTGAGATTAACTGAAAGACAGAAGTTGGTAGCATGAGCTTTCCTAGACTTGAGCCTCTTTCCTCAGATGCATTTGATTTTTGATGATGCTTATGTTTGCTCTTTATGGATTATGCTGCTGTTAGCTGAAATTATTTGTATTGGAATTTGTAGTTAGTATTTTATATTGTAAATTACTAGGGATAATCATGCTAATCTGTTTCAGCATATAATGGGAAAGGGGAAGGGATGAAGGGATCCAGAAGCACCTATACCAAAAATAAGGAATGTTGGCATTTAAATATATGGAAAATATATTTCTAAGCAAAGGGGTTGAAGGCTGGGATGTTGGCACCTAAGTATGCCATTACTAAACCCTCTCCTTTTTTATCCAAGATTTTTCTTCTTTTTCTACAGACAGCTTCTTTCCTAAAATATTTCTATGGAGACAAATTATACATGGTGTCACTAATTTGCATTGGATACTAGTTGGGCATTCTTTATGTGTCTAAAAAAGAAGTGTGTAGGCAAATGAGGAAGATTAAGAATTCTCTGAAGATATCCAGAGCACAGATGGCTCCATGAGTCACTGTGATGACTAGGAATTGTCACATTTGTCTGTTTTTCATTCTCCTACATCCAGTTCTTTTTTTTTTTCTTTTTTCTTTTTTTTTTTTTTTTTTTAGTTCTCTTGTTATTGTTGGATTTATGAAGAAATTTGTGGATTTTGTAAAGTCGGCTGTTCCTAACCCTGTCACAAACTCAGTCATTACATCAGTTGGGGAAAAATGATGTTAAAAAATGGGTAAAACCTCCCCAAACAACCTTGAGATAAACTTTGTAGCCAAAAGCATAGCCTGGTTTAAACCAAGCTCAGTTCTCACTTAAACCAGGCCAAGTTGCATGCTGCTGATGTCATCAGAGATGCGATGGAGACTGATTTTTCTTCCATTCTTTTGGAAGTTCCTTCTACCCACCTTCTTCCAAGCACCAACTATCTTCCACACCAGCTAGCTAGTTTACTGATCCAACTGGGAGCAGTGGAATGGAAGGAGGGAAGCTTCTCTCATTCCCCTCTCTGGGTCTTGACCAATTCCTGTGGTTGTGACCTAAGGATGCTTAGAATATTCACCTAAGCACCAGGATCCTTAGAAAATTCACTTTCCCCAGCACTATTGACAGATAATTCTTGTAGACATGGGAAGGCATTACGTTGTTGTTGTTGTTGTTGTTGTTGTTGTTGTTGTTGTTACTGTGTGCATTCAAAAAGTTTCCAGCTTATGGCAACCCTAATGTGACCCTTCATTGGGTTTTCTTGGCACATTTCTTCAGAGGGGGTTTGCCATGGTCATCCTCTGAGGTTGAGAGAGTGTGATTTGCCCAAGGTCACCCAGTGGGTTTCCGTGGCTGAGCGGGATTCAAACTCTGGTCTCCAGAGTCATAGTCCAGTGCTCAAACCACTACACAACAAAGGCTGTCTTGACAGATCATTCTTTTGGACATAGGAAGGAGGTACTTAAAAGTACTTGAGTTGTTTTCTAGTTTGCAGAAATTGAACCGAATAAAAACTTGGGCTCCACATATTGGAGATAAAGTTCCGAAATTCAAGTTTTTATCAGGAAATGAAAAATTAAGCAAAATCAGAAATGTGAGTACAATTCGGCATTAAATGGCTAGACTAAAGAGGAGTTACTTGTTGATTTCAATAAAAGACAGGAGAGAGGTACTGGTTTTCTGTTTATATGTTTCAAAAAATTACATGAAGGAGCACCCATACATGCAATCCTCTACTGGCAAAGTGGCACAGTTTTAGGTGCAAGGTTGTACCACATTACATTTTATAACTTATTTCCAAAAATAGGATTCCTCCACCCTTGGTTAGTATCCCTGGTAAAATGCTGTTTCCTTTTTTGTCTTTTGGGAAGATGTGGGGGGGTATTTTTAACAACTTAAAGCTCTTCCACACTGTAGAAATAAAACAGTTGGACCCCACCTTAACTGTCATGGCTCCATCCTGTGAAATCCTGGGATTTGTAATTTGGTGAGGTATTCATCCTGCTTTGTCAGAGAGCTCTGGTCCCTTACCAGACTAGGATCCCCAGGATTCCATAGGATAGAGTTATGGCAGTTAAAGTGGTGTCAAACTGCATTATTTC
The DNA here is from genome assembly GCA_020142125.1 of Phrynosoma platyrhinos. NCBI lineage: Eukaryota > Metazoa > Chordata > Lepidosauria > Squamata > Phrynosomatidae > Phrynosoma > Phrynosoma platyrhinos. Next base: position 130,352,394 of record CM034703.1, on the reverse strand, counting down.
TGCAGTGTGGATATACTCTGAATGTATCTACCCATATATCCTTGTGGGATATTAAAAAGTCCAGAGCTTTCAATATTGGAATGTTGTAGACTATTCCACAATATTTCTAAACATGGAACTTGGCTCCAAATTGCACTCTACCTTGGGGGATAATGTATAGCAAATACAGTGGGCCCTTTCTATCGGCTGGGGTTTGGTTCCAGGACCCCCAGTGGATACCAAAATCCATGGATGCTCCAGTCCCTTTATATACAATGGAATAGTAAAACGGGGCCCCTTATATAAAATGGCAAAATCAAGGCTTGCTTTTTGAAAATTATCTCTCTTTTTAAATATTTTCAAGCCGTGGCTCGTTAAATCCATTGATAAAGAGTCCATGGATATGTACAGCTCACTGTATATTTCTGGTGTAAATAAAGGGGGTTGAACAAATTAATAAGAGAGGTGTATATCAATTGTCAAAGACATCAGCAGTAAGACTGAGATTACTATACTACAAAATAACATGACTGATCCCTGCCGGGATACAGTCGCATTTCAGATTAAGCCCTGATATTATCACACTCAAATTGCTGCCACTGCCATCAGGGAACTGCAACCTGGTTGCAGCCCAGGTCCCTGCCAGCCTTATCTGACTGTTTTTCCAAAATGGCAAGCTCCTGTTTTGAAAAAGCAGCCTAATAAGTGCGGCTGGGACCCGGCTGCAGCTAGGTTGCGGTCGCGCAGTGGCAGTGGCAGAAATTTAAGTGTAACAATATCAGGGCTTAGTCTGAAACATGACTGTATCCCATCAGGGATCAGTCATGTTATTTTGTAGTGTGATAATTTCCTGAGACACATAGACTAAGGATGGGAGCAAAGCAGATTGCTCCCATCCTTGTCCCATTATATTCATGTGATCGGGGGAAAGATTTCCATGCACCGCACTCTCATCCTGTTCTTTTCCTGTCTGTGAAGTGTAATGGGCCCGTCATTTGCTTCTCTTTGCTTCCAGCTAACTCTTTGCTTCCAGTAGTTCTCCTCCCCTGCTCCAAGATTCAAGTTGTTGTCACTCTGATACAGGCCTTGCCTTATATTACAGAAATAAAATATCCCATTCTTCTCCCATCTGTAAAGTGTAATGAACCCGTATCAGAGGCAAGGCAAGGCCTGTATCAGAGTGCATGACTGCATCTGCACTGCAGAAATAATCCAGGTTGGGCCCATTTTAACAGCTGTGGCCCAATGTTCTAGAATTCTGAGATTTGTAGTTTAGTGAGACATTTAGCCTTCCCTGTCACTCGTGCCTCAATAAACTGCAGTTTCTGGAATTCCAGAGGATTGAGCCAAGGCAATTAAAGCAGGGACAATCTGGATTGTTTCTGCAGTGCACACACAGCTCATCATTTTGTAAGAACAGCAACTTTGAGAGGGGGAAATTTAGTGCAAAAAGGCAGTCAAGTATTCGCAAAAGCCTCAGGGGTCATTTAGAGGTTGTTTTTTTAGCACAACTATGTGAATAATCTCATTCATGCATTCTGGATTTGTTGTTCACACTATGAAACAGCATCTCTGCAAGTTTGGTTGTTCACACATGCAAGCACATTTGAATAAAGATGGAATTGACATTGCAAATGTATTCCAAACACGTTCAAGGCATGAAGAGCTTTATCCTGGTTTATCCCAGGTCTATTTGCATCGGTTATTTACACTGCTGATGATGCAATTTTTTAAAAAAGACTTGGGGGGAAAAACATGATCCATTATCCTGGGTTGAGTGGATTTTTTTTGCAGCCCCTCCAAACATAATCAAATGCATTTGAAATGCATCTGAACAACAAGATGCAAACCAGATTACTTTCACTGTCTGAATAATACCTCATCAGCTCTTAGCTGCTCACCCAGCTAACTCTTTGCTTCCAGTAGTTCTCCTCACCTGCTCCAAGATTCAAGTTGTTGTCACTTTTACTAACATGTAATGTTTCTCTCTCCCACCCACCCCTGATCTTTCTTAGGCAATGGATGCAGCAAGGCAAAGAGAGTAGAGAGGTATTTTATATAGCTCAGGGTCCCCAGCCATGCTGTACACTTCCCCAGCAGGAGCAGCCGCAGTGTCTTATTCTGCTGACTCAAGCATTGCCCATCATCCTCCCCTTCTCTGGCCTGGTGTGCCTTCAAGGAGAGTGTCTGCGTAGGCAGGAGATGAGGAGGAGAGCAATGCTCAGAGAGGTGTGAATTGCAAAGATTTCAGAACATATACCAGTGGGAGAAGGAGAGCTGTGACTGAAAGCTAGCCCTGGGTTATTGAAGGGCATGGAGCTCCCTTCCAGGATACAGTGGGTGAGATCTGCTTCAGAAATCTACTTACTTCAAATCTGGAAGCAATCAGCTGAACTAGAAGGAACAAGCTTCATCCTGGACTTGGAACTGTCCCACCAAAATTTCATATTTTTGCCTGCAGGAGACCCCAGAGCAGTGATTCCCAAACTTTTAGGACATCCAGGTGTTTGAGACTTAAGCTCCCAGAAGCCTCAAGTCCAAAACACACTGCAGAAATAATCTGGTTTGATGCCACTTTAACCACCATGGCTCAGTGCTATGGAATACTGGAAATTGTGTTGTGGCCCCAGAGCAAAGCCAAAAGCAAAAGCACACTGGAATACAAGGTGTGGGAGATGGTAGGAATATGCTTAGTAGCCTCCGAGGCAGTGTTTCCCAAACTTTGGTCTTCCAAAGGTGCATGCGCACTACAGAAATAATTTGGTTTGGCACCACTGTAACTGCAATGCTGTGGAATTCTGGGAATTGTAGCTTGAAGAGATCCCCAAAGCTCTGGTGCCACAACTACAATTCCCAGAATTAGCATTGCAGTTAAAGTGGTGTCAAACCAGATTATTTCTGCAGTGCACATACACCCTTGGAAGATCAATGTTTGGGAACCACTTCCACAGAAGATGCTAGCAAATTACAACTCTCAGAATTCCACAGCATTGAGCCATGGCAGTTAAAGTGATGTTAAACTGGATTATTCCTGCAGTGCGGATGCACCCTTGGAAGATCAAGGTTTGGGAACCACTGCCCCAGAAGATGCTAAGCACATTCCCATTCCTTGCATTCCAGTGCTGAAGTCACAGGAGAAAGAAAGAGAAAGAAAGTCAAAGAGGAAAGAGGAAAAGACAAGCCTGCTGTTTCTATGTGCACCTTCAAGTCACCTGTTGACATATTGCAACTCCATAAATTTCATATGGTTTTCCTAGGCAAGGGATATTCAGAAGTGGTTTTGCCAGTTCCTTCCTCTGAAATATAGCCCGAAGCACCTGGTATTCCTTGGTGGTCATCTGTCGGGGATGCTTTGATTGGGAGTTCCTGCATGGCAGGGGGTTGGACTGGATGGCCCTTGTGGTCTCTTCCAACTCTATGATTCTATGATTCTATGATTCTATGATTCTATGGTCTCCCATTCAAGTAGTAACTAGGGCTGACCATACTTAGCTTCCAAGATCAGACAGGATCTGGTGCCTTAGGATATTTGTGTTCTGTTCCTTCAAGCTGTTTTTGACTTATTGTGATCCTAAGGTTTCCATCATGGGGTTTTCTTGCAAGTTTCTTCAGAGGAGGTTTGCCATTGCCTTCCCCTGAGGCTGGCAAGACTATGGACCTTATCAAACGCTGGCCAGCAAGCGAAGTATAAGCGA
>CM034703.1:130311681-130323262 GCA_020142125.1 Phrynosoma platyrhinos | reverse complement strand
TGAATTGTTCAAAGTAAAATTTACCATTAAATTTTGCACAAAACTCTGTAATAGATGGATACCATTGTGGATGATGACCATGCTTCTCTGATGATCACCCAAAAGTGAAAATGTGTAGTGTGAGATGAGTAGTAGGCCTTGGTTTTTGAATTAGACACAGTTTTTGCAAGTTTGTTAGGTGAACATGCTTAAATCTGGGAATGGTCATTTCTCCTACTCTCCTTTACATGTGCCCATTCTGTGAATGTTAGCTGTATGAACTAGACAGTACAGAAGATATACTGTATATACTCATGTATAAGTCTAGAATTTTTAGTCAAAAATTGACCCAAAAAAACCTGAGTTGACTCATCCATGGTTCAGTGTAACTACTGTACTTTAACTCATATATAATCATCCCCTGGTGAAAGTCAAGAGTTTAATCTGTCTTGGAAGCACTGACCTCTCTCTATTCCCTCATCCAGCCAGCCTTTAGAGTGAGCAAAAACAGTGATGCCTACTGGAATTTTGTCATTTCTTTGGTATTGTTTTCCTTTATTCATTTATATCCTTTGTCACATGCCCCTAAATTTTACCATTGACGTGTCTGTGGGTCATATCAAAATCCATAAATTGGCCCCAAAACTTGCCCTCAATTTATACATGAAGTCTACTTATAGTCGAGTATATATGGTAAATAGATTCTGGTGATTGCAGCTTAGCCTTGCGATTTCATGAACAATTTACCATGCCCAAACAGTGAATTCCCCAGAGCACACTTCTTCACTGTGCATATGATCTCCTAAAATAGTTACTAATGCAATGATATCCTTATGATTGCTTCAAAACAGCAAGAGAAAAATGAATAATGAGCCATTTTTCATTCATTTCTGCCTTTTCATTGGGCTTTGACAATTGGTAGCTCCCCGGTTAGGCTGACCATATTTCCTGAGACAAAAACAGGACATTGACATTGGAATGGCAAAAATGGGACCGGGTTATGTCATATTCTGTATTCATGAAAAAGGAAGACAATAACTAGAGTTTTATTACATGAACATGTTGAGCTAACAATTATTCTTCAGTGACAGAACTCAGACAAAATTTTAGGTAGATGTTGAGGGGGACTGGATTTCACCACAATTATACCATGAATATTTCACCAATGAAGTAATCTTATGCAGCAAATTTTGGTCTTTCAACACCTTATCATAAAATGTTTGACATTCCATGGTACAATTCATTTTTTTTTTGACAACCACAATTTCAAACAGTGATCTTCAAACCATTTTTACAACATAACAGTGCATTTTTTTAAAAAATGGGACACAATTGACATTTATATTAAAATGACAGGATGGTCTGTAAAAAGACAGTATTGTTCTGTTTGAAACAGTACATATAGTCAGCCTATCCCTTGTGTAAAGTCTCCTGATGTCTTGTGTCTTCTCTGCATCCTCACTGCAGATATAGTCCATTCTGACACGGCTTTAACTGCCATGGCACCAGAACTCTGCTTCAACAAACTACCTTTCCCAGAAATCCATAGCATTTAGCCGTAGCATTCAAAGTAGTGTCAACTTGGATTATTTCTGCCCTGCAGATGCAAAATGAGTATATTTCAGGTTGGTTAACGGTGCACATAAGCTGCCTGATAAATAGCAATGCCATTGATATGATGAGCACAAAGCTTTTTCTTTTGAAAAGAAATGGAAATCAAAGAAGAAGTAAAATTTTATACCCCAGCCACAGGAGCAGCTCTTGTGGTCAGAAATTACTTTCCTATGTAGGGTCAACCTAAGAAAGTTATCCTTGTTGAAAAATAAGGAATGTAGAAAAGTACTTTGGGATGGGGAAAAATCCACTCAAGATTTGGCACAGCAGAACTGTCAGCACAATATAAGATTGTTTTACCAGATGTATAGATTCATTTTTGATGTTGTGTGCCTTCAAGTCATTTCCAACTTATGGCAACCCTAATGGGGTTTTCTTGGCAAGATTTGTTCAGAGGGGGTTTGCCATTGCCATCCTCTGAGGCTGAGAGAGTATGACTTGCCCAAGGCCACCCAGTGGGTTTACATGGGTGAGCTGGGATAGATTCATACTAAATGTTTTTAAAAAATTGTTTCAGAATGGATAAGAGCCATATTCTGAAATATGACATGGCATGGTGTAAATAATGATCACTTGGGTTGTATGTATGTGTATATATATATATATATATATATATATATATATATATATATATAGTAAAGTACTCCTTCTGAGTGCAAGTGTGGGATTGCATGAGTGAAAACTTTCCCCATTTGTAAGATGAGAGAACTGTATCTGGTCCACAGTGATCACACATTCTCCTTTTCCAGGACATGCCTACATTTCAACCTTCTGTCTAGGAGGAATTCCAAAATGTCCCCCCATTTTGGGCACGACTAAGTGGCATGAATTTATATTTCTAGTATGGTAGTGTTTTTAGCTTTTATTTTGCAATGTACTACATTTTTCTTGAATGTTCTACATTTTACAGTGCTTTATCCTCCTTTGAGGTTAGAGGACATCTGATCACCTTGATCTGGTCCTGTATTCTCTTCATCCAGTGTTCAGCCATATGTCTTTGGCAAGTGCAGTAGCACACACACAAACCACTCTGTATTTGTAGACAGCTAGCATGGCATTGGGAAGAGTCTTCTCTGGTGTAGTTAGCATTTGCCCTCCTGGCAGAAAAACAGTGGGGCTTATTTCTGAACAACCATGCATAGGATGGCCCAGAACATGTACTTAGCTTAGCCTTAGGACATCTAGAGGATTGTTTTTAACAGATGGAAGATTTCCAGTATGTAATTTTAGATGTTCTGGTGCACTCGTCTAATGCTAAGATCTTTCTAAACACGTGGTTTGGTTTTAATTTTCCCCAAAGTATTGTACATTTAGGTTGCATCCACAATGCAAAAATAATCCAGTTTGACACTGCTTTAACTGCCATGGCTCAATGCTATGGAATTCTGGAAGTTGTACTTTTGTGAGGCATTTAGCCTTCTCTTTCAGAGAACTGTTGTGCCACAACTAAAATTCCCATTGTTCCATAGCATTGAGCCATGGCAGTTAAAATGGTGTCAAACTGGGTTATTCCTGCAGTGTAGATGCAGCCTTAGTTGCTTTTTATCAAATGCCTCAGAGCTGCTTTGTAAGCCTGTTGGGAGAGACTGGTCTTTAAAGCTCTTTTAAATTGAGGCAGCATGTTCAGAATCCACAGATATGGAGGCCTGACTGTATTCTACATTAAGCCTCTTAACTACCAACTATTTGTTGTTAACTGCCCTTGAGTTGATCTCAAATCATGGTGGCCCTATGGATGAGACATCTCCACTGCTCTGCTTAATTCCTGCAACCCCTTAATACCAGTAACCTCCTTCAGAGAGTCCATCCATCTAGCATGTGGTCTTCCTCTCTTCCTACTTCCCTCCACCTTTTCCAGCATTATTGTTTTTTCCAAAGAATCCTCCCTTCTCATGATGTGTCCAAAGTATGACAGCCTCAGTTTGGTCATCTTGGCTTCCAAGGAGGTTTCTGGTTTGATCTGTTCTAGGATCCATTTGTTTGTCCTTTTGGCTGTCCATAGGATCCTCAGCACTCTTCTCCAGCACCACATTATCTCAAATGCATTGATTTTCTTCCCATTATCTTTCTTAACTATCCAGATCTCATATCCATACATGGCAATAGGGAATACAATGGATTGTATGATTCTAACTTCTGTGCTGAGTTGTATATTTTTGCATTTTAGAATCTTATAGACTTCTGAATATTCCTTCATATTCACTGAATATTCCTTCACTTTTGAAAACACTGGTCTTAGAATATTGAAAGAATTCTGCATCTGCAAGTGCTAAAGACTCAGACATGGGCTTGACTGCTTGCATGATGAAGCCATCTTGGCTCAACCTCATTTTCTGTTAGTCTACTACAGTTTATGCATAAGAAACAATGCAGTAGAAATTCCTCCTGGCATACAGAACATGGTCCAATGGGTGTAACATGTGTACTTGGATAAGCTCTATCAACCATTGTATGTTGTTACCTTCCAATTCTGTCACTCACTTCTCCTTTTCTTCTCTGTTTCTGTGTCTTGATTTGTGTGTATGTGCATCTCTCTCTCGCTGTCCTTCTCTCTCTCATCTCTCTTCTACCAGTAGCAGCCATACTATTATACAGATGTCCTGACTGTGGGATGTGCAGTAGGGGTTGGCTGCTGTTTCGGAACACCACTTGGAGGCAAGTGGCTACTGGATATTGTCAAACCTTCTCCCAGAAGCATCACACCTTTAATCCTTACCATCCCTGTCCCTATCCTTCTAGTCTTCATTCCCTAGGATTCTTTGGCTGCATCTTTATTGCTGAATGAATGCAGTTTTGGCACCACTTTAACTGCCATGGCTTTATGCTATGGAATCCTAGGGTTTGCCATTTTGTGAGATATCTAGCTTTCTCTGCCTGGTGCTATAACAATAGGATGGGGCCATGACAGTTAAAGCCATCTCAAACTTTATTAATTCTGCAGTGTGGCAGCAGCCATCTAGTCATTTGTCATCCACATTTTTTTCCAAAATTAATGTATCTAATATTGGATGTCTGGTTATGAGGACACCCTCTAACATAGTAAGGTTGAAGCTATTATTCTGTGATTTCTTCTCATGCTGTTCCAGTAGAACATTTCATTTTGGAGCCAGCTTCTGAGATGTTGCACACTCTTACTGTATCCAGGGGTAACCCTGTTGACCATGTAGCAAGTACAGTAACAGGCAAAATCCTCAAAAAAGTGATTAAAAACCCTTCGAAAGCTTGCAAAATGTATTTTTTACATTTAATTGGTCCAATAAAGATATCCCTTTGTTGTGGATTTTGGATTTAATAACAGAGTGATGCATTGCTAGAGAAAAGAAGCTTTCCTTCCAGTAATGCCTTGGTTTTCAAACTCCCTTCTGGAAATCTTAGGTTCCATGGAAGCTTAAGCAGAATTCTTCAATATAGAGATTTGTTATTGTTCAGCAAGTTTCCTGAAGAGTATCTGTTTACCACATGGTCTTCCCCTGCAGTGTGCAGGATTGTTGGGTGTGTTCTTTGATGCGCCTTTCCTAGTTCATACAGTGCAATGCTCCATCTGGAAAGGACTGTAAAACATGACCCAGTGATAAAAATAAAAAAGGATTCCTTCAAAGCAGAAAGTTTGGAAACCATTGCAGAGTTAAAGTGTGGACTGAGATTGTTAATTTTGCTTGCACCTATTTCCATTGTGGCTCTATCCTTATCTGAAGGAAACCACTATATTAAAGTAAAAGGGAAATGCAAACTGCACTTTTCCTCATACCACTGATCTTTTTTTGTCTCTCGCTGAGAAAGTGAAGATTGGGTGAAGTGCAAGGTACTTTCCTATTATCTCTATGTGCATGTATGTTTGTGCTATCATGTACTGTTGGGAACATCTCTTTTCCCCCATAGGTGTTCTCTTCAGCATTGAAGTCACTTCCACCTACTTTGCAGTCCGCAATTACTGGCGGGGATTTTTTGCAGCCACGTTCAGTGCCTTTGTTTTCCGAGTCTTTGCTGTCTGGAATAAAGATGCAGGTGAGGACAAATAATTTCTCAGTCTCTGTTGTGGCTGATCCATTCTTTCCCCACCTTCAATTTCCAAGGTTGGCACTACAAATAACTTTCCAAGGTTGAAGGGTTGATATGGGAATGTGTGATGAATTCATTTCACCCCATTAGCTGCATACTCCCTGTCCCAATCCCTCATTTACCTACAAAGCAGACAAGGGTCAGCCTCAAGGTGAGCTTAAAACCAGTTCTCGTTTAACTTGCATTGGCTAGCTAGAATGTTCATTTGCATTACAAATTCTTCGGAGGCTTTAAGGTTATTTAAGTCTCATGTGAAGCACTATTAGTCATGTCATTGCTTGAAAGAAAATGTCAGATTTACATATCTTTGCTCTGACCTAGGGTTGTTGTTTCTTGGAGGGTTGTTTGTCTGTTTGTGATACACAAAATTGGAGGTTGGAGGCATAAGATAGATGGAATCGCCTCTGGAAATATTTTACTGCATCATATTGCCATGTGCAGATAAAGTCATAATTTTGCCATTCAGGGAGAAAAGCGGAGGCTACAAAGACTGCACATTAAAGCAACCTAAGCTGTTACATGGGTGCCAACTTGTGTCTTCCTTTTCTCCGCCAGTAAAAATCCTGAGTAGAATCACTCTCTGCCCTTTGGATGTTAATCTACAATGAGGGGGGAAAAACCTAAATTTTATGTTTCCCAAAATGCCAGGGTCCCATGGGCCACCCACAACCAATATTTAATAGGGGGAATTTTCTCAGCTCCAGTGAAACTGCTGAGAGGGCTTTGGGCAACTAAATGCAGAATCAACTTGTGTATAATGGTTCTGAGAAATAGACTCCAGAATACAAGGTCCAAAGGTAGTTTTATTTATAACAGCAAGAAGAGAGATCAACTTTCGGAAAAAAACACACACTTGCATACACATGGAAGAACTAATTATATAAAAGAGGGTAGCAGATACTGATTTTCAGAATTGCTGAGGGTGATACTGTACCCGATTCCAGAAGCAGAGGTTCCAGTTGGGGGATTCTGTGAGTGGAAAGTGGCTCAGTACACTGCCTGTAGATTTGAGTTGGCCAGCAGTGACTGAGAAATCAGGTGAGAAAGAGGCATAGGAGCTTGTCACAAAGTTAAATAATATGGCTTACCTGATCTGACTTAAAATTTAAATCGGGTGGCATCCTGATATTATCACAAGGATTTAGCCACCAAATCTGCCACCGGGGTCTATCCCAGGTCCATCCCCACTCCCAGGGCTGCTCCAGTGGCCATCCTCTCAAGCCAGAATAACTACCAGCTTTAAAAAGAGCTGTGCTGAGCACCCATGGGAGCAATGATGGACCTGAGCTTCATTCGGGCAGCAAATTCAGTGGCAAAATCCTTGTGATAATATCAGAATGCCATCCAATTTAAATTTTAAACCAGATCAGGTAGGCCATATTATTTAACTTTGTGATAAGCTCCATAGTGCCTTACCTCAAAACTAGAACAAATTGGTAGTGGCCTGAGCAGGTATACTATAAGGGAAAATGTATCCTGGGGCAGTTTTAGGATTAAGGCTAAATTCCCAGGAGGGAAGAATAGAACTGGAAGGGGAGATTATTGGGGTTGATTGTATTGTGTATTTTATACTGTTAGCCACCCCGATTGTCCTCAGAGGGGTGGGATACAAATAAATCTTATTATTATTATTGTTATTAAGTCTGTAGATGTCTGAACAGTCACTGTGACTGTCCCTGGACAAAAGAGTTTCACTCTCAAAGGGAGGTTATCTTGGATTTCTGCTCATGTTATAAGCCCAAGGTCTATCACCCACCACGATTCCTATCAGTGAAGGGTTATGTAAATTCTGATCTTAATTGATCTATCCTGGCAAAGTGCCCCAGCTTCCCCCATGCTGAGTCAGCAGGATCTCCACATATGGTCCTTAGATGGCATGGCTAGTTTCCTGCACTGGAGGCACCCTCTCAGCTACCAGTCTAAACCATCCCTTTAATATCTTTTTTTTTTAAAAAAAATGATTTTAAAAACATATCACAAAAAAGGAGAAAAACATACATATGCATATAACAAAATACAACATATCTAACACATATACAAAAATTGGTGTTACATTAATAACAAACAAAACTTCCTAGACTTTCCCCCCATTTCTGTTATCTTGTCAGTTTTTTTTGTGTACTTCTGATTCATTATTACATTATTTTTGTGTCTCCAAACGATATATCTCTTATCACTAATCTTTACCTATTTCTGTATCTTAATCTAAACTAATTACAAATTCATTACCCTATTCCTGTTGCAAATAAATTTTTAATACTTAAATAAATATTTAATACTTCCCATTCTGTTTCAATTTTTTTCTAATGATTTCTGTTTTAACATCTGTCAATTTATCAATTTCCATATAGTCATACAATTTCAGAATCCAGTCTTTTACATTTGGACATTCTTTTTTCTTCCACTTGCTTGCATATAACACTCATGCAGCTGTGGTCATATAAAATATGTTTTCCATATTTGTTCTCCAGATTCTCATTTGTTATCATATTTAGCAGGTACATTTTTGGGGCAGCATTCTTTTTTATAGTCAACATTTTTGTTGCTTGGCTATGAATTGAGTTCCAATATCTTTTGGCCTATTCATATGGCCACCACAAGTGATAAAAGGTTCCTGGTTCATTTTCACATTTCCAACATATAGTTTTAATCTTCCTATTCATTTTAGCTAACTTATAAGGAGTGAGATACCACCCATATTACATTTTATAATTATTTTCCTTGAGATCATAGTTTAAAGTGTATCTAATTCTTTTGGACCATGATTTTTCCCACCATTGTAATAAAATATTTTGCTCTAAAGTTTGGGGCAACTTCACCATACACTCAATTGTCTCATTTTCCATGTCAAATTTTAATAATAATTTGTAATATTTGGAAATTTGGTGATTATCATCTGATTTTATCTTTTTTTTTTTTCAAATTCTGGTTCACCTTTCCTAATACGAAACATTTTCATATCAACCAATAACCTTTCCCTCAATTGTCTATAAAGGAACCATCAATTTATCCTCTCTCTTCTCTTCTTCCAATTTTACTTTCAATTGTGGTTGTTCAGTTTTACTAAGGTCTTCATACACTGCTACCTGTCTAAAATATCCCTTTAATGTCAAACTGAAAACAAAAAGAAGGGGTGCAGAGGGGGGAGGAATGTGGCAGAACCTTTAAGACTAACTGGTTTATATTTTAGCATGAGTTTTCATGGATATAAACTCACTTCTTCAGATGCAGAGTGATATTAAGGATTCAGATTACAAAGCATATTTACATAGTTCTGAGAGTGGAATGGAATGTAATAGGATCCAGAATGTTGCAAATCATAATAGACTCCAAAAAGATGCAAATCATCATTCTGGATCCCCTTCCACTCCTACAACTTGATAAATATGCTTTATGACTTTAATATCACTCTGTACTAAAACTGAAGAAGTGGGTTTATATCTGCAAAAGCTCATGCTAAAATAACAACCAGTGTCTTAAAGGTGCTGCACCATTCCTTTCCTCCCTTCCCTTCCTCTTTCTTATGCAACAAAATAAAGAGTTTGACTGGGTAATGCTTCCCTTTTATTAAATTAATAAGGGGAGAGGAACTAATGATGCCAAACCCTAATGCAACACTAATTGGTGTCGGTAGTGCATTCATGCTGCTCCTGTTTTATGACTTTTTGTGAGGCAGACCGAACTTTCTGATGGGGGCTACAGTGAGGCCTTTTCATTTCAGTGCTATTGAGGCTGGATAGATTTCAACCCTGTCCAAAAACATATAAGCACATTAACACCACCAGCTCTTTAAAGTGAGGTGCTCAGAACTCAGGCAGAACCCAGGGAAATCTTCTAGAATGCTTTTTATACTATGCTTTCTGCTTATGGATTGAGATCACATCTTTTGATGTGCCTTCCACCTACCACCCTTGGGTTCTGTTTTTTTTTTTTTTTTTTTTTGTATTGTGCATTTCAAATTCTCTCACATTCGCTTTCTTCCTCCTAGTAATTCTTCCTGTCTTTTTTTCAACATCCATAGTCACCATCACTGCCTTGTTCAGAACAAACTTTCGTATGGATTTTCCCTTTGACCTGCAGGAGCTGCCAGCTTTTGCTGTAATAGGGTAAGTCCAAAGGGATGTGGCTAATTTGCAGCAGAGGAATAATAGAAGGTGAACCATACTGAAAATTCTTCACATAAAACAGTTACTGCCTGCTTTGAATTCTCTCTAGAGGTTTCAAGTTAGGCAAAACATATTCACCATCCTGAAACTTTGAGCTGTTCTATAGTGACTCAGTTCAGAGCAGGAGCAGAGTCCTGGATTTATAATGAGATATTATGCCTCCAGTGTGCTCTGGGGTGATCGAGTACAAAAGAAAGCAGGAGGGACCAGATTCTTATGCCTTGTTTCTAGGAGGATGCAGCCTGTCATACAGAGTTGAAAAGAGAGGCATGTGCCAAAAGTCCCTCTGATATACAGTGTTTAAAAGCACAAAAGGCCTGCTGTCCCTTTCTACAATTGCTCACTCTGACCTGTCCAGTTAGGGCAGTGATTCCCAATATTTTGTATGTCCTACATTCCTAGGAAATATTTCATTAATATTTACACCCCCTACAAAAGTAATATCACATTGGACAATGAAAAAGTCTAATTTCTAATTTTTGAACCGCATATAATACTGCAGGTGAACAAATTGAACTTTAAAAAAATAAGCTTTTAATTCAGTGCATAAAACTGAGCAAGTATATTATTGTTTGTGTGTGTGTGAACATATATTCATAGATAGATAGATAGATATTGTTATATAATTTATAAGTTGCTTTGTCTCCATCTCACAAATCATGGGGCTGATAGGGTATGCAGTAAAGCCGATAGACTGCATATCCTATCAGCTTTAGAAGTTTCCATATATTTATCAATCAATCATTCATTATACCAAGTGGTAAAATACAATACAATATAGGGCCGGAATCACCAGGTGCCTTTGGTTGGGCTGCTGTGGCAGATAAGACTTTGTAGCTGTGGACATGGTGACTAACAGCCTCGGCAGACGGCTAATAAAGTTGTCTTGGAGGCAGGGAAGAGGAGGGGCAGCCACACGAGCGGCGCCCCTTCCTCTTCCCGAGGTTGCCCTTGGAGCTGCCGGCCCTCAGCACGGCCGGCGCTCCCAGGGCAACCTCCTGCCTCAGCGTCCTCACATGCTGCGGTGGAAAAGTCAGGGAAAGTGCGCCCTACATGTTTAGGGCACACTTTCCCTGTCTTCTGAAAGGAGCGCCAATTTGGCGCTCCTTTCAGGGATGCCGCCGGTGCGCCGCCATGCGAGTGCCTCGCTCCAGCGGCGCACCATCCCAGGGCATCCCCGATGCCCTGGTCTGCATCCCCCCTAAGCTCCCCAGACTAAAAGCAGCAGATGATTTTGTGGGGCTGGGGATTTCTGTGACAACCCCAGATAAAACAGCCACCCCTAAAACTAGTCTGGACATGCCCAGTTTTTGAAGAAAAGGAGTCCAACGCTCTTCCCATTCATCCTAATTCAGACTGTGCAATTGAGTTGATTCTCAGGCTATATTCTAAATGCTTATTAATATACAGTTGGCCCTCCTTATCCATGGAGTTTTCATTCATGAATTCAGGCATCCACGGCTTGAAAATATTCAAAAAAAGTATAAATGCCAAATAGCAAACCTTGATTTTGTCCCATTGTATTTAATGGGACTTGAGCATCCACGGATTTTGTTATCCACGGGGGGTCCTGGAACCAGACCCCATCGGATAACAAGGGCCCACTGTACTGCATTTTTGAAAATATTAAGTTCTTCAAATAGCCAGAAAAAGAAGGTCAAGCACAAAGGAACAAAATGAGGGAAGAACAAAAACATAGTTTCAGTTGATTACATTATATCAGGGGTAGGCAACCTAAGGCCCAGGGGCCGAATGCGGCCCCC
>CM034703.1:130273570-130288988 GCA_020142125.1 Phrynosoma platyrhinos | reverse complement strand
GCCCCCGGGCCTTAGGTTGCCTACCCCTGTTTTAGGCCTTTTCTACACTTTTGTATGATCCTGCAGTACACAGAAGACTTGCATGCCATGAAGGCTTATTAGGGACGAAACAGGATATCTTGTGTCTTGATAACCTCATGTGGCTTTAAGATTTGATTTATTTCTTCTAATCTTGGAAAATATTTTCTTCTCACTTCAGGAAGTACCAGAGTTTGAAGACCCAATGAAGCCAGAGGAGGTATGTTTGGAAGCCAGAGTAAGGGGTGGGATGAAATTGGTTGGTTACTTGATTTAAGATGAGTAGATTATATGATACAATCATGGGAATATTTTGGAAACCTGTTACAAAATTGTTGGGAATTTTGTGCCAGTTTTACTCCTCCTCCTCCTTTTTAAATCATTTTTATTCAACAGACAGATAACATACATGCACATAGCAATATTTCATTACTTCATCAAAGAGATAATAAGAAAAAAAGAAAAAAGAAATTACATTGATCATTCACTTATATCTTATAGCAGTGGGTTTTTTTTCTTATATTAAACCTTGAACATATTTTAATAAAGTTCTATATAACTAATTTTCTTCCTCCTTGTTCTTGTTCATTATTTCAATATAAACTATAGATTCTTCATTATCACCTGGTCTTATTACCAAGGTGGTCCTTGTATATTCTACCTAGGTCTACCCATTTTTTATCAGAAGAGAAGTATTACTAACCGCTCCTATTGTTAATATAAATCAGTCAATGCTATCCTGGTTTCTCCATTTCAAATCATTAAGTTATTATAACCCTTAAATCAATTAATACATTATTTTTACACTATTACCAAATAAATACGCCTTCTGTGTCAAGTGTAATTATGATACTATTTAAAAGTATCTTTTCATTTTCCTGAAGATAAGAGGTCTGAGCATGGAGGTATCAAGGAAGAAACAGTGGAATTGTGATGCTTCCACCAAAAGAATGAGACTACCTGTGAGGGCACTAGAACATGAGTGCTTTGAGGGTCTATGAACCCCTGTGCATGGTGCAAGGAGGGTAGGGCAGGCTTGAGCCATAGAATAAAGTGGCACACCAATACCATAGGAAAGGTGGGTATGTAAATTGTGTATGTGTGAATCCTATTTTTCCTGTGTCAGATAGAAGCTTGGGAGAAGGAGGAGCTAGAGAAAGAAGTGTGCTTTGACAGCTGCCGAATAGACCCCTCTCCCTTTCAGCTGGTGGAGAGGACCTCCCTGCACAAGGTACGAGTTCATGTGTGCCTCCTCTCTTTGTCTTTTTCCATGTGCCTCTGACAGCCACACCCCTCCACTTACTTATTCATCTTCACTTTTCCCTTTTATGTTCTCTTTATGTCTCTTGGTCAAGAGTGATCTCAGTACTGGGTGACCAGATGTCCTCCTTTTCAAAAGCATGCCCTACATTTCAATCTTCTGTCTAGGAAGAATGCCAAAAGTCCATTTTGAGCCCATTGAGTAACAGCATGTTTGCTAAGGGATCTTGTAGCACCTTAGCAAGGAAGAAATTGGTAGCATGGGCTTTCGTAGGCTTCAGCCTACTTCTTCAGATGCGTGCTTTTACTTCTTCAGATGCATGTTTTATCTGAAAAATTAGGCCGAAGTCTATGGAAGCTCATACTACTTACGGTACTTCTTTCATTCAGTTAAACCCAAAGGTACTGTAAGATCTCTTTGCATACTGATTTTCTAGACTAAGGAGTTTATCACACGGGGGAAATCCTGTGCAGAAACAGGATTTAAAAGGTGGGGGAAACCCGCAAAAGCGGTTAGTTTTTCACACACATCGCTGTTAAAATGGGGTTAACTCGAACAAAAAGTAGTCAGAAACTACTTCTTTTTTACTTTTGGGATTTTCCAAAAGTAAAAAGAAGCAGTTTCTGACTACTTTCCATTCGGGTTAACCCCATTTTAACATTGACGTCGTCTGAAAAGCTAACCGCTTTTGCAGTTTTTTTCTAATTTAAAGCCCCGTTTCCGCACAGGATTTCCCCCGTGTGATAAATTCCTCACACAGCTATATCTTTGAATTCTACCAGGATGTTTGCTGTCCCCCTTCAAGAAAAGTGTCTACTTGGCAGCCAGTTGTTGCTGCAAATAGTGGGATAGGATAGATCAGGGGTAGGCAAACTTTTCCCTTTAAGGGCCGAGGGACTTCAGCTCCCAGAATCCCAGGAGCTATTGGCCAACATGGGACTATTGGTCAACATGGCTGAGGCTTCTGGGAGCTGAAGTCCCTCGGCCCTTAAAGGGGAAAGGTTGCCTACCCCTGGGATAGATCCTTCTAAAGTTCTTTTCCCCCTAAAAGAAACCAGCATGGGGAAGCTGAAAGGTGTGACAATATTTGCCCCCAGAACATGGAGTACATTTGTTTCTCAGAGAGGAAAAGGAACAATTGACTTCTTGAGAAAACAATGCATGTGTTTTCTTTAATTTCAGCACAATGAACAATTGAAAGAAATAATCAGATTCAGTCAATCTTTTGTTGCTGGTAAAGTACAATTTTAAGCATTTGTCTTGCTCAGAGTTCTATAAGTGTATTGCAAGCCAACAAGGCATTTTAACAAAGATAAGTTCATCAGAAAAATACAGTTGAGTATATAATAAAATATGTAATTTAGCTATTAATAAACCATATTAAATGAATTTATATTTATATTAGTGTTTTTAGCTTTTATTTGGTCATGTCCTATATTTTTCTTGAATGTCCTAAATTTTGCAGTGCCTTATCTTCCTTTGTGGTTATGACATTGGCCACCCTGTCTCCTTACTCATAAACATTAATTGAGAATGGGCCTAACCTTCGCTTCTTTTCACAGGAGCGAGATATTGTCCTTCTTTTCCTAGGTACTATGATTTTCACCCACAAGATTTCCCCATATACTCTAGTGCTCCTGGCTGATTGCTGAGTCAATTCTGCTTTTTCACTCCCCTTGAGTAGGAATATACATTTCTGTTTATTTTGGTCTTTCATGTAAAAATTGACAATTTCAAAGTTTTTTTTTCCTCCCACTGGTTGAGATTATGAGAATTGTAATGCATTTTTCATGTTTTGGACTTTATTTGCAAATATTTTGCAAAGGGTTTTGTGCAAAAAAATTAGTTTGTTGCACAAAAAACAATGTTCCCCAAATACTTTGTTTTTCACAATGCTATTGCTGATAATGATAGGAAGAGGAGAATGAGATTTTCAATGGCTATAGATAGTGTTTGTGGTGCATTGTTACTTAGGGCCAGAAGAAACTGAAAATAGATTGACGTCATGGCAACCACATGCCACAGCCCCAATCTGACTTGAACCCAGCCCAAAAAGGAGCAGGAAAGATCTGCTCCTTTCTGGGCCTTGAAAGAGATGCCTTTCCTGGCCCTGCCGCAGCCTGAAGCCGGCTTCAAGATACTCTGGCGGTGTGTGGCATGTAAACACCATGCTGCCAAAGCATCTTGAAGCTGCCCATGTCTGGGTGGCTGCCCGACTTCAGGGCAGCTTGGGAGTGTGCAGCATATAAACACTGCACTCCCAAGCCACCTGTACTGCAGCTTTAAAGAGCCATCTGTTCCAGCCCTTAGTGTCAGTTAACTGCTACACATTGGGGGGAAGCAGACGACTGCTTCCGGGACGCCGCCGGATGGAGCGCTGGCGGAGCGGAGCCTCCGCACCACGGCGCTCCTGCGGCGTCCCTAAAAGGAGCTCCAAATTGGCGCTCCTTTTAGATGTCAGGGAAAGTGCACCCTAAAAGCGGCGGGCGCACTTTCCCTGACTCTTCCACCGCAGCGCATGCAGTCGCTGCGGCGTGAGGTCATCCCCAGAGCACTGGCCATGCGGAGGGCCGGCGACTCCGAGGGCGACCTCAGGAAGAGGAAGGAGCGCCGCGCGTGCGGCTGCTCCTCCTCTTCCTTGCCTCGATTTTGACTAGGTGAGATCCCAGCCTCAAACTATAATATGCCAAAGCATGGTTGGGTTTCTTCTGGGTTTCTACTCTTGGCTTGGGTACAATAAAATCCACCACTGATTTGATTCAGATTCTCCATGAATTTGCAAAGAGCACCTTTCTCTTTTCTGTCACTGATGGATATGTTTTTATTCTCCTTCAGACACATACCTTGTTCTCGTTGCTGGGACTCAGCCATGCCTATGTAACCAGCATGGGGAAGCTGAGAGGTGTGATTGCACTGGAAGAGGTAAAGGAAGGCTGGTACCTTTATATTTTTCTGATCAGATGCAAATATTCAGTGCTTTATTCAAACAAGCATTTTAGCCAGTTAAAAGTTGCCTACAGGACGAAGATAAGATTTTCACCCAGTATAGTTCAAGATGGATAGTAGTTTAGCTTAAGAAAGAGGTATACTAGAGGCATACTTTGTGGAAACAAATTTCTTTCATCCCAGTGTTGTGTATGGACCAATATGTTTTGCAAGATTTTGAAACAATGCAAAAACTTGTTTATCAAAGCAGAAAGCAAGGAGTGTTTCATTCAGAAGCAGTAATTCCTCTTTCAGCCTGTTAATCCTGCTTCATCTATTATAAAGCCTGGATGGATTGAGTCTCTCTCCTATGAGAGAGAAATTAGGGGAAGGAATGTTGGCAGACCTGTGCTTCTATCCCCAATTTGATTCTCATTGCTTACTCATTCTTTGCAGCCTACCCTTAGCTTAGTGAGGAAATTTTTATTGATAATTTTCAGTTGGAAGTTGAAAGGCCCTGCACAAGACTGTTGTTCGCAGGGTTCCCTGCTATAAAAGGGTGAAATCATTTGTTCCTGTGAGTCTCTTGTGTGCCTTGAGGTAATTTGCTACTTGTGGAAATCTTTATCATGTGGTTTTTATGGCAGGATTTTTTCAGAGGGGTTTTTTCCCTGCCTTCCTATGGGGCTGAGAGAGTGTGACTTGCCCAAGGCCACCCAGTGAGTTTCCATAGCCAAACAGGGATTTAAACCCTGGTCTCCAAAGTTGTAGTTCAGCGTTCAAACCATTACACCATGCTGGCTCTACACTATGAGTCTACATTTATATGTTGTTGTTGTGTGCCTTCAAGTCATTTCCAACTTATGGCATGGGGTTTTCTTAGCAAGTTTCTTCAAAGAGGGTTTGCCATTGCCATCCTCTGAGGATGAGTGTGTGTGAGTTGCCCAAGGTCACCCAGTGTGTATATATGGCTGAGCCAGAATTTGAACCCTGGTCTCCAGAATCCTAGTCCAATTCTCAAACCACTACAACACGATGGCTCTTACACTCACATATATCCTAGGAATATTTCCACAAATGCCACCAAGATCCTGAAATTTAGATATTTTCCACCTCCAAAAAGATGTCCTTTAAATATCTAAGTGCACAGTAAATGTCATGGTGAGATCTTTCATGTGCACACCTGATCATCTTCCCTGTTAATTTCTTGTCTCTAAAACTCAGCTCCAAAAAGCGATTGAGGGTTCCACACGCTCTGGCGTACAGCTTCGTCCTCCTCTTGCCAGTTTTCGTGACATGTCAACCAACAAGGAGCAGGCCAAGTGGGACACGCAGATGTGGAGCAAACAGAACAGCAGTGCAGCACCTGGAGGCATTGTGCTGGATTCAAGAACAGACACTTCAGGGGTCCCCAGCTCTCCTGTCCCACAACCTTCTCCCAATCCCAGTGAAGGGAAAGAGATACGCTCCACTTCTGTTGCTGACATGGAACTGGAAGAAATGGAGCTTTCTGGACCCGGTTCTGAAAACATCTCAGACATCCTCAAGGACCTCAACCTACACTCCATAGATGTGGATGAGGACGATGACGATGATGATGTGCCACTCTAATTGTAAAGAAAAGGGGTTCATCTTGCCCCTTTCCCAAGGTACTCCTGCCATACCTGTGCTTCAAGAAGAGGATGTGGCTTACCTCCCTTTGGCACCAGTAGATGGAAATCCATGCTGGAGAGCCTTGGCTGATTGGCTTTTCTTTCTGCCACCATCAATTGGTGGGCTATAGGGGAAAGAAATGGGCCAGAGGAACTTGGATTTATATCCCCTGGTCTTGCCTCCATTGATAATTGTGGTAAACCTGGGCAGGGCATTCCCTGGGACTCCATCCACTTTGTTCATGGCAAACAGTGCAGCAGTTTTCCTTCTGGTGAAACTTCCTTCTTGCTCCATCTCCCTTCTTCATCTCCATCAACATGACCAGCATCATTTTTCTCACCATGTTCGATGAAACACTAATCTGCAGAGGAGACAGATGAAGGATTTATCGCAGGCTCAGCCCAACTGTAGAGAGAATTCAGTCCAATTTGTAAACAGAATGAAATGAAAAAATGGTGACATCTTCTATAAATAGGGGTTGCTGGTTGTATGTATGTTTGTTTTCATTTTTATAGTGCCCTTTCCTGCAGCGTAATCACTTATCCATGCTCCAAGTGTGAAATTGTCTCCTCCATGTCTTTCGTATCATTCACAAAACCCCAACATCTTGTAATAGTTGTTGTGTGCCTTTGTTTTTGATTTATGGTGACCCTAAGGTGAACCTATCATGGAGTATTCTTGGTAAGTTTCTTCAGAGGGGGTTTGGCATTGCCAACCTATAAGGCTGAGTGTGTTTGATCAATCAATGGGATTCCATGGCCGAACTGGAATTCAACCCCTGGTCACCTAGTGTCCTGGGTAATAATAATAGCAGCCCTAAGCCATACGTTCTTTCATCCATCTGCTGGACCCATTGTTATCCCACATTGCCACCTAGAAATCTCCCTTGTTCGGAAACCTTTCAATAATGTATTTTTTCAGAGTAACAAAATTAAGAAACCAACTCAGTTGCTCAAACTGCATCACCTGATCTGTATATTTCTTTGAACTCTTAGATATAAAAACTGAACCAAAGGAAGATTCAGTGCCCTGACCCGGTGTCGGGATTACACAGTAACTAGAGCTGCATGTGTAGGTCTAAAAACATTTTAAAATGTTAAAATTTGTTGTTTGACTATTTGGCAGGAAGGGTGAGAGGGACTGAGGGGAGCAGAAATAATTCCCACTCCAAAAACCAAAACAAATCAAAAGGCTTCTGCGTGTGAAGTCAAGAGAGAGTCACATTGCAAGATGTGCTGTGCAATGGACCAAAACAGTATGGTTTATTGCTGAGCAAAAGAGCAAGAGCAGAACTGATCATTGAGGATGCAGGTGTTTGAATAAGTCTGTAAATATCTTGCCTGGGTCTTAAATGTTCATGTTTAATTGTTTTTTTATACAGTAGAGATTTTTTCCAAAGCTGTTAGGTTTCAAACATAAGAATTTCTGGGATGAAATGGGTGTGGTGAGAGGCAGCATTAGGGAAACAAAGAGGAGCTTCTTCTCAGGATACATCTGTGTTAGAACTGTATATTGGCTTCATATCAGTTTGGTTTCCCTGAAAGGAAACCATGGTTTGTTGAGGTTGCTGAACATTGTTTTTGAAGTCATATCATCCTCTTATAAAGCTTCACTTCTGAAGCCGGTTCATGTATGCACTGCAGATATGGCCTATAGAGTATCCAAAAACATGGGAAAATCCCTGCCCTTTTATCTAGCCTTTATCCCTGAAACTTGGTATCTATACGGCCAAAGTTGTGCATTCTGTGTAGCTCCCTTGCTGCTCAGACCCTCATGTTTCCAATTACACTCAGTGCAGACATCTTAGCTATTCATGCACTTGCTCCTGAGAAAAAATTGGGCAAAGAGCTGATGGGGTAGGTCTGATATATAGAGCTTTCTGGGAGCTGGGGTGGCTCAAGAAGCAAAGAGCCTTACCTTAGCTTTCCCTATGTAAAATTAAGAACAATGCAGCAAAAATTCTCCAGCTATTCTTGGCTGTTACACAGTAACTACTGAAATCAGAAATCACCAGACCAAAAGCAGGGTCATATATTTGGAGGAAACATTGGTAGGGGGACTAAGAGCAGGCACAGGTATGGAGGTCTGTCTGCAGGTTAGGATGGAAGTAAGGTTGACATCTTGAGCTTAGTGTGACCATCAGAAATTCAACAAGTCATATTCCATCGCTGCCTTCTTATAACTTCATCTATGGAATTTTTGTTTCTTGCACCCTTGTTGGGACACCAAGGAGATACCACTAACTGTGCTAAGTCTGGTGCTTTAGTTTACCAGGAGATAGGCAGAAAGTACAACTCCCATAGACACAATAGTTCAAAGGGGGACAGGGTTTTTGCTTTGCACCGCTGTCCTCACATCCACCTGCTATTCATCTCTATTATGTGAGTATTGCCTCTCTTCCTGAGTGGCTTCTGGCAACTGGATGCACTCAGTCACCATGCAGAGTGTCAGGCAACCCTCACATGGCCATGCTGTTGTGTGCCTTCAAGTCTTCATTGCCTTACTCAAGAGACAATGACGGTAGATCAATTGCATCTTTTGAAAAGTACATTTTAGAGTAGTTAGAAGGTGCATGGCTGGAGAAAGAATTCTGACATTACTGTTTATGGATTGTTCCCCCTCTCCGAGATATCAATCACCTGAATATTTCAAATGTATGGTTCTAGGCTGGTATGAGGATTAGGTATTTCTGCATCCTGGGCAGATTCTTGACATCTGTATTATCTTTCTGTTTTTGAGCCAAAATGGCCAGGTCTCAGGTTATTAGTTCTGTCTCTCATGTACACTCTAGCCCTCTGAAAATCTTTGTAGTTTTATATATAGAGGTGTTCCTGCACCCTACTATACCTGTGCCCAGGGAATACCAGCTCAGCCAAATGAAAATAGCCAAATGAAAAGACTATGCACGAATAGCCAAATGAAGAAAAGAAAAAAACTATGCAAATAAAAACACTAGATGCCACTTAGGACCTCTTGATATATGAACAAAATGAAGATATTGTTGTTATTGTTGTTGCTGCTACTGCTACAGGGAAGAGGATTCAGTCATATAACTGTTTTGGGGGGTGGGGGGTTGGTAGTCTGAAGTGGTATAGCATAGATAAAGATTTATTACGATGGTTAGGACAGAGAATTAGGCTGGCATCGCTAAGTTTTGTGGAAATTCTTAAGGGCTTATCTAGGCCTAGATCCATTAGGTTTTGGAGCCCACATGACATCTCTTTTCCTTATATTTGTTATTGTGTGCCTTCAAGTCATTTCTGACTAATGGCAAGCCTAGGGCAAACCTATAATAAGGTTTTATTGGCAAGATTGGTTCAGAGGCAGTTTTGCCTTCAGATGTTGAGAGAATGTGATTTTTCCAAGGTCACCCAGTCAGAGGGTTTCCAAGGCTGAGCCAGAATTCAAATTCTGGTCTCTAGAGTTGTAGTCCAACACTCAAACTACTACACCATGCTGGCTCTCTATATTTAGAAAACATGAACTATTTTGGCTTCATTCAGCTACTCTGGTGCACAGTGTCCTAAAAATAGTCGCATATCATGACCTACTGCCATAGGATGCATTTATGGATGCCAATTTAGATGGCTTTGAAGGGGAACTAGATAAATTCATGACTATCATTGGCTGTGAGTCAGGATGGCTATGTGTCACATCCATATCAAGGACAATGGGCTACTGTATATCAGTTGCTGTGGACTGAGAGGGAGGGTGCCATTGCACTCATGTCCTGCTAGTGGTGGTCTCAAGCAACTGACTGGCCACTGTATGTTGGCCAGTTAGACAGGTCCCGCTGTAACATTAAACAAATATTTCTAAGATGTACATCAATGGCACACTAATATAAGAAAATATAACATGTTGAGAAACTTGTTCAGTTAATACAGTGGCTTTACTCACTTGCACTTTTTATATTCATTTATGGCTAATTCCCTTTGAGGTGACAAAGCCCATTCATAGTAAATCATCTGACTGAATGTACCTCTGTCTATAAAATGACCAACAAAGGCTGTACATCAGCTGATTTTTCATGTGGAAGGAGGAAATTGTTTGGCATGCAGGGCAATTGTTATGCAAGCCCCTGCCTGATGTCTGAATTAGTACAGCTCAGATACCAATTTACACAGGATTGGTTTTTAAAACGTTTAATGCATTGATATTGTTTATGTTGCCTTCTGTCTCCATACACAGATGCAGCCACACCCACACACACCCTAGTTTTGAGAGACTGGGATATAAAATTACAGCATGCCCTCCACTTTACTGGGTTAAGGGCACATGACCCCCATGAAAGTGGTGGGAAAATGCAAATAAAAAACACTATTCTTTTTATCTAAAAGAACACCTCTCTAGGAATCTCCAGATCCTCCAGTGCAACTCTATGGTCAACATCTGCCAAAAGCTGACCATAGAATGATGCTGGAGGACCTACAAATGCCTAGAGCAGTGTTTTTTCCTAGTAATCCAGTGCAACTCTATGGTCAATTTCCAGCAGAATTTCTCTGGAAGACCTAGGGGTTCCTAGAGAGAATATATTAATCAAATTCCCAAATAATCAAAATGCCAAAAGCTGCAAATGAGTTCCTAGACCAACTGTCTTACTAGGTATTACAGTACTTACATTGCACTAAGAAGTAGAGAATGTGTCCAATACCTGCCAATGTATTCTTCTAATAACGTGTCCTTGGTGGGATAGAATCATAGAATCATAGAATCATAGAGTTGGAAGAGACCACAAGGGCCATCCAGTCCAACCCCCTGCTATGCAGGGGGATAAATTCTTTGGATACATTTGCCATGATTTGAATAAGTTAATCTTCCCTCTCTTCAGAGATCCTGGTTACAGTAGAGAAGTGTGCTACTCCATAATGTCTTGTTCTTGATCTATGCAATGTTTAATCACAACTGAACTCCTGTTGTTGTGAATTGTTCCTTATTCTTTCATGGAGCCCCAACATTTCCCCTTTTTCCATTAGTTTATTTCTAAATGTGATGGAACTTAATAAGAGGAAGAAAAAGGAAGAAGTCTGCTCCACACAAGAAGCTCTGTTATCAAAAGGCCACATCCTGGCAACTGGTCATGCTACATTTCACTAGTATGAGGTAATGTTTGAGCATCATAGTCATAAATGGAAATGGCAGCAGAAAGAAGAAAAGCATAATTAAAGAACAAATTTTCTTGTAAAATACCAAATCAACTGGCTAATGATACTTTCAATCATTTAAACATTATATTATACTGGGCCCAGCATAATATACAAACATGCAGTTGTCACAAAATTGGCAGGCAAACATTTTCTTTTCCAGTCCTCTTTTATTTACACTTCTTTATTTTATTTATATCCTACCTTTCTCTCGGGATGGGGGCCCAAGGCAGTTATCCTTCCACAATATATAATACATTGTTAATGTCTTTGTATGTATGTGTATGTGCCTTCGAGTCACCTGTTGATTTGTGGCAACACCACAAATTTCATAGGCAAAAGTGTCATTATGGGGGTATGGAGGATGCACACTGCACCAGGTGATAGCAACCCTAGTGATGCCCCTGTTCATAGGTTGCTCTTAAGCCAAGAATCCTCAGAGATGGTTTTGCTAGTTCCTTCTAAAAATTCAAAATGGCCTTAATAGATTAGAAAACTGGACTAAAACTAACAAAATGAATTTCAACAGGGAGAAGTGTAAGATACTACACTTACACAGAAAAAAATGAAATGTACAGATATAGGATGAGGGATGCCTGGCCTGACAACAGTCCATGGGAAAGGAATCTAGGAGTTCTTGTAAACCACAGGTTGATCACAAGTCAATAGTGTGATGCAGCAACTAAAAAACCAATGTGATTCTAAACTGTGTCAATAGGATTATAGTGTCTCGACTGAGGGAAGTAATAGTACCACTCTATTCTACTTTGGTCTGGTCTCATCTGGAATACTGCCTGCAGTTCTGGGCACCACAATTCAAAAAGGAGGTTGATAAGCTAGAGTGTGTCCAGAGGAGGGTGACCAAAATGGTGATGAGAACCTTATGAGGAGCAACTTAGGGAGCTGGGTATATTTAACCTGGAGAAGAGAAAGTTAAGAGGTGATATGATAACCCTGTTTAAATATTTGAAGGAAAGGATGGAGCAAGCTTGTTTTCTGCTGCTCCAAAGACTAGGACCTGGAACAATGGATTCAAACTAGAGGAAAAGAGATTCCACCTCAACATTAGGAAGAACTTCCTGACAGTTAGAACCATGGAACATGCTGCCTGGGAGGGTCCTTCTTTGGAGGCTGTTAAACAGAGGCTGGATGGCCATCTATTGGAACTGCTTTGATGGTGTATTCTTGCATGGCAGAATTGGTTTGGATTGGATGGCCCTTGAGGTCTCTTCCAACTCTATGATTCTATGAAACATCGCCTACAGCATCTGGTATTCATTGATGGTCTCCCATCCATGTACTAACCAGGGCTGACCATGCTCAGCTTCCAAGAGCAGACAGGGTCTGGTCCCTTTAGGATATTTGGCCCACCATCACCTCACCACCCCATTATTAGCTGCTATCGCAGGGAGTTGTGAAGTGCTGCATTATCACAATCAGAGGTTAATTCTACAGCCATTGCAGTGAAGTGGGGAACTGGATGACTTTTGTTAGCGATAGTGTATTTACAGAAACATAGTTTGGTCATGATCTGGCTGCTTTTCTTCAACTCACTAGGATACCAATATGTGTCAGACACTGACTTGGAAACTGCATGCACAACAGTATCATGTCTAATCCAGCGGAGAAAAGTGATGCTTTTGCCAAAGAAGACATTCTATAAAAGTGATGGATATATCTGAGGTGTCTTTTCAGCTCTAGCTCTTTCATTTTTCTGTTCACCAGTCTAGCAGCACTTAGATATGCATGGATCTGGTGAAAGCTCCCTGGAGAAATAAAACACAATTCCACCAACCACAATGGCAAAAACACATGCTGTTTAATAATAACTTAATATATGGTTCTTACATGCCCTTTCAGGCAATGCTCCCTCTTCTTCAGTGGCTGTTACCACAACCAGGCATGAAATGCCATATAGTTTTTATATCTATATTTATAGAGTTACATATATATATATGTATTTATATATATAGCATATATATATTTATAGAAGATATATTCTCATAAGTCACATTATCAAAACATGCGCAGAATAACCATCAAAAAAGTTTCAAGCCAAGACATTTTGGAGCTGGAAGACCAAAGGCAAATCTGTTTTGTTTTTGTCTGTTCGGGTACCCCAGGAGAGAGGAGGGTGAGAGGGTTACCACTGTATATTCACATCTTATTCTGCTCTTTCTCCAGTCCCTATTTTCTCCCTGAAAAGTCACAGACCTCAATAAATGTCATCCTTTAAGGATGGGAAGAATCTAAGTTCCATCCCTTGTTCAGAAACCCAAGAGCAGAAAAAGATCTTAAGACCATCTACTCCCAATAATCTCCCCTGATTCTAAAGTAGTTTCAGGTACTTTTAAAACAAAACAAAACAACACCCTTAAGTCTCAAACCTTTGGTTACTTTTAAACATGCTTGAATATACCAGTTTCCACTCCTTCTTTATACACTGCAACTATATATTTGGTACTCCCTTGCATCATTGAATACGCCCACCTCTAAAAAGAAATATATATTTTTAAAAATCTGATTGGCTGCAAAATTATTTTTGAGGCTCATTTTATAGCTTGGAGGACCCCAAGGAATTTTCAGCAATTCCATCACTTCATGCACAGCACCAAATAAACCAGAGAAATATTAAAGAATATTAGTTTATATTCACAAGGCATACTCTGTCTTTCACATATAACATGAGTTTCTGGAAACAGCAGAAGAAAGCACAGTAAAGTAGACCCAAGGCTCCATGATTGCCCACCTGGACTTTGAGACAAAACCCAGACACAAGTGGTTGAAATCATTCAAGAAAAATTAACTGGGAAATACATTTTGGAAAACAGGATGAGATATCCAAAGAAGTGCAAATACAGATAAATCATGCCTGGTATGTGCAAGAAACCAAAACCAATTTCAGAAAACAAATAATTATGCCGACTTCACCACTGAGCTGTTTAAATATAGCTACAGGCTGTATAATTTCAGTTACCATACAAGGCTCAATGAAAATGCTACAAAAACTTAGTTGCATACAAAAAATATCAGGCTTTGGAGAACAGTTCACCTCCATGTCTAGCATTCTGTATTTAGGGAGCAGTTTTGAACATGATTCAACTTTTTAAAGTTATACAGGGGTTATTCATACATTGTTTTTATTAGTACAACTATGCAAATAATCTCACTCATGCATTCTGGTTTTGTTGTTCACATTATTTTTTTTTATTGGAACCACATCTCTGCCAGTTCTGTTGCTCACACATGGCAGCACTGTGAATAAAGATAGAGTCGATAATACAGATGCATTCAAACCATGTTCAAAGTATGTAGAATTTTATCACAGTTTATCCTGGGTCTATTTACATTAGTTATTCACACACTCAACAATGTCAAAACTCAGGTAAATCCCCGATTATCTCAGGTTATGTGGGGGTTTTGGCAGTCTCCCCAAAAAAACTTACTTGAGTGCATTCAAAATGCATGTGAACAACAAAGATTCAACCCACATTCTACCGGAATTATTTTCCTCATCTGACTAACCCCCCAGATTGAGTTTACTACTCAGTGAAAATTGGGCTTCAGGAGCTCAGTACACTTGACAAGAACAATTTCATTTGCTAGAATGTGAGTTGCTACAAAATTTTTATAAAGCAAATTGGGAGATGACAGAGAACTTTGCTGGTAATCAGCAAAGGAAAGGCCTATTGCATCACCCCATCCTGTACTATTTTTCTCCCTGCAGTATCCACCAAGAAGAAAAACCACTGAGAAGGACCTGTTTGGGGGAGGCAAAAGCACTGTCTCCAGCCTATTGTTTACCCATTTTAAATCCTAGCCCCTGGTTTGATTGAAATGTAGCACAACCTGCCTCTTAATACATGTACAAAGCTCCTGCACAGACAAGAAAGGAGGTGTCTTGCTCCTGAGTTCTTTTCAGAGCCTGGAAGTAACAAGTTATTCATAACTAGCTCCTTGCAATTAATGCCATTTCCCCCCAAGAACTAAGGCATAACTAAGTTGCATGACAGCTGCAACTCTCAGTAAGGGATAATGCCACTCAGTTTGCAATGCAACTTTTCATTACTTTTATAGTTATAAGGGTACCACCACAATGGATGGTAGGGGAGGAATACACCTTCTTCAGGTTTTGGCTTGTGCCACTGCCTCATGCTCTTGAGGCAGAAATAAAGGCCCACAAAGAAATAAGTGTTTTGTATCACAGGTAAGAAACTAGTAGAATTCAGATTGTTTCTGAGATTTGGAAAAGCGAAACATTGCTTTTGAAAGCTGCAACAATGGTGGCAACTAATTACTTTTGGACTTAAGAACTATAATATTAAATAATAATCTTGAAAGTAAGTTTCCTGGTTCTTCCCTTGCTTATGATAGTAAAATGTGGGCTAGACAACACAACTGTTAGGTGGATTAGTAA
>CM034703.1:130261519-130273470 GCA_020142125.1 Phrynosoma platyrhinos | reverse complement strand
TAGCTTGTTTTCTGCTGCTCCAGAGAATAGGACTTGGAACAACTGATGTAGACTACAGGAAAAGAGATTCCACCTCAATATTAGGAGGAATTTCCTGACAGTAAGAGCTGTTTGACAGTGGAACGCACTCCCTTGGAGAGTGATTGAGTCTCCTTCTTTGGAGGTCTTTAAACAGAGGCTGGATGGCCATCTGTCGGGGATGGTTTGATTTTGAGTTCCTGCATGGCAGGGGGTTGGACTGGATGGCCCTTGTGGTCTCTTCCAACTCTATGATTCTATGATTCTATATAGCCACAATAAAAACTCTCTTATGTTTTCTTTGCACAGTTCTTTGCACAATTTATTCTTTGTACAATTTTCATGCAATTTTAAAAAGAGAATGAAATAATTATTTAAAATCTGAGCACCCCCCACTCCTGCACAGCTCTTCTTTACAGCAGATAGAATGGACAGGTAAGAGTTCTCATTAAAACACAATGTAAGCTTAATTCCAAAACTACTGGTATCAGAGCTGATTTTATGGATGGAAAGGCAGGAAAACAGGTGGAGAATAATTTTAGACTGCAGCCTAATGGGATGCAGCCAGGACATGGCATGGAGACAGGAATTATCACACTGTAATTCGCCACCAAATCCGTCAGGCGACTGCAGCCTGGGTCCCAGCAGTGCTCAGCCAGCCGCCATTAAAACTCAGGAGTTTTCCATTTTTGAAAAAGGGCTGGCTGAGCACAGCTGCACCTAGGCTGCAGTTGCCCAGTGGATTCAGTGGCAAATTACAATGCAATAATTCCCGCCTCCATGCCATGTCCCAGTTGCATCCCATTAGGTTGCAGTTGACTTAAAAGGTAATGCGATAAATTCCATAGTCTGGTTTAAAACCTAGACTAAGGGGGGATGCAGATGAGCAGCCCTGGGCCACCTCGGGAAGCGGGAACTGAGGCCGAGGCTGCCGGACACCTCAACCCTGATCCTCCTTTTTGCCACCTTGGAAAGGAGCAGCAAACTGCTGCTCCTTTCAGAGCTGGCAAAAAGGGCACCCTACGAGCTGGTTGCGGCTCTTTAGCACCGCTTCTGGTGCAACACATTAAAAGGCTGCGCCAGAAGGACATCCTGACACCGTGCGCTGTGCATAATGGCACGTGGCATCAGGACATCTTCGGGGAGGGGTTGAGGCGGCTGGTGTGCAGCTGCCCTTCACCATCTCTGCCTCCAAGACGGCCCAAAGGGCCCATCTGTAGAAGCCCTATGTTGGATATTTGAAATCCAATAGGTGGGTACCCTATTAGGGCATTGTACTAATTTTCTCAAAAAGAACTGGATTTACACCAAATTTGGAGGGTATGCTTGGGGAGACTGCAGCATGCACAGTACAGGCTGTGCTGCATGCACAAAATCCACTTTCAGCAGCTGAGGGACACAAACTAATTTTCTCAAAAATGGCTGGATAGATTTACACCAGGTTTAGAGGGCATGTTTCAGAAAGTCTGACTTTCAATCCAGACTATATGGAATTCACTTTTGGGGGTCCCTGATGGGGTGCTCCAGTAAATAACAATGGGACAATTTTGCTAACCTTATATATGGTCAAATGTTGGTCCCATTTGTAATCAGTGTATCTTATTCTTAGCTAAGCAGGGAAAGGATTGCAATTCCAATCAGTACACAACTTCAACCTTTATGGTGAAATAGCCCACGGCATGTTTCTTGGACACAACAGCTCTTTCTACAACACCTAGGCTGCATCTGTGTCACAAAAATAATCCAGTTTGACACAATTTTAACTGCCATGGCTCAACACTATGGAGTTCTGGGAACTGTACTTTTGTGAGACATTTTGCCTTCTCTGTCAGAGCACTCTGGTGCCACAGCTAACTACAAATCCCAGAATTCCACCGCATTGAGCTATGGCAGTTAAAGTGGTATCAAACCAGATTATTTCTGCAGTGTGGATGAAGCCCTAGTTTCCTTGTCTTACAAAGGGGTAACTCTGATGGGGATTCCCCCCCACACACACACATCTCCCAGGAGAAAATGTTTTGCAGAAACTGAGACAGTCTAAGATAATTGGTTGCTGAAATGGGAAAAAGCAAGTGGCACCTTGCATAATCCAGAGCATTATCCACTAGAAAGATGTGCCAGAAACTGTACTGAAATGGACAGGGACCATTGTGTTCTTGTGCAGTGTTGGTCCATTTTAATCTACAGGAAAACATCCCTGTTTCTAGCACTCTTTAACAAGGTGAAGTAAGCAGAGAGAAACTGAATCCCCAAATCACCCAATCATCCTGAGCAACTGGCTCAGCATTATTAGCAGTTATGGACAGAGAATCCTAAAACCAGTAAGAGAGAAAAGGAGGAGAAGGAAGAGACGGGAGATGATAATGAGGAGATGGTGGTGGCGGTTTGTTTTCCAATTAAGTTTTAGCTGGTTACACATCCATGGAAAAAATGGGACAACATCCTATGCTGTTCCCACCACACTTCAAGCAGTGTGGTGTGGATAGGGCTAAAGCCATGTAACCTTTGTGACTTTGTCAAGGGAAGAAACGCATACAGTTGGCCCTCCACAGCCATGGATTTTTTTATCCATGGGTTCAACCATCCACAGATTGAAAATATTCCAAAAAATATAAATTCTAAAAAGCTAACCTTGATTTTGCCATTTTATATAACGGACACAATTTTACTATTCTATTGCATTTAATAGGATTTGAGCATCCACTGATTTTGGTACCCACGGGGGTCCTGGAACCAAATCCCAGTGGATACCAAGGGCCTACTGTATATGCACACATACACACACACATAGTGGGGAAGCAGATGGCTTAAAGAGCCGTTTTGGGGGCAGGGAAAGGGAGGGGCAGCAGCACGGTGGGCGCCCCAACCCCTTCCCCAAAACGTCCTCGGAGCAGCCGTCCCTCTGCACGGCCGGTGCTCCGAGGAGGACCTCCCACTGCAGCTTCCATACACGCTGCAGCAGAAGAGTCACCGAAGGTGTGCCGGCAGCCTTTTGTGATGCACCTTCAGCGACTTGTGGAAGGAGCGCCAATTTAGCACTCCTTCCAGGGGCGGCAAAGCTGCACCACGGGGCCGAGGTGTGGGGATACCTCGGCCCCGCGGCGCAGCTTCCCAGGGTGGCCCAAGGCCGCCCGTCTGCTTCCCCCCATAATACTTATTTGTACTCACCATTGTGGGACCATCTAACTGTTGAAAGAAACCCTGCCAAATACACTGAAACTGGAGTTGCCTAGATTTAACTTGGAAATTTCTCATTACCAGCTATCTCAGTTCTAGTCTGTCCAGTATGGAAAGTACCATTGATAGTATCCTTTTGCTTTGTCTGAGGGTAAGCTGTCAAAGAGGAAACTTTCCAAAATGTAGTGGCTAAGAGGATGCTCCATGAGCTGGCATGTTCTGGGGTCAAATCTCATTTCTGCCAAAAATTCCTATGACAGACCACAACTCATAGGTAGAAGATGTGCTATGCATGGAAAAATTCTCAGGTTTGATCCACCAGCATCTCCAAACAGGGGATGTGAAGCTCTGGGAAGCCACTGCCAGCTGGCAAAGGCAATAGAGTCTATGGTCTTAGTGGTAAAATGAAGCTTCTCCCATGCTCAGTGCCTCTCGGGCCAACTTGGATCTCAAGAGGATCATCTTTTCATCTTGCAAATTAAACTTTAACACCATGTATATTAGTATTATTATTTTTCATTTGGTTGACTTCATAAAAGTATCCCTGATTTGTGGGTTTTGGATGTTATTGTACTTTGCCACATGGCCAACATGGCTACCTCTGGATATGTTCTCAGGCTAGCTGTTGTTCTCCCAGCCTCATTCTCTCTCCCATTTCCAGCTGTGAAATGTGAGCCATACTTGGTGGCATGCCATACAGGTTTGCATAATGGCTGCAAGAAGGCTCTTCCTGCAGAGGCTTATTTGGGACCTTCCTTAATTTCTATCATTTTGGAATCAGGGGAGACTTAAAAACCCTTTTGTTTTAGATTCTCTAACTCTGATGCTTATCTTTGACACATGATTCTATGCCTTTGATATATATCTTGTTGCTCAATAATTTATTTAAAAAATTGAAATGAGTTCTGTATTCCTTAACCATTAGAAGGCATCCTGAAAATTAGTTGAAGGACAAGATGTAAACACACACACACACACCAAAATAAATCAAAGCACAGAGAATGTACATGCAGTGCTCCAAGTACAGAGGAAACGTTATATACATTGCATTAAAATGTTCATAGTTTCCAGTGTCACCTCAGATGTGCTTGCCCACAGTAACAGTTTACAGTAGTTTTTGGTTATCTGCATGACTTTCTCTAGCAGTAAACAGAGATAGCATTATTAATTAATAGATATTCTTAGAGGTAAAGAATGGAAAATCAGAAATGATGGAAGCAATGCATTTAGGCCAAATTAGGGAGGCATGGGACACATGAAGTATCTGGTTTTCTCTCTCTATTTAATTTAATCCAGATTTCTTGGAAGGAGGATGTAGGTATACTTGACCCTTTCACTGTGTTTATTTTCTTTTTACCTCACCTGGAAATAAATATATTATAGTAGCCATCTTCTAATCCCCCTGCATAGGTAAATTTGCTCCCAAAAATAACCCACAGGGAAAGAATTAAGTTCCATCCTCCATTACCACTCTGTTCAGAACCTCCACATCAGAATTAAAAAGGGAAAGATGTAAAGTCACATTACATTCAGGGTGGATATGTCCTAAATTTTCACCTTCTGTCCAGGAGGAATTTCAAAATGCCCTCCGTTGGAACCATGAGTTTATATTTATATTGGTGTTTTTAGCTTTGATTTGGTCATGTTCTACATTTTCCTTGAACATCCATCATTTTGCAGTGCCTTCTCTTCCTTTGTAGTTATGATATCTGTCACCATGCATCAAATTTAATTTGGCCCTCAAATCTGAATGTCAGAAATAGATAGTTTTCCTTAGGGTTTTTTTTTTCTTCAGGAAAAACCAACAACTGATCCTATTTCATCATAATCGGCAATGATTTTACCAACAATTCAGGTGAATTTTATAAAAATAACTAACAAAAATGAAGTAAAGGTAGCTAATGCAATTGTGCAAAATAGTTGCCTTTGTTCACTAACTCTGTCTGACAGACTGTTTGAAAGCATATCCAGGGGTAGCCATGTTGGCCATATAGCAAAGTACAGTATCATCCCGAAACCACAAAACAGTGATAACTTTATTGGACCAAGCAAAATGCAAAATGAAGGATTGTTGCATTCCTGCAAAGGGACCAGTAAGTGGCAGCAGTGGATTTTTTTTTTAAATGACTTCAGAAAATGTTCTGTTGGGCGAGTGCTAGGCCAGATCTCACTTCACTTTAAAAGAATCTGAATTACTGATCCTGAAATCTATGGATTTCAAGGATAGCTCTCAAGAGGGGATATAAGCCTTCAAGCACATGGCAGCAATGTCTCACACATGAACACACAACAGTTAGTTCTACTGATGAAAGGCCACAACCTAAAAACCATTCATTATGGTCACCATCTGCTACTTAAAAATCTGCTGTTTATGGTTTTTGAGAAGCAATATTGGAGTATAAGATACATTTGCCACCATGCTTCATAGCTGAGCCACATATTTGAACGGTATGGTTTTAGCTGGCCCTGGAGAGCCAAGTGGTCTCATCACTTATTATAAGAGACCAAATGACAAAAATCAAGTACATGCAGAATACACATTGGATGTATGTACACTGCCCTCAGGTACCATAGCAAAATACAAAATCATCACTGTACATTCAGCGTTATCAAGTCAATAAAGATGGCACCCACTGCCCTAGATGGTTGCCTCAGCCCTTCCAACAGCTGAACTGGAATTGTTGTTGAACTGCAATTCCCAGCAGCCCTAGGGTGAGATCCAACATGGCTGCAGCATGTTTCTATTGCATAATGCAACACCTATGCCGGATACCAATGCAAAGTAGATGGATCTCAGCTCAATGCACATGGCTGACATGCTGTCATGCAAGCTTCAGTACTTGATCCACATTGGGCCTCAGGCTTCATTTTGAAATGAGCAGAAGCCTACTGGGGATTGCATACAGACCACCCAATGTGCATAGATACATGTTGGGCACCCCAGCTTTCACCCCCATCAGCTGGATAAGGTCATTGCATAAAGTCCATTAGGAACACTCTGCATGCCTAACACTCCTGTGTATGTCCTTAGACAGCATAGCTAATAGTGAGAAATGCTGGAAGTTGCAGTCCAACAACTTCTGGAAGGCCGCCTAATTCCCAACCCCGAACTAAAGCTTCAGGATTTCTGTCCCTTTCTAAATGTTCTAAATTTTCTGTGGGTTGGATTACAAATGAGGCTGGAGTCTTCCAGGCAACAACCAGGTGATGGAACAATTTCCAGCTGAGAAGAGCTGACAGACCAGATAACCTGGTGCTTTTATTTGTGTGTTTGTATGTGTATGTGTATGCCTTCAAGTTGCCCATTGACTTATGGTGACCCCATGAATTTCATAGGGTTTTCTTGGCAAGGAATACTCAGCAGTGGTTTTGCCAGTTCCTTCCTCTGAATATAGCCCACAGCAGCTGGTATTCATTGGCAGTCTCCCATGCAAGTACTAACCAGGGCTGACCCTGCTTAGCTTCCAAAATCACATAGGATCTGGTGCCTTTAGGGTATTTAGGCCTAATCTGGTCTTTACTGAGAGAATAACCCTGAACACACTGTTTTCCCCCAGGCAACCTTTTTTCCCAGCCACTTTGCTTCCCACCCAAAAACACATCCAAGCTCTAAAGAAAATATCTTAGAAGGGGATGTGGGGAAAAAAACTGGTGAGAGGCTTCCTTGCTCTCTCTCTGCTTTGTACTGTACTGGAAAAACAACACCAGCAACATGACTTTATTGATCACAACATACGCTCAAAGAGATATACGTGTCTCGGTAATATGTAACATGTACTCTCCTATATAATGAGAATTTATATCTGCGATGATGATGACATTGTGCAAATCCACCAGGAATCATTTCTGAGCTTCTCCCATTCATTTCAGTTGTGTTTCTACAGCAGCTTATGCCACTATGTATGCTGTTCATTTTTAAGGTGTCATGCTAGAAGAGATCAATGGAGCTACTCTTGTGTTTGGTTCAATGAAGTGAATCTCTTACCCCATAAGAGCGTAAAATCAAACTCCAAAATGCCTAAAATTTAGAAATACTTCTAATCTGAGTCCAGGTACATACTGAGGAATCTCACTTCTCTAGTCATAGATATTTTTGGTAGCTAAACCACCACCACCACATTTATATGAAGGAGATAATGGGGAAGACTGAAAATTAAAACAAAGAATGATTGCTTTAGAAGAAAAAAAGTTAAATGGAGTTTAGTTGTCCTGAAACAGTGATGTTTATTTAGAAACTTCCCCCAGTGTAAAAGAGAATATAATCCCTCTTTTTTGGTAGGATTTTCTAGTAATAGACAGTAGAATTCTACAGTGGAGATGGGATTTTCTATTCCACCCTACAAAGTAGCTCAATAGTATTCATCTCCCCTCCATTCTCATAAACATATTAGCTTAATTCTCTATCCTGGTGTTGTTGTTTTTTTTATTATTTGCCATTCAATATGTCCCTCTATAGTATCTCCTAGACAGAGAAAAACATACCTCTCCTGAACATTAGTGTCACATAATATTATCAAATGTGCATGTTGCTTGCATTTCTTTAAAAAAAAAAAATACCGACAATAATAGAACAGGCCTGAACAAGATGAGCCACTTGTGTGAAAATCCAATGGGGGCCAAGATGAAAAGCAGGATACATTTACACCGAAACAGATTTACCGTAAACATCCAGGTTTAGTCCTGGTCCTGGATAGGCACGTGGAGCGTAATGGTTTGGAGGAAAGACGAAGTAGGCTGCCTGAATCTCCACCCCAAAAACCATCACAAAACTGGGAAAATCTCAAAGCTTTCTGATTATCCTGAAGATGCAATCACATCGGGGTAACTCCAGTCTCAAGTTGCAGAGAAGAGTCCACTGCACTTTCTTCTTTCTATGTCACCATTGCTGGCTGAATTCCCCCACCACTGACAGCCAGAATGCAGCAATTATTATAAATGCAGGAACATGAGGTTTCACCCTCATACTCAGAGCAGTGCTATATCCAACCCTCTTGGCCTTCAGAGGTTGGCACCGTAGCATGTAAACATATTTTAGAAAAAGAGGTTGGCTCCCAACACTCAGAAACCGAGCAACCTCCCCACTTGGGGAGCCAGGAAGAAGGAAATGGAGAAACGGAAGAGGAAGGTTGACAAGAGGCTTTTCTTCCATGCATTGCTGTGATTTATTTTGCCATGACAGCATTGCAAAGGGAAGTGCAGTCCAGGGGAAGACAGGAACCCCTTGGCATCAGAAATTCATGAGTTGGAGACTTCCATCTACTCTGCTTCAAAGGTCTGGGAGCAGAAGTGTTCCATTCAACTTCCCCTCCCTACAATGGATGACATCTGAATGCAAAGAAAAATTCTCCTTCTGGACTCAACAATGGTTTTTGTTCCTGTTTACATGACATGTCCCAGATCTGGGTGATCAAATTGTTGCAGTATGGTTTCCTCCTCCATCCTGTAGCCAAGAGCCCTACAGAAAATATATTGGGGGCAAGCCAGCTTTGAATACCAGGTGAACAGAACAAATCAGGCATGAAGAGGTAAGCCCAGAGAGAAGGAAAGAGAGGCCTGAAGGATCCTTGTCACCAGATAAGTCTTATGTCCTTATTTAATGTTGGCATCTGCCACTGCAGTGATGACCAGCTGCATTTGCCTTGCCCTGCTTTACACTATTATTTTGTCCCATCTTTTATTTTCCATAGGAGGCTGGAAACTTGGGGGAGATTAACATATGTTTTTTATACTGATAAAAAATGTTTTGTCTGTCATGATAGAACAAGACGTTGAAAGGGGTGGGAGCAACTTTGATCTAAAGTTGTGAACCCACAAGCCAAGTTGTTGTTTTCACACACACCTTCCAAAAACCAGATGAAAAACACCTTGCAAAAACCAGAAGACTATTTTGCTTACCTCTTTCTCATTTTTTTGACTGATATGAGGCCTGAGAAACATTTACATGACCACAGGAAAAACTAAACAGAGCAGGAGACAAAAAATAATGGAAAGAGAGGATGATTCTCTTTCACCATCTCTACTTCATATTTTGGCACTACAGAGAATCCAGTGATCCTAGGAAAGGAGCATTACCTCACACTAGGCAGCAACCAGGCCATTCCTTCTGTTGGCCACTGCTCAAAATACAAAAATTTTGAAAAATGTGACAACAAAAGTCTTAGTAGAAACTGAGAAAGTGTGATACTGATGTCACACATGCTTTCTTTCTTTGTTTTTCATGTTCACAACTTGAAAGAGAGGATTCCATGTCTGCATAAAATATAAACTTAGCAGATGACCCCCCCCCTCCCTTTTCCCAACCCTGCATGCAGTGCCCAATATTAAAGAGGGGGGAAAACCCTCTCCAGCTCCCAGGTAGGCAGAGATAATGGGGATGAAGGAAGATTTCTGCAGTGATCAGTGCACATGTGCTAAAGAATGAGGTTTGGACTGGACTCACAAAGGAGCTCGTCCATATCCTAGGATGGTTAAAATCTGCTGACCCTCACTTTTGAGTATCGTGCATGATCTGTGTTCACAGAGACACTGCCTCCACGTTACATCCTCTAGGTCTCCAGATTTCTGTCTCCTGACAGAACCTCACTTCCATAAGCAGATTCTATGCCTGCCACTTTTGCTGTACGTCTGTCAACCAAGTTCTCACTATTCCCCTTCTCTGCAAGGCCACAGTGTAAAACTTTTGTCTATACCTTCAGTGATCCTTACATTCAACCACAGCATACTGTAGCAGCATCCTCTCCTTTGCTGGATTAAAAGTATGTCTGTGTCTCTACAGCCATGTATTCCTTCTATTAGCAAATCTGTATCCACTGTGAGCCATGCTCTTGTGATGCCTTCCCTGAGCTCCCTGTGCCTGAGCGTCCAAGGCAGTAGGTCTTGAAGGTTCAGCCCAGTATGTGCAGGAGGTGAGGAGGACTTTCCAATGTCCAGCACTTTTGGTCCTTGGCTTACTTTTCCATAAAATGAAAATAACAAACAAACAAGTGTGCTAGTGCGCCTGGGGATTCCGGAGCTGGAGAGGGGCTTCCCTGTCACCTCCCCCCCACCAGTGTTTCCCATGCATAAGGGCAAAGGGTTCCTCAATGGCAGAATCAGTTGTTGGCTTCACCTTCCTCCTCATCAAAAGACTGTACCCCGGAAGAAGTCACATCAGAGACCTTGCGGCTGAGGGCAGCGGGTTCAGGCTCTTCCCGGGGTGAAAGGGACTCCAAGTCCCGGCATACAACATCGTCCTCCTCTGGTGAGGGCTTCTTGTTCAATAGTGGGGCTTTCTCCAGCAAGGGGTTCCCTTCCTCCTCTGTATGAACTCCCACAAATGTGCTGGGTTCAGCAGTGCCACCATTGCCCCCACCAGGAACTGTCTGAGTGGGCCATACCTCCACAAGGCCAGTATTTGGGAGCAGGGCCTGTTGCAGTTGCTGTTTCTGTTGTTGATGTTGTTGTAGTTGCTGCTGGTGCTGCTGCTGCTGTTGCAGTTGTTGCAACTGCTGCTGCTGCTGTTGCTGCAGCTGTAGCAACTGGTGCTGCTGGAGAAGGTTGTTTTGGATCAGAACATTTTCCTGCAAGTTGGGTTGGGAGCCTTCAAAGTTCTGACCACTATAGGAGCCAGTAGCTGGGGAAGCAATGAGGGACTGGTCACTGGTCTCCCAGGCCTCAGAGGAACCCAGGCAATACATGCCTTGAGAGACATAAGAGTGAGGCCAGCTGTCATACTGTGCTTGGGCCAGATGATCTGCAGAGAGAAGAGGAGAAGGAAAGATTAGTCAATAGATGTCACTGATGCCTGCTTGTCACTCATGTGGAAAGCTAGTCTTTAGGAAGTACCACACTTCAAATTATAAGTAAGGATTGAATATTCTCCACATACATTAACTACATGCATACAGACAATCAACACACCAGACAGAAGGCTGAATGGCACGTTTTGTGGTTTCCTTTGTGGACTTGGGGAAAGAGGTATCTGGGATTATGCAGTCATGTCAACTTCCACCTGTACTACAGCTTAGATTCTTAGATTAGATTAGGTTCTGAACCTGTGGTCCTTGGACCCCAGATGGCTGTAATTTCCTCACAGAGGATACATGAAGACTTGAGGGCTGCTCAGCCCACCTTCTCCCCACAGTGGAACAGCCATCTGGTAGGAGCCAAGGCAAAGACTGGCTGGCTGGCTGGCTGGCTGAGCCTCTACATTGCCGTTCAAAGCAAAGCAAAGCAGCTTCATTTATATACCGCTTCATACCACACTATGCAGTGTCTAAGCCAGAGGTAGGCAACCTTTCCCCTTTAAGGGCCGAGGGACTTCAACTCCCAGAATCCCAGGAGCTACTGGCCAACATGGGACTATTGGCCAACATGGCTGAGGCTTCTGGGACCTGAAGTCCCTCAGCCCTTAAAGGGGAAAGGTTGCCTACCCCTGGTCTAAGCGGTTTACAACTGTAAGCTCATTGCCCCCCAACAGCTGGGGACTCATTTTAGCAACTTCAGAAGGATGCAGGCCTGAGTCAAGCCTGAGCCCTGGCTAGTATTGAACTCACAACCTTGTGGTTT
This sequence comes from Phrynosoma platyrhinos, assembly GCA_020142125.1. Lineage (NCBI taxonomy): Eukaryota > Metazoa > Chordata > Lepidosauria > Squamata > Phrynosomatidae > Phrynosoma > Phrynosoma platyrhinos. The sequence continues at coordinate 130,261,728 of CM034703.1, read as the reverse complement.
ATGAGTGAGTGGCTGCAATACAGGCATTTAACCACTGCACTACCAAGGCTCCTGTTCAATTCCCTCCAGCTGCAAACTGGTGGGAAGAAGCAGAAGAAAAATCTTCCCTCCCCCTCCAGTGCCTTTGAGAGTAAGTTTAACCCATGGTGTAATTGTTCAGTGACGGTTCAGGGTTTTATCATCATCATCATCATCATCATCATCATCAT
>CM034703.1:130237141-130254451 GCA_020142125.1 Phrynosoma platyrhinos | reverse complement strand
GGGCTACACTCTCCATTAAGGACTGCGTTCACAGTCTGGGGTGCTTCTGGATCCATCACTCCAGATGACTAATCAGGTAAATGTGACAGTCAGGAGTGCCTGTTATCATCTTCGGCTGATATGCCAGCTGCACCCTTTCCTAGATGTAAGGGACTTGGAAACTGTGGTACACGCGCTGGTAACCTCCCATCTCAATTTCTGTAATGCGCTCTACATGGGGCTACCCTTGTGCTTGGTACAGAACATGGCAGCCAGATTGGTCTTGGGGACATCAAGGAGAGACCATATAACACCTATTTTGAAGTTTCTTCACTGGCTGCCTATTAGTTTCCGGGTTCAGTACAAGATGTTGGTTATTACCTTTAAAGCCCTACATGGCTTGGGTCCATCTTATCTTTGGGACCGCCTCCTTCCGTACAATCCACCCCACGCACTTAGGTCCTCTGGGAGGAATTTGCTACAGCCTATAAAAACTAGGCTGTCTGCTACCTCCCAGAGGGCCTTCTTGGCTACCACTCCCAGACTATGGAACGGCCTGCCGGACAAGATCCGTCAAATTACGACCTTGAGTAGCTTTAAGAAAGCTGTTAAGATGGATCTCTTCTGGCAGGCCTTTCCTGACTAGATTCCCAGCCTTAGGAGTTAGTCTCACTCTCCTTCCCTCCTTCTCTTCTCCCTGTTGTAATGGGAGTTGGTCTTGTTAATGTATTATTTTAAGCGTGTTTTAAACTTGTGATTATTTAATACTTTTTTTAGGGGTGGGTGGGTATTGGGATGTTGGGATGGGATGGGATGGGAACTGAATTTGTGTAAATTTTAATGTTGTAAGCCACCCCGATTGCTCTGCAGAGAGGCGGGGTATAAATAAATTTTATTATTGTTATTGTTATTGTTATTATTATTAAATGCCTTCAGGCCAATTTCAGTTTATAGCAAACCTATGAATGAGAGATATCCAGGTTCTTCTGTTACCAATAGCCCTGCTTAGATCTTGTAGACTCAGGGCTGTGGCTTCCTTGATTGAGTCTATACATCTGGAATGTGGTTTTCCTCTTTTCCTACAGCCTTCTACCTTACTAGGCATTACTGTCTCTTCTAGTGAGTCATGTCTTCTCATGATATGGACCAGGGGTCGGCAAGTTCCCCTTACCTGGGGCCGGGCCGGGGATCCCCTGGTCTTCCGCGGGCCGATTGTGGTGGTGGGGGAAATGGCAGCATGCACACACTTGGTCACGCATGCGCAGTACTTTCCAGAGTACTGCACATGCGCGAGCGAGTTACGGCCGCCATTTTGGAAAGCAAAATGGCGGCCATGACTTGTTTGTGCATGCGCAGTACTCGGCACATGCGCAAACGAGTCGCGGCCACAATTTTGTGTTCCAAAATGGCGGCTGTGGCTCATTCGCACATGCGCGGGGGGGGCAGGGGCTGGTCCAAAGGCCTTGAGGGCCATAGGTTGCCGGCCCCTGATATGGACAAAGTACACAGCCTCAGTTTAATCATCCTGGCTTCTAGGGAGAGTTCAGCCTTGATTTGCTCTAAGACCCATTTATTTATCTTTTTAGCAGTCCATGGTATCCACAGAATTCTACTCAAGCACCACATCTCAAATGAATTCTCTTTCTATCTGCTTTTTTCACTGCCCAGGTTTCACAACCATACACAGAAATGTATAGTTTACCTAACCAGTAAAGTCAGTTTACCTAACTGTAGTGTTCAGTACTATATCTTTACACTTCAGGATCTTGTCTAGTTTTTTTTTATGGCTATCCTTCAAAGTCCTGGTCTTCTGATTTCTTGATTCCAGTCTCCATTCTGATTTATGACTCAGCCAAGATATGGAAAATCTTGAATTATTACAGTGGAATATGGCATTATATAGTGTGAATGGACCTCAGGAGTTCTAGTTCAACACCCAAACACTACACAACTCTGACTCAGGCCCTGTCTGACCGGCCAATAAGTATGGGGCCAGTTAGGAGCATTACCATCTGGTACTGGTCCACAATTGACGATGATGGCGCTGATATGTACTGGGAATCACTTGGTGCAGTAGTGCAGCATTGCACACATGGTCCAGCCAAACTGACACCACATCAGCATGGCTGGCCCATCCCTTGTCCCTAAAGCCATAGCCATCACTTCTGTACCTACAGGAGCTCCATGGACAATCTGCCCAGGGCATGCCACTTCTGAGGATGGGCTTGTCTGTGCAACCATTGAGAGGACAGGATAGAGGGAAAACCCCCCCACCCGATCACATGGCTTGGGCCTTTGTAGACCCCAGCCATGTGACTGGGGGTCCCCCAACTATCTAATCCCAATCCTACTCATTGGTGTCAACCCTCAGCAGAAGCAGTGGCACATCAGGTGGCCTGTAGATGGAGCTCCCGTAGGTATGTAAGTGGCAGCCACAGCTCCAGGGACAGGCCATGGGGAAGGGGGATGGCATGGTACCTGGCATGTGAACAACAGACTGGCCCGATTGGTGCCTGCTCCAGCTGTTCACATGCCACAAAACCCTGTGCTAACCCTAGGGTTTTGGGAAAATACTGGGGCTTCCAGTGACTTTGCCAATTCTGGGGCAAAGTTGGTTAATGGGGAAATCCTGCACTATTCTGCTGGAAGTCTCTATGCATTGAACAAAGAGACAGCACCAGCCTCGGGATAAGGGCAGAGTTTTTCGCCCATGCAGACAAGGCCCAAAATGCAATTTTAATTCACCCTGAGATGAAAAAAGTATATTTTATACATTATGACAGATTCATTTGTTCCATCATGAAAATTTTTCTTAAGATATTTTTTCAAATAGACACAAATGGTGAAACAGTTCTGTGACAGAAAAGCATTTGAGGGAACTGATGAATGTGTCCATTCAAGCCTGGATTCTGGATGGTTACTGAAGTCTAATTTTGGGAGTATTGGGGGATAAAACCCACATTAGTAAAAAGTGAGAAGGTGTGAGATTCAAGGGTTTTTGATCCTCACCGGAGAAAGATGACTTTGCAAGAGCTCCAATCCCATATGCATTCGAGTTTCGCTTCAGCTTAGGAAGGATGGAGGTTGTATCTTCCATGGAGAGCTGCAAAGACAGATTATATAAAAGAAAGAACAGGTATGAGGTGGACAACAGAAGATCTTCCTTCTAAGAACACAAAGGACTAAGAAGAAGAAGAAAATGGAAGGAGAAGGAACAATCAAAGATGAAAAATTACTAATGAGGAGAGGAAGGACTGTTGTGCTTCCTTAAATAGGAATTGCCCATGTGACAGGATTATTTGAGAACATTGTCATCATTTTGGATTTTCTACTACCAGCATCAAAATATCTTGGTTCATAACTGATCTGTGTTGAGCTGTTGTGAAGGACTCATATACTTTTGGCCAGCAATTCATTAAGATATATGGGGGAAGGTAAAAGAAAAGGCAAAATAGATCTTTATATAAAAAGGACAGCAACAAAAATGAGAGGAGAGGAACAGAGATGGGGGGAGAATGATTACAGCCTGGATAAAGATAGGATTGACAAGGAACAAGGGCGCCAAGTAAAGTTTAAAGGTGAAGCCAGGTGTGTGTCCAGACCAAAATACATTTTTTCAAAAACTCACTTTGCCTAAATCGGCTTAGCAGGAAGGGCAGAATTATAAATTACACAAAATGGTTAAAACTGATCGCTGTCCTGTCTTCTATCCTGCACAAGAGCTTAGAAGTGACTAGTTGCAAATAGTTAAGTAATTGTAATTAATTCTGTTTTTGCAATAAATAAGAGCCTTATCACAAAAGAAAACAAAGTGGAAATGGAGCAGGAAGGTAGCAGCTTTTTCCTGTGCCTTACTGCACAACATCGTAGTGTTTCATTTTTTTTCCCATGGGAAAAGTTGTTAAAGCATGTCTTTTGTTGAACAGATTTTCCATTTAGAAAAATGACATGCTTTTACAACCATCTAATGTGGGGAGAGAACTGAAACCCTACAATGTCGTGCAGTAAAACAAAGAGAAAGCCGTTTCTCTCTGGCACCATTTTTTCATTGTTTTCTCATGCAATAAGGTTGTAAGGAAAAAATAAGCTCCATTAGTTGTAACACAATGAGGGGAAATCTCTTGTCTTTTCAGATATAACTATGTATGTTTTAGGAGTCCTGGTGGTGTAGTGGTTAAATGCCTGTACTGCAGCCACTCACTCATAGACCACAAGGTTGCGAGTTCAATACTAGCCAGGGCTCAGGCTTGACTCAGGTCTGCATCCTTCCGAGGTCACTGAAATGAGTACCCAGCTGTTGGGGGGCAATGAGCTTATAGTTGTAAACCACGTAGACAATGCATAGCATGGTATGAAGCAGTATATAAATGAAGCTGTTTTGCTTTGCTTTGCTTTATAGTTTCAGGGGCTGCATGGCTTCACTATTTAGATGTGTCTTGCACCAAGCAACTTGTAGCATACATATTTTTTAAAGTAACTAAAAGTAAGCAATTACTTTTGAGAATTGAGAAAGTAAATAGTTAATTAAAAAAAAACCTAGAGATACAATTTTAACTGAATGGGTTTAAAAAAAACAACAACCTGCAATGACTTACCAAACTCTGTCTCATTCCATAATTTATCATACAAGCTACTCCATGTCCTGATGCTATTACACTGTTTGTTCCTTTACTTTTGCTTCACACAATGTGATGTAGTGGTCTGAATGTTAGACTAGGTCTGGGAAGACCAGGGTTCAATTCTCCATTTAGCCATGGAAACCCACTGGTTACTTTAGGTAATTCACACTCCCTCAGTCTCAGAGGAAGGCAGTGGCAATTCTCCCCTGAATAACTCTTGCCAAGAAAACCCTACAACAGGGTTACCTTAAGTTAAAATCAATGTAAAGGCATATGACATAGACAACACTGTGGGACAAGACATGTTAAGCAGTACATTACAAAGGATATGAGGGAATGTATGGCAAGAGGTTACTGTTTTAAATGACATCCTTGTATTTTTATAGTGTGTGTTTATCCACATTCTCCTATGATTCCCAAGCATTCATGCAGAGATTGTGTTTATAGTGTAGTAGTTTTGAGTATTCAAAGCACTTTGCATAGGGATTAGGATTACTTTGAGATGCCTCCAAGGGAATGTGAGATGGCTGCTATTATTTATGGGTTTGTTGTTTTTTTAAAAAAAAAAACAACCAAAAACTAAAAGTAAACTTATCCTCACATTAGATAGCTTAAGACCTTTGTCTATGTTTATGATGAATCAGTACTTTTATCACTTGTGAGCTGCCCCGATTGAGCTCAGAGAGGCGGGGTATAAATACATTTTATTATTTATTATTTTTATTAATAATTAATTTTTATTATTTATTATTAATTTATTATTATTATTATTATTAGTAGTAGTAGTAGTAGACATGCACAAAAAGGTTTCATTTTTTTTTCTAATGGGAAAAAGGAATTGCTAATGCAGAAAGAAGGCAAAGATAGGTGTAAGATGACAAAGACCTAGTGGAAGAAACCATAAAAAGTCCCATGGAACTACAAAAGCTAACAAAGGGCCTTTACAGACTGCCAGAAATAATGCAACTTGATTCCACTTTAACTGCCCTGGCTCAGTGCTAGGGAATCATTGGAATTGTAGTTTTTTCTGAAACATTGAGCCTTCTCTGTCAGAGAGCTCTAGTGCCATAATAAACTACAGTTCCCATGATTCCCTAGCACTGAGCCAGGGCAGTTAAAGTAGACTCAAGTTGCATTATTTCTGGCAGCCTGTAAAGGACCAAATTTAGGATGGCATTTGAGGAATCTGTTGTTTTTTGTTTTGTTGCAAAATGCTAAACATTGTGGAAAGGCCAGAGTATCTTCAAGACAGTAGTGCCTTTTTTGTGGAAAAGAGGGAGCAGTATATGAATCATAGATGAGCTGCATGGTGACAGGATAGGACATGTATAAGAGTAAAAAGGTAAAAGGTAAAGTAGTCCCTTGACATGAATGCCTAGTCGTAAAGGGCTGTAGGGGGCGGTGCTCATCTCCATTAGTAAGCCAAAGAGCCAGCATATCAAACTTGAGCAAATTCAGGAAGTCTGTATATCAATAAGTCCAGCGAGTTGAACCAACAAGAAGTTTATTGAGAACACATAGTCAGAAATTCACCAGTCAGAGTTTAAGCCAGAACTGCCCCCCTCCAAGCCAAACAATATCTTAAAACCCCCAAACCATTAAACTCCAACACCCTTGGTGCCAAAACCAGCACCCACCTCCAATTCCCAAAGCCCTTATCCCCCATCAAGCCAGACCCCCTTTTCCAGACCTTCTCACCAGCTCCATCTCTCTTCAGCCCAGGCATTTCACCCAACCCCCCTCTTTCCAGTTACATCCAGACACCAACTCTCCGCATCCCACAACTTACACATTCCAAAGGCCTAACTTTCTCAAAACTATTCTAGCCCAGTACCAATAGTCCCAACTCCCCATACCAGCTAACATATTTGCTATGACTACTAACATACCCACAATCCCATATCAACTACAACTATTAAAACACTAAAACATTTAACCCAACAACAATAAAAACCTGTCAGAATCCATGCATGCAGACATGGTTCTGACATAGCATTGTCTGAGGACTGCTCCAACCCCATTCTCCCATGCAGGAAGATACAATCAAAGCACCTCCAACAGATGGCCATCCAGCCTCTGTTTGAAAACCTCCAAAGATGGAGACTCCACCACACTTTGAGGGACTGTCTTCTACTGTCGAACTGTTCTTGTCATCAGGAAGTTCTTCTTAATGTTTAGGGGAATCTCTTTTCCTGTAATTTGCATCAATTGCTCTGTGTCTTAGAAGATTAGGTAAAGGTAAAGGTAGTCCCTTGACATGAATGACTAGTCGTAACTGATTGTAAGGGGAGGTGCTCATTTCCATTACTAAGCCAAAGAGCCAGTGTTGTCCAAGGACTACTCTGGTGGTCATGTGGCCAGCATAACTGCACCAAACGCTGTTACCTTCCCACTGAAGTGGTAGCTATTTATCTACTTGCATTTGCATGCTTTTGAACTGTTAGGCTGGTAGAATCTGGAACTAGTGATGGGAGCTCACCCCATCATACAGCACCTGGGCCTCAAACTGCCAACCTTCAGATCTTCCGATTGTCAGACTAGTCAGAATTGTCTTAACCACTAAGCCACTGCATACCATGCATCTCATGTATAAGTATGGGCTTCAAGTAATAGCTCATTCCACAGCAGTTGTCTTTTTTGCCTGATCAGTACTTGAATCTCTCAGTCCGGATGATTCAGTTTCCTGTGGCCCAGCCTGAAGTGGGCCTGGTGCTGGTGGGTCTGTATTCAGCAACTGGCAAGAGCAGTCCCCAGTTATGCTTAGAACATAAAGCAGGGGAGGGAATCATGCATCCTTCCAGAGGTAACTGAACTTCAGTCACCAGGATCTCTTACCAATCAATGCCTGTGCTGGCTAAGGATTAAGAGATTGGAGTCCAACAGCATCTAGAGATAGCAATAGCAATAGCAGCTTCATTTATATACTGCTCCATACCATGCTATGCAGTCTCTAAGCAGTTTAGAACTGGAAGCCAGTTGCCCCCAACAAGCTGGGTACTTATTTTAGAAGACTTGGAAGGATGCAAGCCTGAGTTGAGCCTGAGCCCTGGCAGGGATTGAACTCACAACCTGTGGTTTGTGAGAGAGTGGCTGCAGTACAGGCGTTTAACCACTGCACCACCAGGCTCCTCAGATTTGAGTGTTGGACTATGACTAGACACTAAGGTTTGATTCCTGGCTTGGCCATGAAACTCACTTGGGCAAGTCACATGCTCTCAGTCTTGCAATGGCAAACTTCCTCTGAAGAAATCTTGCCAAAAAAACCCCTGTGATTGGTTCATCTTACGGTTGCCATAAGTCTGAAACAACTTGAAGGCACAGAACAACAACAAAGCATCTCAAGACTGCACGGTTCTCATACCTTGCCTAAAGTTTCTGTTCTTGCTAAAGAAGTCAAGTAGCCTAAAGGTCATTTCAACAGGAATTTATGATTCCCATATAAAAATGGAAGGATGTTGCTCAGTATTTTTAATGAAGGCAGGACTTTCTTAATTTACAAGCCCATCCTAAGTGTTGTTGGATATGGCAGCTTTTAAAAGTGGGATTAGAAAGACAATTTTCATCAGCAGTTATTAGCTAGGATAGCGAAGAATGGAATTTCCCTGTCAATAAATGTTTGGAATAAACAGGGAAAAAATCATGGCAACATTAATGATATATATCAGATGTGTGTGTCTCTTCACTGCCTGTCAACTTATGAAACCCCATGAATTTCCTCAGCTTTTCTTGGGCAAAGAATCCTCTGAGGTGGTCTTGCCAATTTTCTCCCTCTCTGAAATATGGCCCATGGCACCTGGTATTCATTGGCAGTCTCCCATGCAAGTACTAACCAGGGCTGATATTGCTTAGCTTTCAAGGCTAGATAGGATTTGGTACTTTTCATGTATTTAAACTGCTCAGTATCAAATGGAAGTGGAGGAGACACAAATACTAGGGTGGAAACATTTGTGCTCTGACTGTCCAGTTCTTAAAAGCAACTTATTATTATTATTATTATTATTATTATTATTATTATTATTATTATTATTATTATTCTCATACCCCTGTGCTATCATTTTATCATGTTAAATTTTCCCTTGCATACTTGTTGGAGGACATAATCACAAACTTTTGCATTTCAATTAAAGTTGGCCTGCAAAACCTAAATTCACATCAGAATGACTGAGGGCCAAACAATGTCATGTTAATCATGTTTCAAAATAGCACGCTTAGCGCTACACCTTATATTTTGAAGAGAAAGTTGCCATGAAGCCCCAATGTAATACCTTGGTTTGGATTGGCTGGTCCACCAATTTCTCAGTGAAATCTCCACACACCACTGAAATGTTCATTACAAATAGCACTGGAGTGTGTTGGGGGGATCCAGTCATGCAGGATCTTTTTTTTTTCCAATTGAGAAATGGCCAATGGTCCCCGCTGTATGCTGAGTAGAAGAACTTCAGACCATGGAGACAAATTGAGCCCTCCTGATGATCCACTCCAGCCATCTGACCTTCCCCACAGCCCCTTCCCATGACCTCAATATGTGATGGCTTCCAAGCTTCTGTTAGCACACTTTTTCCTATTCTCACATATTTCTCATAATGCCTGTCTGCATGGGCCAGGATACTCTAGGGGTAGCCAGGAGTATCCTGACCCTGCAGCTATCCTGGCCTGCGCCCATTACCTGGCCCTCCATTCCTACCTCCAATATCCTTCTGAGCCTCCTGGTGCATCCATCACCACCATGAGGTGCTTACTTCTGAGATCAGAACAAGATTCCCAATGACAACCATGTGGCTGGGCATCTTGTTCTGACTTCAAAACAAGTTACTGCCACCACCAGCAGATGCACTGGGCAGGATGCTCATGCAGACAGTGGCCCAGGAACTGGATGATCTGGAGCAACAGGAATATTTTTTTAAACTGTTCTAAAGTTGCTATATCCCTACTAGCAGAAAAAAATCACAGACCTGGAATAACTACCAAGGAAGATCAAAGAAGAAAGTGCAAAGGCAGGCTTACTGCTGAACATAAAATAATAATAATAATAATAATAATAATAATAATAATAATAATAGAAGATCTATACAGATACAACCTAGACAATGAGGAAATCAAAACAGTAAAGGAGTTCCCATACCCTGGATAAAACATTGATCAGAATGGGAACTGAAGTCAAGAGATCAGAAAAAGACTAGGAATGGGGATGGCAGCTATGAAAGATCTAGAAAAGATCCTAAAGTGTAAAGATATACAGCTGAGTACAAAAGTTAGAACTGTACAAACCATTGTATTCCTAATCACTATGTGTGGATGTGAGAGCTGGGCAGTGAGAAATGCAGATAAGAGGAAAATCAACTCATTTGAGATGTGGTGCCGGAAAAGAGTGCTAAGGGGACAGGGACAGCCAGAAAGACAAACAAATGGGTCCTTGAACAGATCAAGCCTGAAATCTCCCTGGAAGCCAAGATGATTAAGTTGAGGCTGTCATACTTTGGCCTCATCTTGAGAAGGCATGACTCGATGGGAAAAAGTAATGCTAAGAAAGGTAGAGGGATGCAGAAAGAGAGGAATACCATATGTTAGATGGATGGACTCTGTCAAGGAGGTCATAGTTATGAATCTGCAGGACCTAAGCAGAACAGTGGAGGATATGAAGGCTTGAAGATGTTCATCCCCAGAGTCACCATGAATTGGGACTGACTCGAAGGTGGTTAACAACAACAAATACCCCAATTCTACTGCAAAATGTGCTAGGCATCATCTGGACTCCTTGCATCAAATCCGGGGTTTGGGACATGTGTCATCTGAATAGGATGGAACCAAAACAGGGGGCAAATGGGCTTATCTTGTGCAGGCAGGCCCATAGTTAATGGCAGTAAAAGCATTAAGCTAAAATATGCTGGTGTTTTTGGTTCCAACCCTTTTCATTTTGCCCCATCCATACATGGTACATGGCCCCTAAAGACTTCCATGAAATTGAGCTGTGGGCCAAAAGAAGCTGCCCACCTTTGCTGTACTGTAAGTAGCCTGCTTGATACTTTTATTTCAAAATAAAAGTGGCAGCATTATGCATACATTTTTTAAACACCTGTTCTTAGTGTAAAGTGCAATTTGGCATTAGTACTTCTCACTAAAGTAAGGAAGGATTGGATGTATAAATAAGTGGAGGATGAACCACAGAGTGGTTTTAGTGGGCATAGGACTGGGTTTGGGAGGGTCAAGTGTTCAAGTCAATCATAAGAAATATCTGGAAGCCACTACTGCATGATCTAACCTACTGTGCAAGGTCTTGTAAAGACAGGTATTCACATTTTACACTCTCTAGATAAGATATATCTCTTGCTTGCTTGCTACAGTCATGTACTGTCTCTCTTCTTTATCTCCACTTGGCATGACACTTTGTTACAGATGGCTTGGAGTTGGTGCATTCCCTTTGTTGATCCTTGGGCAAAGCAACTAATCTTTTCAGTTGGAGGGCACCTGCAATATTGAGATCAAGACTAAAATTAATTTTAGGTGAATACCTATTTAAGATTCCTGTTGTTCATAACCTAAATAGCTTTTGCACCCTAAATATCTTGTCTTGAAAAACTTTAATAACCACTCTGGGTAGTCAGGGATATTATATTATGCCATTTAATAGCAAACTGAATTTTTTGCTGCATAAACAAATATATATTCTTTATTTGCCACTGTAAGAAAGTGTGTTTGAGTAATTTTGGACAAAGCTTGTTTTATTTTAAAAGATTAGAATGAAGTAAGAAGCCATGGAAGATACATGGATGAGGTTCAAGGATAGCAATAGAGAAACAGACCAGTGGGGACTCATTGGAATTGTCAGTCAAATGGTCCTCAGAAACTGGAGCCAATCCTGCTGCTTTCCCATCCATCAGCAGAAGACATGATCTGCAGGGGAATTGTCAGTTGCGATTGGGCTAATTGTGGTTTAGTGTGATGTCTGAACTGACAATCAAGAGTTACAGCCACTGCCATACCTCCACCCTGCCAACCCTACTCTCCTGAGACAGAAAAAGATTTGAGAAACCAAGTGCTGAGAATATCAAAATATTACAATTAAGCAGGCTCCCAGGGTCCAGTGTTTACCAAGAGATTTTCCTGTTCATTTTCTTGATTATTGGTTTTTAGTTAATTTCCCCCCATGGATATTATTACTTTTATTTTTTTTTATCCATTTATCCTTTCAGCTGCTTACCAAATCAGTTTTCATTGTGAACCACTTTAGGATTTTTTTAAAATGAATAGCATTGTATATAGGTTGGGGGGGGAATTAAAAACAAGATGGAAAAATGAAAAAGAGAAAACTAATCAACTCCAAGCCTTGGACTGACTATTCCATATTTAGAGCTAAGCCATGAGTTTACTTCTACACTAATGCAAACCATGTGTTGGCACAATGTCTGTACTGACATTAGCAAATGAGTAACCAGTTTCAAATACATTTAAAAATAAGTGAATTAAATATGGTACCTTTTAAGCTGGGAGAATAATGATGCAATATGAAAAACTTGCTATCTAAAATGTATGACGCAATCATTGATACTATTTCTAGAACCATCACAACCAAGAAAGATTGCCAGATTCTGCTTGCAAATTACAGTACTATGGAAATGTCCTGACATGCTAAATTGCTGCATCCTTGAACCCATGAAGGCACCTTTAAAACATTTAGGCTGAAATCCTACATGCACTTTCCTGGAGGAAGCCCTGTGGAATAGAGATGCACTGTTAGCAAGATAAATATTCATCCACCCACCTGCTTAAACAGTACATGCAGATTTTGGAAACAGAGAAAACAGACAAAGGGTGGGCTTTCTGTTTCTTTTTCCTTTCCTAGTGTAAGTAGTACAAAGCAGGGGAGAAAGGCAAGAATTGTGCAAGCCTCATTGGGGACACGGCGTGAAGACGTGTCGGGCCATTCACATGCCTGTAGGCCAGCCATCTGGACAGTTTGTGTTTAATCAAGAAAAACTACATCTCACTCTTCATGATGTTCAGAAGACATGCAGGTAATCATTATGCTTTCCAAAGATAAATTATGACTCTGACAAGGAGCAAGAAAATGCCCACCCCAAGATATAAACCCAAATTGTGCCAGAAGCACTATGGGTCCCTGCTATATGCTTCAAAACTTTTGCTTCAAAAGCAAGTATTCCACATAGTCAGACAAACAGAGTCTTGCACAAGAACCCCTTAGGGGTTGACGGCTGTACTTACATTAATGCCATCCCAGGAGAAATCTGTCCGTGTTTGCTATGGAGAAAGAAGACAGCAAGTCAGTGATACATAGGAGCTCTCCTTCTGTGGCATGCACCTCTCTCCCCAGTAGCTAACCCAAGTGGTTACTATATTTAATCAAATAAATGCAAGATCAGTTCAAGTGTGGATGGCATGGGCATTTGGGAAAGAAAAGCCCGGTCTAATTTGTTCCCAATGGCCATAGCTGTATGTGTGCAGTTACCATCTATTACATAAAGTACAGGACAGCAAAGATACAAAGAGAAAGAGGGGGGAAGGAGAAATGTAGACATGCAGAGAGGAGAAATGTGTGTATATATTTAAAAAATCACTGAAAGGAGCCTGACTGTGCTCAACCCCCTTTGGTCTTTTGTGGTTGAACACTAGATCTCTTTCACCAGCAGGTGTACATTCAAAGAGGATGAATTTATGAGATTAAATGCTTATTCACAAATCCAGTGGATGGGTAAGAGCGTATAGAATTATAGAATAACACAGAGCTTTCTGAGGGCTAGAAGCCATCTTCTTCCCTGCTGCCATGCCATGCCATGTCTCTTCTGTCTTCTTATAGTCCTTCATGCTCTTTTGCTGGTCCTAAATTCTCTTTCTGGTCTCTAGCCCCTTTCTTTCCCTTACCCACCCTCCCTTTTTATATTGTGACATCTTTTTTACACAATGCCTTGCCTGCTAGTGTCTGCTCTGCTTCATCTTAAAGCCTACTTTCTCTCAAATAAATGCTTTCTCCCTGGTAACTGAGGGCCAGGGTGACCGAATGTCCTAACTGCAAAGAAGAACAAGACACTGCAAAATGTAGGATGCTCAAGAAAAATGTAGGACATCACAACATAAAAGGCGAAAACACTAACAGAAATATAACTTCGTGCTTCTTAGTCATGCTCAACATGAAGGACATTTTGAATTTCCTCCTGGACAGAAGGCTGAAATGTAGGGCATGTCCTAGAAAAGGAGGACATGTGGTCACCTGGTTGGGAGCTAACTGAACTGCTTCTCATACCTCCCCATCCTGGCTAGGTCTTTCAGTACCACTTTTGTTTCCCTTATGGTTCCTTCCTTGTGTCTATCCTTTTGATTGAAATGCTGCAGCTCAGGAGCATGAGAAATCAAGAGTAAACATGTTGTCACAAACTGCATGAGAATGGGAATGAACATTTCAGGATTTGAAAGCCATGTTGACACATCCCATTTATCCAAATGCAGGCCCTGATTATGCAAACCTATCTCTTAACCAGTGCTAAGAAGCGAGTGGAGCTTTGAAAGCTTGCAACATGCATTTTGTGCATTTTGGCCAGCCAATAAAGGAATCACTGTTTTGTAGATTTTGGATGTTACTATATCTCTTAGCTGTTATGGTTGTGGGTTATTTGGTCTCGCTGTTTATTCTTACTGAGCTAGATGGAAAGGCTTTTGCTTTATGTGCAAAAGGTTGCAAGTTTTCAGCCCCTGGGCCAGGGATAGGCAACCTAAGGCCCGGGGGCCAGATGCAGCCCCCCGAGGCCTTTGGACTGGCCCCAGGCTGGTCCTGCCGCTGCCGCCGCCCCCCACCGCCACCCACCATGATGATATTGATTATTGTTGTTGTTACTTGTTCTTGGGGTTTTCTTGGCAAAATCTCCACATGGGTTTTGCCATGGCTTTTCTGGGGCTGAGAGAGTGTGCATGCATATTTTTTTAATTTTTATTTTTTTAAATTATTTTTATTTATTTATTTATTTAGTTAGTTAGTTATTTTTGGTGCTTCGGCCCCCCAATTGTCTGAGGGACAGCAACCCAGCCCCCTGATCAAAAAGGTTGCCTACCCCTGCCCTGAGCATTTCAATATTATAAGGATCTCTAGTAGTTCAATACTGGAGAAAATCGCTGCCTGAGACTCTGCCAGCAACACTCAGACAATCCTCTGAATGACACAGCTTAGGCAGAAGTTAAACAAGGAACAATGTATTCACAGATTTCTTTTAGCACCAGACACCAAACACTGCTTTCTGTCAGCACTGCGCTTTAGCTACATCCACACTGCAGAAATAATCTGGTTTGACACTACTTGAACTGCCATGGCTCAGTGTTATGGAATTCTGGGAATGGTAGAATTGTAGCATAAGAAATCATGAGTAAACAAGATATCACAAGCTCCATGAGAATGGGAATGAATATTTCAGTATTTGAAAGCACATTGACACAGCTGGATGAGCATCCCACTCATCCAAAGGCAGGCTCTGATCATCCATACCTATCTCTAGCCTATGCTAAGAAGCCAGGGGAGCTTTGAAAGCATACAACATGCATTTTGTGCAAGAAGGTTGTGGCTCTGGTGCCACAACAAATTACCATTCCTAGAATTCCACAGCACTGAGCCACAGCAGTTCAAGTGGTGTCAAACTGGACTGTTCCTGCAGTGCAGATGCAGCCAAAGTAACAATTTCTAACCCTCTCTGAGCTCTGCTTGCCTTGCCTTCCTTCTTCCGGACACTTTTCACTTCCAGTTCCCACTTCAGACTCCAACCACAACCTGTCAGCATCTGTTACTCTTCCTTTCACCAACCCATTCTGAGGGCTGTGACAGGTTGTGCCACACTGTCCATCACAGGGCACTAGCTGCCAAACCACCAAATACATCTGTATAATGAGGAGACGTGGCATCATTTTTGCCCCTGAGGATACCTAGATGATGAATGCTGGATCTGGGCCACATGCATGGGTTTGGTCATGCACTACTCACTCTTACCCCATATTGAGGAATGTGGGGGCAAAGAGGTTTAAACCTTCCCAGCCTGTGCACTGGCATCTCCATCCTGTCTCTTCCAACCAGCTGACTGGCACTGACAAACTCGAAGGATGGACTATTATGAAGGAAAGTGGACAGTGCTGACTTTTTCTGTGTTATCTTTTCTCCACACTATTTTTATTTATTTATTTATTACCCACCTCTCTCCATGGATCAAGGTGGAGAACAACAACAGTTAACAGACACACCATACCAATTAAAACACATCAGTTAAAACACACATCATTTCAAAAGGATAAATAAGATATATAGAAATTAAAACAATCCACATTTAAAATTCATCATCTAAAATTCACAATTTAAAAACCATCTGGATAAGCCTGCCAGAAGAGACTGGTGTTCAATGCTATTTTAAATTCAGACAGCACATTCAGCTGTTGAATTTCTTCTGGCAGATCATTCCACAGTCTCAAGGCAGCTGAAACAAAAGTCTTCTGGTTGACAGTGGCAAGCTAATCCTTGCTGACTAGAGTAAGGGGCTCTACAGATGGCCTGAAAAGGGTGGCTCTGTGCCGCCTCTGGGAGTGCTGGATTGGGGCTGTGGCAACCGCACGTTGCCGCCCTGATCCGGCACTTTGTCGCTCTAAAAAGATATGGCAAATGCTGCTCTTTTTTAGAAAAGCCACCCTTGCCACCGCACTCCTTTTTTGTGCAGCGTATAGTTGCCACGCTGCCGGAGAACCCTGACGTGTCCTTCTGTATTACTTTCCTTCTGTATTACTTCCTATTTTACTATCCCATTCACATTCTACTGTTCAATGGTTTGATGGGTTGAATGGAGTGTAATTTAAGCTACACTCTAGCAAACATTTATAGGCTATACAGATGGGCCAAAAGGGCCAGCCTGATGGCGGCATCAGGACAGAGTGAGGGCAGTGAGTGTTTGGTCGCCATGCCCCGACTCCACCCCCAGGCTGGCCCTTTTTGGCCCATCTGTATAGGTATCTGCTGGAATCTAAAAAAAAATGTTCCAGAAAATTCTTACTGGGTCCAAAATAAAAAACAAACCCCTGTTGACAATTTAGGAGTCAAGATCCCTAACACAAACAAGACCCTACATAAGGATTCAGACTTCTTTTCCTTTTTGCCAGGGAGGCATCACCAGGCTTGATGGTTGACACCCTCTCTGTGAACATGGAAGAAATGCTCACCTCAGTAGATGGCCGGTGGATGCTGCTGCCATGGAGCGAGCTGGTGCTGTCCATGTTGATCTGGTCCACATCTTTCAGTCCTTTCCAGTCCACTGCAATCACTTCGTTTCCTGGAGCCAGACACGGAGGCACACAAACAAAAGATAGTCAGAGAGTTCTTGCTGCCCTTGCCACAGATTTCATATCCTTTGCACTGAAACGTGCACTGCATTTACTGAAGCCATTGCTGTGAAAACAGAAACCATAGATTCAGCGAGGATCTCTGGGTCCACTCTGCCCAGGTGAATAACTCAGGTATTAAAAAGCATCCACACTGCATAAATAATCCAGGTCAACTCCACTTTAACTGCTTTGGAGATTTTTAAACAGAGGCTGGATGACCATTTGCTGGGGTGCTTTAATTGCGTGTTCCTGCATAGCAAAATGGAGTTGGGTTGGATGGCCCTTGGGGTCTCTTCCAAATCTATGATTCTATACCAGGGGTAGGCAACCTAAGGCCCGGGGGCCAGATGTGCCCCCC
>CM034703.1:130191004-130202212 GCA_020142125.1 Phrynosoma platyrhinos | reverse complement strand
TGGGTTAACGTAGATACGAATGTGGGATTTTAGGGGAGAATTAGGAACGACGAAATTTGATCCGATACAACACAAGTAGAGAAAAATAACAAATGCTTGTTCATTTATTTTAGAATACTAAATGTCAAAGGTCAAATTGAAGACAGTGTAATTACACAACTATATTAGGCTTTGTATGTTAAACTAATTTTCGTTGCTTTTTGGATATTACTTGATTGATTCTTTTTAGAAATGTATAATTTGCAATTGATATTGTGTGATTGTATGTTTGTGAATAGTGTTCTTTTTTAATCAATAAAATTATTTTTTTAAAAAAGAATCATACAGGAGAATATATATATATATATATATATATATATATATATATATATATACACGATGTTAGTCACAGGGTTGCATTTTCTCAGGTTGTTTTTGGTGTTCTTTGGAGATATATCTATGCAAGCAGGTCTCCCCTCTTACCAGTCATGTGGCACTGGGAACAAAGTCTTCCAAAAAGCCCATGAGATAAAATTTGAATTCCATGAGCAATACAAAAAACAAAAAACAAAAAAACACTTCTTCTGTGACTTAACTTCATAATTTTATATATATATTTTCCTGTGTGACTCTTAACAGCTTTGCCTAATGAAGGAGCCAGTGAAGCTTTGAAAGATTGCATCATGTATTTTGTGCATTTTGGTTGGCTGATTAATGGTATCACTGTTTTGTGGGTTTTCGATATTATTGTACTTTGCTATATGGCCAACACTGCTACCCTTCAATATGCTTCTTCAAAGACAGCCCCACACAAAGTACATTACAGTTATCCATGTAACCAATGAAAATAAATTGTGAATACATTGTAAAATGACTCAAGTAACAACTATTGCTGTTTTTGTTGTGTACCTTCATCATTTCTGACTTATGGTGACCCTAAGGTGAAACTATCACAGGGTTTTCTTGGCAGGATTTGTTCAGAAGAGGTTTGTCATTGCCTTCCCCTGAGGTTGAGAGAGTATCACTTGCCCAAGGTCACCGAGTGGGTTTCCATGGCTGAGCTGGGACCTAACCCCCTGGTCTCCAGAGTCATAATCCAATACTTAAACACTACACCATGCTCACTTTTCAAAATCTGCAAGGGGAAGGATGACTAGGTTTCCATATTAGTGGGGCACTGAATCCAATCAGAGTTTTAGTCGGAAACTTTAAAGATGGTATTCAAGCCAAACCATGTATGACTCCTTTAATTTTTTTCCCCCCCCCCCCCTTTTTTTTTTATTTAGTCAGGATCAAAAGGATGATAGGCACCTTTAAAGTTGAGTCTAAAACTCCCATGGTGGAATCACTGCCCAGCTGATACTGGAACCATCCTTGTGCAAGAGTGAAATGTAGAGTTGCCATTGTCACTGACACATTAAACCAAAGCAGGTACTTTAAGTCAAGATTTATCTAGAAGCTAGTTTGTCTCATGTCCTCAGCACATCTGATCCTCTCCTTTTCCTGGGAGTATGTGGAGGGGTACCAACTCACATCTGAAACTCAGCCTGAAACATAATGAAGCAATGAATCTCCTAATACTTCATGAAAAAACACATGCCTCCTGACACACAAACTACATCAGCTCCTCGATACCAGATTAGACTAAAGGCTTTCATGCCCGTGACGCTAGGCATATTGCTAGTCTGTGATGAATCTGCACCATCTGATGTTTGTTTCCGTTTTACAATTGGTCTTACAATTACAGGAAAGCAGAAAGGGCTCCAAGGCTAATGCAGAGCCCAAACCATCTGTGACTCAGCCCAGAAGAAAATATTATTTCCTCCATCCTCTGTCTGCACATGGTCAAGGGACAATCTGGCCCAGAAGACTATGAAGTCTATGAAGACTGCCAGAGACCAAACAATCAGGCATTTACTTGCCCTGTCCAATTTTAGCTGGGATAGTTTGATGAGGAGTGGTTTGAGCATTGGACAACAACTCTGAACACCAGGTTCAATTCCCAGCTCAGCCATAAAACCCATTGGATGATCTGGGGCAAGTCACACACTCTCAGCCTAAAGAGATGGTAATGGCAAACCCTCTCTGAAGAAAATTGCCAAGAAAACTGTATGATAGGTTCACCTTATGGTCACCCTAATTCAAAAATGACTCAGAGGCATACAACAACAATAACAGCAACAACATTTGATGGGGGAAGCAGAGATGTGCTTTTTGGCCTTTTCCCCTCTCACAGCTGGCTCTGCAGCCCTCCATATGTACACAGAAGACAAAGGGAGGAACCTGCTCTGAGCAAGTCAAACAAATGAGTCCTTGAACAGATCAAACCTGAACTCTTTCTGGGAGCTATGATGATTAAATTGAGGCTGTTGTACTTTGGTCACATCATGAGAAGGCAGGACTTGTCAGTATCAATCACTTCTGTTCCAAGTATTCAGACTTATAACATACATATAACACAATCTCTCTCTCTCTCTCTCTCTAAACAGACACACCTACAACACAGCCAATACAGACTCTATATATACATTTCCCAACTTCATTCATGACAGAACCAAAACCATTTTGGGTTCTGACATCCCGCCACCCTAGGCTTAGCTTTCCCCATTGTTCCCAGGTTTGCTGGGTGGGCCTGATGAAAACACCAAGTTAATTTGGGGGCGTCAACATGGTGGGCATACACCCATTCATTCTTGGCTCAGAGAAATGTTTGCAGTGAATTAAATATTGCAGCTTGTTTCTGTGGATTCAGGAGTCCAAGATCTTAGCCACCTCAAAATGTTGTTTGCCTTCAACCACCAAGTCTGCCATGGGTCCATTGACAGGAATAGTTTCAATAGGCTAAAATGAAATACTGGATGCAAATGTCTGTAAGACTTGGGCAAGTCCAATTCTGCAGTTATATCATTAATCAGTCTCTTTACAGTAAAAGGTCCAAAAGATTTGGGTCCCAGATTTTTGCCTGGCTGTCAAGTCTTTAGATGTTTGGTAGACAAGTAGATTTTGCTCCCTGGAATCAAGTCCCATTCCTTGCCACGCTTGCGGTTAGCAAACTTTTTGTATTCCTGTTTAGCCTCATCCAAAGCAAGCCTCCTTAATTTTTGTAATCCACTGCGTTAGTGGCACAGATTCTGTAGGCTCTACAGTCAATGAGGGCAGCGTCTTTGGCTCATATCCATAACTATTTCAAAAGGTGAATGCCCTGTACTCTGATTTATCACACCATTAAAAGCAACCTCTGCATGTGGCAGTAAATCAAACCAGTCATCTTGTAAGTAATTACTGTAACACTAAGTATTGCTCCAGAGTTGAATTCACACTCTCTGTCTGTCCATCCATTTGTGGGTGATGAGAAGTACTCAGCACAAGTTCGACCCCCAACCTTTTCTGCAATAACTTCTAAAATTGGGAGGTGAACTGGTTGCCTCGATCACTCACAATTCTAGAAGGTAAACCATGGAACTGGTATACATGGGAGATTAATAAATCAGCAAATTTGCCCGGAGTTAGCAAGCCTTTGCAGCCTACAAAATGCACCTGTTTGGAGAATAGATCTGTTATCACCCAAATGGTGTTTCTCCCATGGAAATTGGGTAAATCAGGGATGAAGTACATTGCTATGTGTTTCCAGGGGCTACCAGGTGTGGGCAAAGGTTGCAGTAGTCCTCAGGGTTTTCCTCCAACCAGTTTGCCTCTGGCACACACTGAACACCCCTTTACATATGTTTCAACATCTTATCTGGTGCCATCCTACTGATACTGTCTGTATATTGTGTGTCAGGTTCTCAAGAAAACTCAATGACCCGCTACTTTGGTGTCATGACACAGTTGTAGAACTTCCAGTCTGAGTTCCTCAGGAACATAGATTTTGTCCCCTTTGTACCATAGCCCCCCCTGGATACCAGTGTACCTGTATGTTCCTTAAGCCACTGGTCCTTCACAGCTGCCTCACTAAGCCTTTGGTGTATCGGGTCTGGGGTTAAGGCCTCACCCATCCCCTCCCCATGCTACTGGCTTCAGGTGGTTACAGCGAGACCCAATTGCTGCAGGGTGAACACAGTCTCTATAGGGGCTTGTCTCTTACTGTCACACTGCAGGAGTCTTGATAAGGCATCAGCTAAAACATTTTGCTTTCCTGGAAAGAATTTCAGCTTGAATTTGAATTGGTAGAAGAACTTTGCTTAGGGCTTAACTTTCTCAGGGTCTGTAAAGCCTCTGGATTATGATGGTCCATCCAGACCACGAAAGAGTGGGGTGTGCCTTCCAAAAACTGGTGCCAAGTTTGCAGAGCCCACTTTACAGCAAAAGCCTATCACTCCCAAGTAAGCCAGTCCAGTTCTGTTCCTTGAAACTTTTTAGACAGATAGGCACAGGGCCTCAAAGTTCTCTCTGTCTTTCTGCAGTAGCACTGTTCCCAATGCCACATCACTGGTGTCCACTTGCACAACAAAGGGTAAATCAGGGTTTGGGTGTTTTAAATTTGTTTCAGTACTGAACGGGTGTTTCAGGTTTTGGAATGCTTCCTGACATTCAGGAATCCATCATATCTTAACAGAGGGCTTGGGCTTGGAAGAAATTAAAACATCATCTAAATATACCAACACCCGTCAAACAACAAGTCATGCATTATTTCATTTACCAGTCTCATAAACATCTCTGGTGATGCCACTAGCCCAAAAGGCATCACCAAATATTCAAATGTGCCCAGGGGGCATTTGAAGGCAGTTTTGTGTTTGTCCCCCTTCTTAATTCTTACCCGGAAGTAAGTGTCTCTCAAGTCCAGAACACTTTCCTGGTAGCTAATTCCCCTAGCATATCCTTCATCACTGAAGGGGGTACTTGTTAGTACTACAGATCCCATTGAGATTACGGCCTCAATGAGCCATCTTTTTTCTCCCTGAAAAACACAGGGGCTGTGAACATGGAGGTTGATGGGTGAATGAAACCTCTGGCCAAATTTTTCTCTCTACACTCCTTGAGGGTCCTTAGCTCTAGCAGGATCATCAAATATAATTTGGGTTTAGGGGGTTGGGTCCCAGGTTCTAATTCAATTGCACAGAGTCTCTCGGGGGGGAGGGGGAGAAGCTGGTGGCTTTCCTCAGCAATCACCTTAGCCAAGTCGCTATAAATGGAAGGGTAGCCCAATTGGTCCTCCTGAACAGATTTTCCCACCCACTCATATAAAGGGACCGAATGGATGGCAGCAGCCACTACCTCACTCCCTGGATACAATTCTGGAGCTCTGATGTGTTCTCTGCCATGTCATCTTCATTTGGTCAGTAGTAGCAGCCCCTCCCATAGGTGAACCATCCAATTTATGGAAGGTGATGGGGGAGTCAAGTTTTCTAACCCCTAAGTTTAGTTCCTGGACTATAGTTGGATTTATAAAACATTGGGTGTAGCCACAATCTGTTGCTGCCACCAAGTCCAGAATTCTTCCCCCTTTTGGGTTTGCTAGTTTGGCTTGCCGGGTATATAGAAGAACTCCTCCACTCACCATAGGGGTGCGGCTGCTTGGAGCTTCCGCCTGCCTTCCACTGCTGTCTAAGGCAGTCTTCAGAAGTTTTCTGCCAGCTCTACACCATCCTCCAAATTCGTGTCCTCTGATATTTCCGCTGGCACAGCTGCCTTGCAGCTTGTTGCCTTGAGGACCTGACTGGCTGTAGCTTCCTTGTTTGGTCGCCACTTATCTTCCAACAAGGTTGTGTTAGATGGCTCTTTGAGGGTCGTCCCACTTGCGCTGTCTTCTTGGTAAGGTAATCAGCTATGTGGTGGCCCTTCTTGCCACACACCAGGCAGAGACCCAGCTTCATGCATTGTTCCCTCTGTGAATCTTGGATGGGTGTCCCTTTGGTCCTTTCACTGGTAGTACTGTTTTTCTGGTTTGCCCCTTTGCTGGCTCCACTCCTGCGTTGTCTGGTCAATTGGCTCTTTTATTTGACAATTCGCCTTCCTTGGCCAAATGAATCCGCTCCTGCACAATGTGTGGATTGTCTCTCAAGATGGCCCACTCCAAATTTTATGAAGTATTGCACTTTCACCCCTTTGGGCCACTCAGGAACTTGTGCCGCCACAATGCGAAATTCCACAGTATATTCTGACACAGAGCGGTTGCCTTGCTCTAATGCCATCAGTTTAGTGTGGGCTTTCTCTGCCCGAAACGGATCCTCAAACTGGGTTCACAGGGCCACTATATAGCCCTGCAGGTCTCATAGTTCCATGGCTCTGCTGTCATACAATTGCACCAATCAGTCTGCCGCTTCCCCTTCCAGGTGGACCACCACACACCTCACTTTGGTCCCTTTGTTTGGGAAGGTTTGACCCCACTCATTCATGTGACCAGCCACTTGTGCCAAGAAGTAGGGTAACTGACTTGACCTTCTGTCAAATCTCACCCCCAGATGCTGTGCCTCTGGGTCTTGTTTCCTTGGTATTGGGACCACCAGATTCCCTGATCTGGGTGGAGTCACCACTGTTGTTGTCCTGGCAGTTCCCGTCTCACCCTGGGTGGGTTGTTCAGCAGTCAGTCTGGCTAGCACGTTTACCACCTCTGTTAAGGTGGCATGCATTGATTTTAGCTCTTTTTGCATCTGCTGCATCTGCATCCCATAGTCTTCCCTCTCCTGAGGGCTCTGGTCCAGTGATCCTGCTACAGCTGCATCCCAAGCAGGCATTCTTTCAGCTCGGAATTGCTCAAGAACTCTGGTAAGGGGCACAGTTTGAAACCATCCATCTTCTTCCTCACAGGCCAGTGTCTCCTTCCAGACTTCTCTTCATTGTCCGTCTCTCAGCCCTGCACCCTCCTCGGCACCTCAGGCTTCTCTAGGTTGGGCCCACAGTCCATGGACCATGTCTTCCTCCAGGGCATCATCTCCCTGGTCATCTTCTTGCATCTCTTCCAAAAGCATTTCTGTGAAGGGTTCATCTCGGTCTGAATGCTGTTGCATTGCACAAGATGATATTTAAGAGTATCAACCTACTGTCAGTTTCAATCATCTCTGTTCCAAGGACTCAGACAATAGTCTTGGTAAAAGAACAAAAAGACTTTATTGCAAACCAAGGACAATAGTGATCAGCCAGCGTTTAGGTTGGTACTAACCTTCCCTGCCCTCCTGTCACTATATATAGACTGGAGCCACCTAGCCCCACCTGTTTGCAATGTAACATTTTAACTTCTGCCTGGTAACTGCAATGTAACCTTTTGAATTATGCCTGGTAACTGTAATGCAACCTTTTGATTTCTACCTAGCAACTGCAGTAAAACTCCTCCACCTGTTCTTTGAAAATGGCACCAAAATTCAAACTCGATTAATATGTATAACACTATCTATCTATCTATCTATCTATCTATCTATCTATCTATCTACAACACAACCAATACAGACTTTATATATACATTTCCCAACTTCATCTATAATGACAGAACCAAAATCCTTTTGGGTTCTGATAGGACTCACTAGAATAGACAATAATGCTAGGAAAGTTAGAAGGCAGAAAGATGTAAAAGGTAGAAAGAGAGGAAGACCACACACTAGATTAATATACTCAATCAGGGGGACCACGGGCTTGGATCTACAAGACCTAAACCGAGTAGTGCAGGACAAGGGGGTCTTGGAGATGTTTCATCCGTAGGGTCGCCATGAGTTGAGGTTGACCGGAGGGCGGCTAACAACAATTACTGGTCTACTTTTTTAAAATAATGATAACCAAGATATTTAAAAATCACTATACCCTATAGAGGTCCAGGACAATCTGAAGTTTTGATTTAAATACAGTGGTACCTCTACTTACGAAAGGCTCTAGTTACGATATTTTCGAGTTACGAAACGCTTCTTCTAAAAAATATTGTCTCTACATACGAATGGCTGTAGAGACATATTTGTATATGGAGACAATATTTTTTAGAAGCATTTTGTAACTCGAAAATTTCCAGCTGCAGCCTCGGCTATTCCTTGGGCTGACTCTGGAAGCGGAGGATTCCTCCACTTCCAGGATCAGCCCAAGAAACGGCTGTGGCTCTGACTTGAAGGAGGCCTCCTTCAAGTCGGAGCCTCAGCTATTCCTTGGGCTGACTTTGGAAGCGAGTCAGCCCAAGGAATAGCCAAGGCTCCAACTTGAAGGAGGCCTCCTTCAAGTCGGAGCCACAACCATTTCTTGGGCTGATCCTGGAAGTGGAGGAATCCTCCACTTCCAGGATCAGCCCATAGAATAGCCGAGGCTGCGGCTGGAAGGGGCTGGAAGAAGGCGGCCTTCCAGACGCAGCCTCGGCTATTCTATGGGCTTGGAACAGATTAGGGCATTTCTATGCAAAATGTACCTCTACTTACGAAATTTTCTACTTACGAAATGGGTTGTGGAACGAATTAATTTTGTAAGTAGAGGTACCACTGTATATCATTCCTTGGAAGAACTAATGTTATATAAATGAACCCTCTCCCCAAATTAAGACCCACATGCTTCAAAAATGTGATGTTCACATATACCAAAAAAAGGGGGGATGGGAAACAACAAAATATTATAACCAGATTTCTCTGGAATAACAAAAAGGCCAAAACTACAGGAACAAATACAAACACTGGGAAATGGAAAATTTAGCCATTTTGAATAAACCATATTAGTCCTATGAAAATGGACTATTTTGGCCATCGCAATAGCTGAAAGAAAATAATGTGAGATCTTTGTTCCTGTGGGAAAAGACTCCCATTAGTATATTTTTCTTGAAAGCTCTCATACAGGCATGCAAAACAAAGTAGAAAATATATCATTCAAACCTTATTTTTTAGTATGACTATATTACTGGCAGATTGTGATAATCATTAATAGATAATCAACTTAACATTTATTATAAGTCCACCCAGAGTTTCCACAATTCATGATGAATTTTGCAGTCTGGATTGTCATTTATTACTCTTTGAGGTTTATTTATTTGGTGTTACCATCTTTTAAAAAAAATGATTAGAATTAAAAATTAATGCTGGAAATTATCTTATGATCAATCTCTGACATGATTTTAAGAACTGCCAGCCCTATTATGGATCTGTCTGATTCTATCCCCCAGCTCTCCGGTTTCAAAATGAAGCAGATGGTGATCAGACATAACACATTATCAGTAATGGCACCACCTCTCTATCTATGTTCCCTCTTTTGTAGGGAGGTTAGAGTGCCCCACTTCTTGTGGTCCTTCCATGGGAAAAATCAAGATTTTTTTTTATTCCAACTATTTATAAGGAAAGGATTTTTAATAGACCGCTATGCTGCGTTTATATCTTGCCCTTTTTAAATGGATACATTTTAGATGTTTCCTAATTCCACACATAATTATATTTTAACAATATTGTTTTCTCTTTTTAGCTGTTATGTATTTTTAAAATATATTTATTGAACATATATGCATGTATAAAAACAAGACAAACAATAATCTAAGAAGACGAATCACAACCTAAACACTAAACACTTATGCATTCACACATCCAAACAAATAAATTCAAAACTAGCTATTATGTGTTTTTATCTGTATGTGTATTTATTTTTATAAGGTACCATGAGTATCACATCTGTTAGTTTGAGTGCTGTATTGCATCTTTGGAGACCAGGATTTGATTCTCAGCTCACCCATGAAACCCACTGAGTGACCTTGGACAAGTCTCACTCTCTCAGCCTCAGGGGGTGGCAATGGCACAACTCCTCTGAACAAATCTTGCCAAGAAACCCCCATGTTAGGTTTGTCTTAGGGTCGCCATAAGTCAGAAATGACTCGAGGCCACACGACAACTACAAACCATGAGTATCATATCTGGGAGAGAAGGTACAATATTAACAGCAGCAGCAGCAGCAACAACAACAACAATAGCACCTTACTGGTTTCAGCTATCTGAATTTAACCCTATTGTTTCTTGTTTCAGGTTCTGTAAGCCACTCCAGAAGCCTTCAGAATGAATCCACAAATGTATTAAATCCATACATCAATAACATGAGTATAAAACCCAACTTCCCACCAGCAACAACATGATTTGCAAATAAGCTTTTATTTTCATTCACCTGAGCCAGCTGATTTGGCAGGATTTTCCATTCTTTTTGGTTATGTCCATTTAATCTCCTCTGCTGCTTGTCCATTTTTTCCTATAGACTTGCCTGAACCAACATAACCTCACAACTTCAGTTTTACACTCAAATTCTATTTACAGATGGTCCTCTGTATCCATGGATTTTTTATCCAGAGAGTCAACCATCCAGGGACTGAAAATATTCAAAAATAATATAAATTCCCAAAGCAAACCTTGTTTTTGCCATTTTATAGAAGAGACATTATTTTGCTATTCTATTGTATTTAATGGGATTTGAGCATCCAATGAATTTTGCTATCCATGTGGGTACTGGAACCAAACCCAAGGACCCACTGTATTTATTTTTATCTCTTCCCTCCCCCCCCCAAAAAAATTTATAACCACTCACCAGGTGGGGGTGGATTGCTCCTCCTACCATCCAAGAATGACTTATCACCAAGTACCAACATTTCATTCTCTCGATGGGTTCAGTGGAGCAATCCACAACCATGACGAGATACCCAAACTCCAATTACCGGGTGGGTATAGCTACTCACTAAACTTTGTTGTTGTTGTTGTTGTTGTTAACTGCCCTCGAGTCAATCTCAACTCATGGCGACTCTATGGATGAGATATCTCCAAGACCCTCTATCCTCCACTGCTCTGCTTAAATCCTGAAACCCCTTAATACCCATGACCTCCTTAATAGGGCCCATCCATCTGGCATGTGGCTTTCCTCTCTTCCTACTTCCCTCCACCTTTCCCAGTATTATTATTTTTTCCAATGAGTCCTCTCTTCTCAGGATATGTTCAAAGTATGACAGTCTCAGTCTGGTCATCTTGGCTTCCAGGGAGGTTTCCAGTTTGATCTGCTCTAGGACCCACTTGTTTGTCCTTTCGGCTGTCCATGGGATCCTCAGCACTCTTCTCCAGCACCACATCACAAATGCATTGATTTTCTTCCTATCATCTTTCTTAACTGTCCAATTCTCATATCCATACATAGTAATAGGGAATACAATGGCTTGTATGATCCTGACTTTTGTGCTGAGTTGTAGATCTATGCATTTTAGGATCTTTTCTAGTTCTTTCATAGCCACCCTCCCCATTCTTAGTCTTCTGATTTTCTGGCTGCAAACCCCATTTCTACCAATGTTTGATCCCAGGTATGGGAATTCTTTTACTA
>CM034703.1:130102644-130118541 GCA_020142125.1 Phrynosoma platyrhinos | reverse complement strand
TCCTGGCAGCTGATTTTTGAAGGACTGTGTGATAAGCTTAAGAGATTGTTGATATTCCTTCTTCCTGTCTTCATTCCTCCTGCCTCTGAAACTAAGCTTGTTCTGTGTACAGTATTTTCTGCATACAGTTTGACTACAGCATATGGGTTCTTGAATTCTGCATACAGGTTGAATTTTCTGCATAAAAATTGAACAAATCATGATAAATAAATAAATAACAATACACTATTGAAGAGTTGAATGTTTTCAGTGTTCTTTTGAATGCTGAATATTATATTCAAATATGCTGATTCCTTAAGAAAGTGACTTCAATAGATGGAGACTCTTTCTGTCTAAATTGTGCACTTTTATTTTGCTCATTACAAAATTTGAAGGTTTTGAATTCATTCTCTATTCTCCTCTGCATCGTTCCAATTTTTAGTATATGTGCTGCCGAAGCGAGCCCCCATTCTTTCCCCATCACCTCTCACGTGGCAAAATCTAAGACACATGAGCAAAAGTAGATGGGGGAAGTAATGTGCAGCTTTTTAAAAAAATAAATATGGCATATAAGAGACCAAGGTTCCAATCCTGCTGGGCCAGTGAAAACCACTGGGTGACCTTGGACAAATCACAGTCTCTCAGCCTCAGAGGAAGGCAAAGGCAACCCCCCATTTGAATAAATCTGGCCAAGAAAACCCCTGATAGGTTTGTTTTAGGATCACCATAAGTTAGAAATGACATGAAGGCACACAACAACAAAATCCGTATAAGGGACTTGTTTGTTACTGCAATGCTGAAAGTGTTGTGTTTACATAAGAGAAAAAGAACAGCCTTCTCCAACTGAGGACCCTCCAGGTTTGTCCAGGTGCCTCCAATAGTCCAACCTGCATGGCTGCCTGCCATGTATGCAAGACAAATTTACATCTGGCACATTTTGGAAGGCTGGTTTAAACACATGTGGGGAAATTGGCCTTGCAGTGCTTTCTCTGTCTGCATAATACTAGTAGTTATATGTGTTGTGGTCTGCTCTCCACTTGGATAGAAGAAATTAATTTTTTTTTAACAGGAGTGTGATGCAAATTTATCATGGCAGGTTCCTCCTCTTAATTCATATATCTGTTGTTCTCTGCAGAGCTTCCATTGCCACCCCCACCCCCTCCAGGGGAAGAGATGGTTGTCTCCTCCAACAGTGCATTCCCTCCTCCACCTCCCCCATTTGAGGAACCCTTTCCTCCAGCTCCAGAAGATGTCTTCCCTTCTCCTCCGCCTCCCATGCTGGAGGATGAACCAGTGGCTCTGAGTGGGCTGCCTGCCCCACAGGTGAGACTTCACATCAGATAAAAGGGAGAGATGGGTTTATGGAGGGAGATTATCTTATTCCATTGGTTTCTTGTTTCCATCATGCACTGCACACATGGACTCCAGTGGTGTCATGGTATCCACTCTTGGAGGCACAGTTTGTACAACAAAACTGTCAGACTATCCTCTGAGGCTGCATCCAGACTGCCAATGTAATCCAATTTGACACCACCTTAATTGCCATGGCTCAATGCTGTGGAATTCTGGGAATTGCAGTTTGTTGTGGCATCACTAGCAATTAAAGTGGTGTCAAACTAGACTGATTCAGCAGCCTGGATGTAACCTGAGTGTGAGTGTCAACATGGTGCCACCTCTGGGTTTACTTAGGATTTCAGGTTCTCTGCTCCTCTCTGCCCTGAGAAATGTGAACACCAGTGGGTTATGCTAATACAGTAAACATTTACATTCTATACGTGATTATCATTTTTGCTCAGCTGCATTTTTCTGCTTCCATATTGAGCAAGGTATAGCAATGGCTCTTAGACTGAGGTTTTGTCCCCTGAGCAATGGCAGTGGTACTCATCCACCACTCTGTCTTCTTGGAGCAGGGGAAATAACTTTTTAAACTGCTTCTACATTTCACTCAAGGGGTTGGTTACTATTATTGTCGCAATTAGCATAGCAGAATGGGCAGACCTGCCCACGATGATACTCAAGAATAATGCAGAAACATATTTTTAAAATTTAAAAAGTGATTCTTTTAAGTGTATAATCCTGTTCTGCCTCAGGAGAACCAGTTGTTCAAAAAGCAAATTGTTGAGTAAAAGGCATAGGATTGCAAAATATTCTACAAATAACAGGAAAGATGTGCCAACAAAATATTCCCCGTCTCTAGGTCTACTATAATGAGAAAACAACAAGAATTAGCACAGTATAAATATATGAATTATGCATATTTGCTTGGAAGCAAAAAAACAAGCAAAAAAAAAAAACAGATTTGTGTTGCAGCTCCATATTCACAGGAAGAAAATGAATCCAGTCTGGTTGTGGGGAGGCAAAATCAACACAAAAACACTTGTTCCAGCAAGAATCCCACATTGCACACAGGGAAAGATCAAATGATCATGAGTGCATCCCAGATCTATAAAAGTAACTCTAACTGGAAGTTACAGTTACAGCACAAAGTGAATGACATTCTTCATTAAGTTAAAAGTACAGTGGTACCTTGACATACGAGTGCCCTGATATACGAGTGTTTTGAGATACGAGCCGCCGAGCGAGCAATATTTTGCTTTGAGATGAGAGCAAGATTTGAGATACGAGGAATCGCACACTACACCGCTGCACACGACCCCAACAATGGGGAAAATTGCTTTGAGATACGAGCAATTTGACATATGAGCAAGGTTACGGAACGAATTAAACTCGTATGTCAAGGTACCACTGTACAGGGTAGCTTTCTTATTGGAAAAAGTAATTATTAGAAGTACCTAGTCATTTTTAACTAGTTGTGTACAAACCATGGATTTTACTGTTCATTGCCCACCTGCTTTGAGCTCATATTATGAACACTGGGGTCTGAAACCACTTTTTTTTAAAAAAAAAGAGTATGGACTCTCTCTCTGGAAACAGGACAGAATAATTGTGAGCTCCTGGCAGCTCTGAATTCACTTTCTCAATGTCTTCAGCTTTCTCTTTTGCCAAATACAGTTGCCTGCACTACCAGACTTCACTGACATTAGGCTTTGCTGCCTTAAAGTAGGCTTAGTGTCCTCTCTAACATGTAACTTCCTTTCTCCTCCATGGTGGAAGGGGCAGGGCCGTGGGAAGATGAGCAGCATTGATTTGGAGATTGATTCTTTGTCCTCAATGCTGGATGACATGGAGAAGAATGATCCCTTCAAATCCCGGGTGAGCTGCAATACAAGATAGCCTTTCCAAGGCCCAGTTCGCCTTGAGATGGTCCCTCTGTGTCTAGTCACTTCAGCCTGCGGTCCAGGATTGGGCATTTTGTGACTGTCCAGATGTTGTTGGGCTGCAGTGCCCATCAGCCTTAGCTGTCCTAAGTAATGGGAGTTGTACAACATCCAGCATCTGCAGGGCCACACATTCTCCACTTGTCCTGTTGATGCAGGCTCAAATCTGTAGAGCCCCGTAGGTTTTTGCACACTTAATAATGAAACAAGTTGAGAAGAAAAGAAAGCTAGCATCTATCTCCGTGTATGCTAGCTTTCTGTGTGAAGGAAAGTTTTCTTTTTTAAATGGCCAAGCATTCAATCATGTGAGACCTCTCTCCAGGTCAGAAATGACACAGCCCCAGCTGGTGACCTTAGTAAGAATCACCAGGTCCATTTCCAGTAGTTTTGAAAAAAGGAGATTGGACCAAGCTGGCTGTGCTGGAATTTGGGTTAAAGAGTTTGCTTTTGCATAGGACAAATGAACAAACTAATTCTCTAACAAACACATTTACTCCAGAGTTGTAGGATTTCACTACATATTAGTTGCAGAAGTGTAGTTATAAATAGATGGCTGTAACTGCTTGCCTCTCATATACCATCAGATCTCCTCTCTGCATTGAGGGTCAGGTTGGATCAGTGCATCCTGAGCTACTGCTCCTGTTATGCTGCCATCTTCTCCTGTAACCACCTTTATTCTTACAGGTACCTCTGGGATCTGTGGCTCCTGTAGGTGTAGCATCTGGTTCTAGGACATCCCCAGAATCCATGGCTACACCAAAAGATCTTCCAGCTCCTACCTCTTTCCCGTCCAGTGCTGTCTCCCAACCCAGTGGAAGCTACATGCCTAAGCCACAAGCAGAAGCATCTCCTGTTCCTCCACCATGGGTAGCCTTGAAGCAGCGCAGAGACTTGCCACCAGCCCAGCTTCCAGTGCAGCCCTCTGCCCCTGTCCCTGCCCCCCCTCCTCCAGCTCCATCAGCCCCTAAATACACTCCATCTCCAGTTGCTCCTGGCCCCAAATTTGTACCTAAGCCAGCTGCTGGAGTTCCATCAAGCTTTGCAAGACAGCCTGCTCCTGCCCAGTCTCGCTTCCCAGCCCCTTCTGGTGTAGGTTCAGTCCCAAAGCCACAGCCTCCTACCTTCACCTATGCACAACAGCGGGAAAAACCCCAGGTTCAGGAGAAGCCTTATCCTGCTGGACAGCCACCTGCCTCGCAAGATACGGTGAGTGGGCAAATGGGCGAGATGGGCAAAGTCACATTTCTACATATGTCTCCGTGAAAGGTGGACACTATAGAAGTTTCACTAAGTTCCAATGGGCATTTCAAGGCAATGAAGTTGGTGCTATGACAACTTCTAGCACCTGCTCTAGCCTGCTAAGGTCTCTATCTGACCAGCTGAAGTTTCCCAGTTGCCCTGCCCCGCTCCCCAAACCTCTGCTTCTGACTCCCTCAGACAGTGTTTTGAGAGCAAGCTAAATTGCACCCCTTAGAAAGAGCTCTCAAAGCATCAGCAGTTTGTTTTCTGGAGCCCCAGAGAATAGGACCTAGAGCAGTGGGTTCAAACTATAGAAAAGGAGATTCCACCTCCATGTTAGGAACAACTGACAATAAGAGCTTTTGGACAGTAGAATACACTGCCTCAGAGGGTGGTTGAATTTTCTTCTTGGGAGGTTTTTAAACAGAGGCTGGATGGCCATCTTTTTGGGGTGCTTTGATTATGAGTTCCTGCATGGCAGAATGGGTTTAGACTAGATGGCCCTTGAGATCTCTTCCAACTCTATGATTCAACTTTAGAGGACCAGTTGAGTGCACCTGGCATTGTTCCCCTTGTATGTTGCCTCCACTGGGAAGGTGATTTGGGGAGGCAGTGTTGGATTTTGGCACTTTGACAGTGATTGATTAGGGATCTAGTCACTGCTCTAAAGCAGTTCCTTGTCCTTGCCTTAGTAGTATTTGTGAGCTTGGAATCTGGATTGATTGGTTGATTTAAAGATGAAGCCCAGGTGTTTCTCTCCCCCATGTCAATCCTTAATCCTCGGTTATCCTTAACAGCCAAGGTGACCTGTTGCCAAAGATGATGGAGGCTCTATAGCTTTCAACTCCTACTGTAGAAAAGAAAGCCTAAAAATAAGAATCCAATGGTAACATTGTGAATGTTAATACATCCTTTTCAGATGTTAAAGAGAGGTATAGGTGTCCTTTAAAGAAAGTCTTTTCTCCATATAGCTATGGAGGGTAAAATAAGCTTACTGGTTATCCTAGCAATGGGATGTGGTTCCAAAGAAGAGGGTGCATGCTAGATAACACAGGAGCACGTGTTTGAGCAGAAAGTGAAGGGATTTCTCCACTGCTCAACAACAGTAATAGTTTATATTAGTATATATACTAATATAACTATATATAGTATATATAGTTTATATAGTATATGCCTTGAGCATATGTCCTGGAGCTGCTGTACTTGTCTCAGTGAATCTCATTTTTTTATTTTTTTTTTTGTCCAGCGCAACCCTGTGTCAGTTGCAAGCACCAGGTCAGATCCACCCAGAATCAATTCTGCCCTCACCATGAAGGAAGTGGAAGAACTGGAGATGCTAACCCAGAAGCTCATGAAGGATATGGACCACCCACCGCATGCCGAAGCTTCCACTACTGGTATGTACAGTATATGTATGTGGTTGGCTGTGTCTACAGGATGGGGAAGGGAGAAAGGGATTTTAGTCTTTGCCATCTTGACTTACATCATAAACTTCTGCTATAATTTTTGGCAGCAGCAAAGACAGAGAGACATTTAGAAGGTAATGTGTTTCCCATCCCTGTTCTCCCTGCCAGAAACAACCTTCATATACTAAACCACACAGCCACAGGCTAGCTGGTGGCCTTGAAGATTTAGACTACAGCTGCTTCCTCACTGGCTGGAACTGAGCTGCTTGGGGGCAAATCTGTCAAGCTTGCTTTCCCTCAGCGTCAAATTTTGATATATTTCTAATTTTACAAATGAACAGAAATGACGTGGTTTGAGTGTTGGACTACAACTCTGGAGACCAGGGTTCGATTCCCAGCTTGACCATGAAACCCACTTTGGGCAAGTTATATGCTGTCAACCTCAGGGGAAGGCAGTGGCAAAACTCCTCTGAATAAATCTTGCCAAGGAGATCCCATGAGAGGTTCGCCTTAGGGTTACCCGGTTGGAAACGACTTGAAGGCAT
The DNA here is from genome assembly GCA_020142125.1 of Phrynosoma platyrhinos. Lineage (NCBI taxonomy): Eukaryota > Metazoa > Chordata > Lepidosauria > Squamata > Phrynosomatidae > Phrynosoma > Phrynosoma platyrhinos. Next base: position 130,112,094 of record CM034703.1, on the reverse strand, counting down.
ACAACGATGACAACTTATCCCTAGCTGGATTTATTGGACCTGTAGTCCAAAATATCTGGAAGGCACCAGGTTGCCTGCCTCTGGGTGCTGATGTGCATTGAATAAGTACCAGCATCATCATGGATTAATCCCACCTTTTCTCCTTTCTTTGCCTCTAAAGAGTTGTGTGGTCTGTGCAATAAAGCCCTGTCACGAACACAACCGGCAGTCCGTGCCCTGGACAAGCTTTTCCATGTGGAATGCTTCACCTGCTTCAAGTGTGAGAGACAACTCCAGGGACAGCAGTTCTATAATGTGGATGAAAAACCCTTCTGTGAGGAGTGCTATGCAGTGAGTAAAGCTGGGGTGGGGAGGACCCATGTTGTGGCCTGGGGTCTGACTCGATTGTTAGCTGGCAACATTAGGCTTCACAGTTTCCAAACTGTTCTGTAATGTCTGAACATGATAGCCACCTGGGAGAGTTGCAATCATGAAGTTGTTTCTCAAACTGGTTTTCCAGTCAGCTAGAATTTCCAGTTGGTCTGGTCAGAATTTCATTCCCTTGGCCAGTTGCCTGAACCAAAAATGGGGAGGGGATGTTTGAATATCCAGTTCCCTATAGTGACACTTTCAAAAAGAGATTGTTCAGAGTTGAGTTTTACATTATGACAGGAAGAAATGCCCATTAAAAAAAAAATCAACAGAATGCAGGAAAAACTTTTTTGTATTCAAGGACATTTAGGCATTGGTCCACTTAAAGTATGTGTATATGTGTGTGTGTGATGGGTGATGGGTGAGAAAGGAATTTAGTTGGTGGAAGCATGCAGTTCAAGATACCAGCGTTTTTTTCAGCATAGACCCTGTGCTAGCTTCATAAATAGCTACATCTTCACTATTGTCCTATTTTCAGCTGTTATTTGATCAGCCAAGTGTGAGGCTGGGCTTCATGTGAATGTCCTCTTTGCCACAGAGGTTGCATCGGAATTGGGCCCAAGTAGACACGATACAGTGTCATCTTTAGTCCATATTAAACCTGAATACAGTGGGCTCTTGGTATCTGCTGGAGTTTGGTTACAGGACATCTCCATGGATAACAAAATCCATGGATGCTCAAGTCCCATTATATACAGTGGTGTAGTAAAATGGTGTTCCTTGTATAAAATGGCAAAATGAACATTTGCTTTTTGGATTTTTTTAAATAATACTTTCGAGGTGTGAATAGTTGAATCTGTGGCTACAGCATGTGGGGATGCAGGAGGGCCAACTGTAATTGTTTACTCTTGGTTGCAGAAGGATTCCTCTTGATAGCTGGAAGATAAAATGATACATAGGCCATTTATGCATTAAAAAGTGTTCCATATAATTTCTCTAGCCTTTAAATCAATCCTGCAAGGGTGACCAGTGCTCTGCCCATATATTGCAGGTTAAAACTACTAAGGTGGATTCAAGGATGGGATGAAATTTGAATTAACTTGCCCATTAGCATTTGCTACCACAACCCATTTGCCCAGACAGTGTTAAAAAGTGATTGTTGTGTTGTTATTGTATTATCTTTTCATTGTACATTATTATTATTATTATTATTATTATTATTATTATTATTATTATTATTATTATTATTATTTCATTGTACAGTATTGAGGAGAAGTGGTACCACCCCTATTAGGGTGTCACCTGGTACATTATTGAGGAGAAGTGGTCCACACCCCCCTAGTGATGCCACTGCATCATACAGTGAGCTGTCATTCAACCCTTACTGCCTGGTACTGAAATTCAGCATTGAACAGACAATATTTGAGTGCTACCACAATTTCAACTGCTGTTGCATCTCTCTGTGGTTCTTGAATACTGGAGCACTCTGTCATATCATACAGTAGTTCTAGGAATGGCCAGAGTGTCTCCTTTCTTTCTAGAAAGGAAAATGAAAGAAATGTGTGGGAAGATGTTTTGCAGTCCTACTCAGGGAGGTTGCAGACTGTCAGAAATAGTGCAAATTGAGTCCACTTTTAAGGTTAGGGTTAGTGCTAGGGAATCATGGGAATTGTTGTTGTTTTTTCTGAGACATTGAACCTTCTCTGTCAGAGAGTTCTGGTGCCACAATAAAATACAGTTCCCATGATTCCCTAACCCTAACCCTAACCCTAAAAGTGGATTCAATTTGCACTATTTCTGGCAGTCTGCAAGCCCCCTCAGTCTTTCAGCGATGGCGCCAAATGGGGGCAGTGGGGGCTCAACAGAGCTGGGGGACACATATGGCAACAACCTTCTTCTGACATACATGCAGGGCTAGTCAACCTTTTACACAGGATGACCAGATGTCATAACTGCAAAGGAGGATAAGGCGCCATTAAATGTAAGACATTCAAGAAAAAAAAATATGGAGGAAAATGCTCATATAAATGTAAATACATGCTTCTTAATCATGCTCAAAATGGAGGACATTTTGAAATTCCTCCTGAACAGAAAGTTCAAATGTAGGATATGTTCTGGAAAAGGTCTGGTCACTCTTCCTTTACATGCTCTGGGGGGCAGGGGGCAGGATAGCCATGGTTTCCAGATCTCAGGGCCTGGACCTTCTCCCATTCTCAGATATCACGGCGACAGCACTGCCATGAAAAATGTGCCTATATTTATTGTCCTAATTTCTTAGACTTTGTTTTTTTTTAATTTTAAAATTTGAATAATGCACTATATAACTGTGGCTGATGCTTATTTTATCATGCCTAATCATATTGATTGTAACATTACCAGGGGTGGCATCCTGTGACATTGCAAGGGGTCATCTTCATGTCTCAGGTTTTAGCCCTGAAATCTCAGATGCTGAGATAACCTTGGCCTGGCAAATCGAGTGGTTCCCAGTTTCCACGTGAAAGACCCAGTGTTTTCACATTAAATCGAGGGGTATGGAAATTTGCTCTAGGGAAGTAGCTTCCAGCTGGTGCTGGTGGTGAATAGAACTGTTGTTCTCTTTCTGGTGGCAGATTTTCCTCTTTAACCCTCTTTTTCTTCTCCAGGGCACCCTAGAGAAGTGTTGTGTGTGCAAGCAAACAATCACAGACCGGATGTTGAGGGCCACAGGCAATTCCTACCACCCTCAGTGTTTCACTTGCGTGGTGTGCCACAAACCCCTTGAGGGGGCCTCCTTCATCGTGGACAAGGCCAACCAGCCACATTGTGTGGATGATTATCACAGGTATGTTCTTCTTCCATGTTTGTGTGCTTCATCTCCTCTTTTCCCTCCTTCTCCACCTGCTCTTGGGACCTTCCTGATTGCTAGGACTGGTCTCTCTTCCTTGAAGCTCTTGCCCAGGGGTAGGCAACCTTTCCCCTTTAAGGGCCGAGGGACTTCAGCTCCCAGAATCCAAGGAGCAATTGGCCAACAAGGAACTATTGGCCAACATGGTTGAGGCTTCTGGGAGCTGAAGTCCCTTGGCCGTTAAAGGGGAAAGGTTGCCTACCCCTGCTCTTGCCAGACTAAAATGCTGAATCCAAGGTCTGAGTCCTCCATTCTTCCTCACATGTGCTTGCAGAAAATATGCCCCACGCTGTTCAGTCTGCACTGAGCCCATCATGCCAGAGCCTGGGAAGGATGAGACTGTTCGTGTGGTGGCCCTGGAGAAGAACTTCCACATGAAATGCTATAAATGTGAGGTGAGCAGATTTCTCTTTCTTCTCCCTTGCCCATCCTCAGTCTCAGTTACTGCCTCCTCAGCATTGCTGCTCTTTTTCACTCTCTCTTTTTTTCTGTCATCTTTCAGGACTGTGGGAAGCCCCTTTCCATTGAAGCAGATGACAATGGCTGTTTCCCGCTGGATGGCCACGTGTTGTGTAGGAAGTGTCACACCACACGTGTCAAAGCCGCAGTCTGAAGACCTTCCATCAGAATATACTCTCGGCATATTTCCTTCCCCCTGCTCACAACCAAACACATCCATGAGCTGGATGTTCCCTGTGTTCCTGAGATGACCCCCCCTTTTCTCAAAATCATAGTGCATTTCTACCTAGAACATGTATGTCTGGCAATATCTCTTCCCCTCCACTTAACCCCCCCTCCTTTTTTTTTTTTTTTTTTGGTTATGTTATGCCTGACCTTTCTGCAGGCTCTTCCTTAACTCCTCATTTACTTTGACCACAATATATTCTTCTAGATACTGCAGAAAATGACTTGGAAGCATGTCTTGCTATAAATGCTGCAGTTGTCTGTCTTACTAATAAAATAATCCTGGAGACAAATGCTGGAGTCTTTCCAACCTGCTATTTCCTATGTCTCTGCAAAGTGGGCACTTTCTACCATCCTCTGTTCAGAACAGGAACATGAAATTGCTAACAAGAGTCTTTGTCCTTGACTTTGATGGGGGAACAGAATCCTTGTTCTACAGGTTGGTGATATAAAATAATGTTATTTTTTCAATACTGGGCTCGCATGCCTGAATGTTTCTCTGTTCTGGCTGCTGGGATAAAGGACCAGCTCTCTTCTCTGTTCCTGAGAGTGAAGGTGGCCTCAGTTTTTGTCCTGGTTGGTGTTTGGCCTGAGCCCTCCCTCCCTCCATAGCAAATTATCAAAAGAACTATTCATCTATTGAATAAGAACTTGTAAGCATTCACTATGGAACTGGGGTAACGGTGTGACCAGGAATGGATGGTATTAGCAGAGTCACCTGCATTATGTTTGTTCCATTATACCTTATGTGGGGTGGATGCCTTCTGGGACACTTTGGGATGTTTCCCTGACATTGTCTATGGCATCCCTACAAGTGCAGGCTGAAAAGACATCTTGGATATTGTCCTTTTGTACATCAATAAACTTTGTGGGGTTTTCTGCATTGTAAGCTCAAACTTTCTGTGGGGTGGAGAAGAGGTTTGGGTATGCACATATGTGTGTTTGCATGCACGTGTGTTAGCCTACCCTGTAATCATCCATTTTCACATATTTGCTCTTGAAGCTCTCAGGGAAAAGAGGCTCTTGAAGCTTGGGTTTTTGCAGCGAAGGGCTCACTACTTTCTGAAGCTAGACTGACTACAATCATCCCTCCCTGTTCACGGGGGATCCATTCTGGATGCCCGCTTCCCCCGTGAAATAGAAATAAAACATGGATATTCAAGTCCCATTGACTGTAATGGTGGCGCGCTCATGAGCAGCCTGGCACACGTGCCATTTTGTCCCTCCTGGCTTGCCATCCATGGAAACTCAAAACCGCGAATGGTAAGTGTGTGAATGGGGAGGGACAACTGTACACACCAGATTTACAGCTTCTAAGTCTTGAATCAGTGACCCTTTAGACAAGAGGTGGAGAATCTGCAGTCCTTAGTCTAAATTCATGGAGAAGAGGAGGAACTGGGCAGGAAAGTGGGGTGACAGAGAGAAAAGCTCCATTTGGGTTGTGGCTGTGCTCTTCACTGGAATGCAACCTTTGACAGAGTGCATTGAAGTGAATGTGACCTTCAGCAGAAAAAATCCTTCACTTAGAGGCATCATTTTGATGAGAGAGGGTAGGTGCCTTTCAGCCTTGCTTCTCTTCTTCACAAGTTTCTTGGCAAATGCTCTCTGTAGTATCTCTTGTCTAAACATTGCTCTGATGACCTAGTTGCTCTTCCTTTGATAAGGATGCTATCACCTGTCAGAACCTCAAATAGCTTTGGAATTTAGTCCAATTGATGTTTTTTCTGGCTTGCTTCAATTACTGTTTACTAGTAGCAATCACCATCTTTCAGAGGTTTCAAGGCATGTGAAGCATGTTGGGTCTCAGCTGTTGTGAACTGTGGATTACAGCCCTCTGGTACATTACAGGATACAAGAGCAGCTGAATGGCTGTCGCACATGCATCAGAACCAAATTCCCATGACCCTTGACTGTTCTGGACAAAGAAACTCAGACCTGTAGGCAGTGGTGATAAACTACTGAGTGAATATAGAGTAAATGGAGGTTGAGAGGTTATGGAATTAAAGGAAAAAGTATAGAATGATCACCTTGAGGAACATAAACTCCTTGAATGCAAAGGGGTCTTGTAGCTCCTTTGAGACTGAAAGTGAAGAGATTGATAATTTCCTCTCCATCTGACTAAAATGAATGTTTATTATCATGGTAGAATTCAAAGTCATAGCCATGTTAGTCTGGAAGATCAGTATGTAAAGGGATCTTATAGCACCTTTGAGACTACTTGGAAGAAAGAGGTTGGTAGCATAAGCTTTTGTAGACTTCAGCCTACTTCCTCAGATGCATGCTTTAAAAAAGTCTATGAAAGCTCATGCTACCAACTTCTCTCTTGAAGTTTACCATCATGTTTAAATTTGTAGAAATCAGAGGCATATTATGTGCTGTTCACCTGTTTCAAATTCTCCTTGTAAAGTACTTTCCATCTTTAATTGGATCTTTGCTTTGTTCTGGATCAGAGCTACGTGCAATCCACAGAGCTCCCTAGTGATGGATAGGCACCCACAACTCAATCTGTTTTTTTGTTTTTGTTTTTAAATTCTGGTTTTCCTGCCTACTTGGAAGTGCATAAAAGGTGTGGGGCTGTCAGGCACCATGCAGTTGGTGGGTAGATTTTGGCTGGGCAGACCATTTGCTGTAACATCACTATAATAGAAACTGGACATTTGCCTCTCATAGAAATTGAGAGAAAGAATTTGTAGCATAAGCTTCCTAGACTTGGTGCACTCCCTCAGATGCATGGACCAAGTCTACAAGATCCCTTTGCATACTGATTTTGCAGAATAACACAGCTATGCCTCTGAAAACAAACCTAGTAATTTCCATCTACCACTCCAGGAGGAAAAAAACAACCACCCTGGGGGTTCTCCCTTTATTGCTGAGCTCCCCCACATCTAGTCTTCTCCAGCATGGTGCTCTAGAGAGACTAGACTACAATCATAGATGCTCTAGTTGTATAACAACAACTATGGATGCCTTTCCAAGGATAAGACTTACTATATGTAGTGAGTCTTACTCTGAGTGAATTAGCACAGGAAGAGGTTGTAGAGTCCACTTGTGTTTTTAAATACTTTCCCCATTCACCTTCAAAGTTGAATTGGAAGGGAGAAAGAAGCAAAACTCTTGCTGTATCTTTGGTTCAGTTGTCCAGAGGCTGAACAGGACCTGGTGTGGAAGATGAATCATTCCCTTGTGTTTTTTTAACATTATCTACTAAATCCATGTGACTGTTCTGAAGAATGTAGAAGGGGATGTCTTGAAAAACTGTGTTGCCAGAGAAGGGGGGAAGTCAACAACAGCCAGGTATAGCTTTTGTACCTGTTTTCCTGCTCTTTTGGCTAGGAGCAGCATGAAGAGACACTGAACAACCTCTCCCATCCCACCACTTCATTCATCGTCAAAGTAGCTGAGTGTGGATCCTAAAAGTCGGGTTTTGGGGTTTTTTTTTAATAACACTTAATTCTTCCATCCCATATCTTGGTTGAATTTGTTCAAGTTCCAGTAAAGACCTCAGCCCCTGCAAGCATATTTGGGCTGTTGTCCAGCAGGTGGAGTCTCTGTTTCTCTTCTTGCAACCAGGGTAAGTGGCATTGCATAATAGGAATTGCAGGATACCTCCTTCTGCATCTTCTCAAAAAATAGACACACTTAGTCAAGGTTCTTCTAGTATATGATACAAAGAGAATTTTAGCCCTTTGAATTCCTGGCAAAGTCTCCATATCATATTCCAGTTTTGCTCCCTGATTGTTGAGCTACTACTAATTGCAGGTTGGGGCAAGGAAAGAGGGATTGGAAGTCAAATTGTAGAAACTATGGCAGTGGAGCATCTCTGTTTTGAGTATATGGTCTCAGGTGGTGCCTTGTTTCCTCTTCAGTATTCAAGTGCCTGTCACTTGTGGTGCAGGTTAACATACAAAATCTAGTTTGACTGTTCAATTTACCCTGTCTTTTCTTTTTAAAAGTTACAGTATTAGGTGTATGCTTCACCCCTGCCCCACCAGTATTAGAGAAAACTAATCTGGTATCCTATACAAAGACAACTAAGATTGATAAATGAAAAGGAAAGTTGCATATCCTATATGTATGGTGTATTTATTTACAAAATAATACATACAACAGATGGCAATTCCAGACCTTGGTTTCCCCCCCACCCCCACCTCCCAAATTTTTAAATATATAGACAGGTCCTCAACTTGAGGAGACAAAACTCTCAGGAGCAAGTGTTGCTCTGTTGTAAACAAACTGTTCCCACCCTTTGGACCAAACCCTAGGAGAAACAAACAGAAAAAGGCTAAAAGCTTGAGGTGAGCTAACTTCTGTGTGACAAAGGCAGGTATGGCTTTATCCCCTCCTCAACTGTGCAAACAATAATGGAAAGCCCCCTCATAGTTCTCCCAGCCCAGTTTCTGCATTGTTTGCCCTCCCTTATGGCTAGACATGGCTTTACTGGCAGATTGGCTTCAATTTCTGCTTAAAATTATAATAAACCTGTACTACTGTCTTTAGCAGTTAGGAAATGAGACAGTCCAAGTAGCTCCAGCAACTGAGGAAACAAAAATGAACCGGCACTGGTTGGGAGGCAGGCAAGAGACTATGGGTGAGTGATGGTGAAACACATTCTGCTTTCTAAGCATCTGTGGCACTCTTGACATTCAGGGCAACTCTTGGAGAGTTCTTGGAACTTTCTTGGAAAGTTGGAAAGTTGCTTCTGCCCTTGTTAGTTCAAATCCCAGCCTGCACACTAGGGACACAGGGAATGCTTCAGTTCTGCAGGTTGCAGTGCTGGCGACTGGTTTTTGGAAGCCTAGGCTGGTGCTTACAGCATGAAAGACAACTGTGATGTTGTTGCAAGGTTGATTCCATCAGCCTCCTTCTCCCTCTCCCTGTGTTGCTGGGCACAGTGTCAAGTCATGCACAGCAGGGTCAGGTCCAGTGATAGCTTAATGGTATGGGGCTCCTCACTCCTTGAAGCCTTGGATGCTGCACAGAATACGCTTCTGATGGCCAGGAAGAGTCACACCCATTTGCTTCAAGTCCCTTGGAAGAAAGAGAGAGAAAAGGTTAGCTGAGTGAGTGGACAAGACTGTTACCCAATGTTAGAGTTCATAAAAGCTATAGCATTGCAGGAGACTCAGTCCCTTTGTCCCTGCTCTAAAATTCCAGGTAGAACTGCTCTGTTCTAGTCCATTCCTAAAAATATAACTAAGATCAAGAAATAGAACTGGCTTAGAAATAAACATTTCAAGGTGCTATCTCACAAAGAAAATCTGGCAATTCCATGCAGATGGACACACATAACGGGTTTTCAGAGCCAAAAATATAACACCCAAAAAGGGTTCGTTTGTTCACTGGAGGAAAAAGAAAAGCTTTACAGAGCTGATTTTTTCTTATTTTGTACTGAAGTAGAGAACCAGTAAAATGCTCACTCTGTTAAGGTAAAATCATAGGATATAATTGTCTATATGCCTGTGGCAACCATAAATCCTCAGACCATTGTGTCAGATGACTCACAACTCTTCAAGAAACTTGCCCAGATACAG
>CM034703.1:130084721-130102544 GCA_020142125.1 Phrynosoma platyrhinos | reverse complement strand
TACTCCTGTCTGTCCCTGGCTTCCACTCCACCACAAGCATCTGAAGAAAGCTAATGCTGCAAACATCATTTTTTTCCCCATTTAGTCTCAAAGGTGTTACAAAATCTCTCTATATCACAATTTGAAAGTATCCAAGCTGCAATAACATACTTGGAAATCAGAATTCCAAATGGAGCTGTCATAACTCATTTGGAAATACATTTTTTTCTAAAAAGGATATGAAACAAGGGACCCTGATCTCTGCTGTTGAGATTCCTATGGAATGAAGAAGGGATTGGGACAGTGAAGGCACTGCCTCTGAGATTTCTGAAATTTAAAAGGAGTGGGGAAATGGGACAACACTGTGAAGTACTGCTGGTAACATTCCTGAAGTAAAAACAAGGAGAGGAAAACAGCAGGTCTACATACTTAGGTCATAACGTTCTTTTTCTTTTTAATGAATTAGGTTGCAATCCTGCTCACATATTTGAGGGAGGAAATTCCATGAAAATCAGTAGAAATTACTTCTGACTGAATATTTATTTATTTACAAATATTTATCAGCCATTTATATCTGAAGATTTCAAACTGGTATGCAACAATCAAACATCCAACATAAAAGAAAGATACATTTATGTTAACCATTGACTTGATTGTGAAGTCAAACTGAGAAGCTTTGCAACAATGCCTTTTTCAAGTACCTAAAAATAATAACTGTTGATATATTTCTGCTACCAGGGCTTCCCCATAGACTGGGCTTCCCCATAATAAATGACCTGGCTCTGAATTTCTGCTGAGCAGACCTCAGGAATTGATGGTACCTTGACGGAGAAGTACAGGATTGTGTAATATGTGGACTCTTTTTTTTTTTTGCTTCCCTTTTGCAAGATCCTCTTGTTGGTTTTGTTTAGTATTTAGAATACTATGTAAGTATTATTACTACTTTACGCACTCTCTTATTCTGCCCTCCTAGCATTGCTGATTAGGTTTTGGGAGCTCTACAAAAACCTGAAAAATCTGTATGATCAGAGAAAACAGCAGGGGAGGGGGAGTGTATGTGTGATCAAACTCTTCTGATCTGCTCTTTGAAAGAAAGAAAATAAAATAAATTTTGCCTTTTGGAGCCTTTCTACCAATTGATTCACAAAATGAGGTCGGGATGGGAATGGTTGTAACACATCTAAAGTTTTCCTCAACAAAACAGCATTACACACGACTCATTTGCAGAAATGTAGTCCACATGAATGTATGTGCATGCTAGACTGCCTCTTCTCCTTGAATTATGGCTTGGGATGCTTCCTATCATATATTAATGCCAGTAAAAGCTTTCCAAAGAGCTGCTGAAGAGCTGACTGTGAGGCTGCTGTTTCAGGCCCAAGATAGAAGAATTTGTCACACTCTATTAATTTCTGTACAGACTTAATGACCAACTTGACCATTTAGCTGCCAGTCCTATTTCCCCTGGTCTCTGAACAGAACCAAAAAATCAAGGTAGCTCAGTCTTACTCAGCAGAAAGTTCCAGGACAGACTCCATGGTGTTGAGGCCAGCAGTGCGGAAGTTGAGGATGTAGCGTTTCATACGGATGGATTCCAACCATTCTGGGATGGACCGATAAGGAATCCCATCAGACCCACTGCAGCTGGGCAGGCGGAGAGTCACCCTGAAGATTGATAGGTGCTGTTTAGACATTTCAAATGGCAGTACCTAGGAGGTTCAGGATCCCTTCTCAATGGAACTAGAAAGAAATGGCTGTCCTTTTCATGGGCAACCTTTTAGCCTAAAGAAGCTGCCTTTTCATCATTGCATCAGAGGGCTAGGGAAAGGCTTTTCTTCACAACATAGCAATAGCAATAGCAAGTACATTTCTAAAGTACATACAAGTACATAAAATTTTTGTCCATTTTTAACTTGTAATAGATTTAATAACTTTTTAAGAGATGGGTGGGATATAATTTATTTTTACTGTTGTATTGAATTTTTATTGTGAGCCACCCCGATTGATCTCAAAGAGGCAGGGTATAAATAAACATTATTATTATTATTATTATTATTATTATTATTATTATTATTATTATTTCTGTACCACTTATCAGTGCTCTTAAGCACTCCCTAAGCAGTTTGCAACTGTAAGCTAATTGCCCCCAACAGTCTGGATACTCATTTTAGCAACCTTGGAAGGATGCAAGCCTGAATTGAGCTTGAGCCCCTGGCTGGGATTGAACTCACAACCTTATGGTTTGCCAGTGAGTGGCTGCAGTACAGGCATTTAATCACTGCACCACCAGGGCTCTTAAACATGGACATTTCCATTTTATACCAGAACCAGTGCTGCATCAGTGTCGAGTTCAGCACACAAGTTCTGTGTGCAGCATTCTAGCAGAACTAAAACTACACATACAGTGGGTCCTTGGTATCTGCTGGGGTTTGGTTCCAGGACGCCCCATTGATACCAAAATCCATGGATGTCCAAGTCCTGTTAAATACAGTGGCATTGTAAAATTGTGTACCTTATATAAAATAGCAAAATCAATTTTGCAAAGATTTTTGGAATTCATATCTTTTTTGAATATTTTCAATGTGGATGGTTGAATCCATGGATAAAGAATTTATGGATATAGAAGGTGAACTATAATTTCTAGAGGCAGGGGAATGCAGGTGGGAATAGCCACATAGCACCCCAGCACAGGAGCCCTACAGCTCTGATCATCCTGCTTATCACCACTTACTTACCTAGGATCGAAGTCAGCCACAGTTCGAAGCAAATGAGGACTGGAAATGAAATGGTCCAGCTGAGCATGGATCTCTCGGAAGCGGGGCCTCCGTGTCCGATCATAAGACCAACACACTTTCATAAGCTCATAGAGGACTGATGGGCAGTCCACAGGCGGGGGCAGCCGGTACCCATCCTCTATACTCTTCATTACCTGCTCAGAGAAAAGAAAGGAAACTGCTGAAATGATTCTTGGGACAAACATGTCTTAGTTAAAACAGTCAAAAGCTGGAATTCCTGGAAGGCCTGCTTTCTTAAATGTGTTAAATCTAAATATAGGAATCCTTTGAAATTGGGACTGTAACATTTAGTCAGTTAGATCAATGAGTTAAAATCAGGTAACAAACCTTGATATTTTAATTAAATTAAATTAAATATTAAAAAAATCTTTCAATACAAACATTTGTAAAACATTCAAATTAAAAGTGTTGCCATACAGAAAAAGGTTTTAAAATTACACCTAAAGCAGCCTTTATAAATTCTATTCTATTCTATTCTATTCTATTCTATTCTATTCTATTCTATTCTTTCTTTCTTTCTTTCTTTCTTTCTTTCTTTCTTTCTTTCTTTCTTTCTTTCTTTCTTTCTTTCCTTCCTTCCTTCCTTCCTTCCTTCCTTCCTTCCTTCCTTCCTTCTTTCTGGGTTGAGTAAAACATGCTGGCGGGTGAAAGGGCTCTTTCCCTTTGCAAAATGCTTTTGATCCAGTGAAGTATGTATGTATGTATTGATTAGTTGATTGATTGATGGATTGGATTTATAGCCTACCTTTTTCCCAAACTGGGACTCAGATCTTCCACTGGTTGAGTGGTGCAGACAATGGCTTGAATTCTTTTGATTGGTTTCAACTAGAACAGACCCACTTGATGAATTATTGAGCACATGGTAAATCCCATCGATTCAATGGGTCTACTCCATTAGGACAAACAATCGCGCTTAGGCCATTGTTTTCTCATCCTCAACCCCAAACCTCTGCTCTGGAGGGTTGAGGGGCCTTCTGTGACACTGGGAGAAGTGCTGCTAGGACCTGAAGATGGATGAGCTTCATCCTTTGGCCAGTGGGAGAACTCTGAATGGAACTCTGATTAAACATGTTTGTTTATTTATTTATTGAATTTATATCCTGGCTTTCTCCCAAGATGGGATTCAAGGAGGCTTACAATAATTTTTAAAATATTAAGCTAAAACATTAATGTACAAAAGTTAAAAAAGAATTAAACAAAATCATTATTTTGAAAAATACAGAATTAAAAAGTCTAAAACGTATTTAAAACATCCCACAAATGGAACTAAACTCAGGATCAAACCTAGTTTTTCTCATCCTTACAGAAATTTATGTGGGTTTAATTACTGAATAATTGACTAAACCTCATAATCAACTGATGGTGCTCTTTTTAGTTGTGGCTGCTTGATGACACCATGAAGTTAGCATGAGTTATGGAGAAACTAGTAGCATATGACATTTGCTGTGGGATAGTTCTGTATAACAGCTCCACTTTTGGAGGGTGATGGTGATCATATAATGGTTGGCTTGACAGGCACTGCTTCTTTTTAGTCTCTCACCTCCTGGTTGGTCATATCCCCATAGGGTTTGTCACCATAAGACAACACCTCCCACATAACAATGCCAAAACTCCAGACATCACTGGCGGAGGTGAAGATCCGATGGGCAATGGCTTCAGGAGCGGTCCAGCGGATGGGGATCTTGCCACCCTGTGAAAAGAGAGCTTGCAAATGAAATGGAAACAGCTACTTGACCTCTAGTAGCTGTGAGAACTGTTTCCCCCTAAACTGAAATGCAATTATTTGACCACTTAATAAAGTATCGCCACAGTTTCAAGACTGATATCAATCCTTACTCATAACAAGATTCATCACATAATATAAACATTATATATAGAGAGAACCAAGTGGGATGTTTCTATATATGAAGGATAATCTATAATAATAATAATAATAATAATAATAATAATAATAATAATAGTTTTATTTATATTTCCCGCCTCTCCCTATGGATCAAGCCAGGATTACACAACAAAATACAAAGATACAGTATATAAAAACATAACATTTTGATAATGAATAAATGCAATGCAATGCAATGCAATGCAATGCAATGCAATACAATCTGATACAGTGAATAATCAAATGTCATTCATTGCCCGGCAGGTCATATTAGCTAATACTTATTTAACTTTAAGATTCATTAAGGGGATCAAATGGATAGGTCTGCCGGAAGAGCTCAGTCTTAAGTGCCTTCTTAAAGGCTTCTAATGTAGTAATAAAATCACTCTCTTCCGGTAGGCTGTTCCATAACTTGGGAGCTGCAGCTGTGAATGATCTCTGGGAAGTAGATCTTAGTCAAGTTTTATAATAATCTAATAAATTCTTCCTGGATGTTCTGAGAGTGCAGAGCGGATTGTGTGGGGAGAGGTGTTCCTTCAAGTAACTTGGACCCAAGCCATGTAGGGCTTTAAAGGTAACAACCAACACTTTGTACTGTGCCTGGAAGCTAATCGGCAGCCAATGAAGAGCTTTTAATACAGGCATAATATGGTCCAATCTAGATGTTCCAGTGACGAGTCTGGCTGCCGTGTTTTGAACCAATTGAAGCTTCCGAACTTGGTACAAAGGTAGCCCCATGTAGAGCGCATTACAGAAATCCAAACAAGAAATTACCAGGGCAAGTACTACTGCTTCAAGGTCCCTTTGGTCCAGGTAGGGACGCAGTTGGCGAATCAGCCAAAGTAGAAGAAAAATCTAGTTTTAAGTGGGTCAGTAGACTAGCTTCCTTGGTCCAAAACAAACTGCAGAAATAATCCAGTTTCAGACCGCTTTAACTGCCCTGGCTCAGTGCTAAGATATCCTGGGAATTGTAGTTTTGTGAGACATTTGTGCAGTGTGTTTTGGACCCTAGTGGGGTTCTCTTGCATACATCCTATCTATTTATAAAGCTGTGGTTTGCAGGGGGAGTGTTTTATTTTTTGTTTTTGTTTAATCCTGGCCTATGTTCTTGTCACAATTTTCCTTTCCTTTTTTATTGTTTCTGCATTACCTTTGTTTCATACGTTCCTTCGACATCATTTTCCAATATCCTAGAAAGGCCAAAATCCGACACTTTGCACTGAAGGCTATGAGATACCAGAATATTTCGAGCAGCCAAGTCCCGGTGTACATAGTTGCGGTCTGACAGGTAGGTCATCCCTGAGGCAATACCTTGCAGCATTGTCACCAGCTGCACAGCACTGAACTTGTCCATGTTCTCCTGAAAGGCATGCAAGAGGCAAAAGATGAGTATTCAGATTGTGCTTGGTTGTTTGCCTCATAGCTCAGAAAGAAGCTTGGAATTATTGTCCAGCAGAAAACTCCATGATAGGTTCACATCAGAATCTCCATAAGTCAGAAATGAATTAAAGGCACACCACAACAACAAATGCCTGGAAACAAGCTGGCAGCCAGTGGAGCAACTTCAACAGGAAAATTTCATGGTCTCTGTAATCTACCCTGGTTAACAGTCTGGCTGTAACTATTTGGACCAGCTGAGGTTTCTGAACACTCTTCAAAGGCAGCCCTAAGTAGAGTGCATTATAGTAGTCAAATGGGATGTAATCAAGGTATGTATCATTGTGGTCAGATTTAGTGTCTCAAGGAATGGGCATAGTTTGCACACAAGCAAGTGCACTCCTGGCCAACACAGAAACCTGGGTTCCAGGTTCCTAGGCCCGCAGGTTCAAAGCTGAATCTAGGAATACCCCCAAATGGTGAACCAATTTGTTCAGGAGGAATGTAATCCCATCTAATACATCTGCAGTTAGGGCCTCCCCCTGCTCCATTGCAGAATTCTTCTCTTCAAACACTACATTGAAGTCTGCTATGGAGATATGTGAAAAGGTGAGGGTAATCTCACCACTGACCTGCACCACCATTGGGGATTGGAGAATGCCCTTGCTGTATCCCAACAATAGATCTTCATTGTTATGGAGATCTTTGAGATCATAAATAAATTCTACCTCTTCCACCACAGTGTCAAGACCGGGAAAGTACACTTGTCCCTCCACATTTGCTGGGGTGAGGGGCACAGGACCCCCGTGAATGTAGAAAAACCACAAATAACAAAACACTATGTTTTTACCTGAGAAAACACCTCTCTAGGAATCTCTAGGCCTCCAGTGCAACTCTGTGGTCAACATCTGCCAAGCATTGACCATAGAATTGAGCTGGAAGAGCTTAGTGGACTGTTCTCTCTAGGGATCTCTAGGTCCTTCATTGTGACTTTTGGTTAAAGTTGACCATAGAGTTGTACTGGAGGACCTAGAGATTCCTAGAGAACGTATTAATAAAACCCATGAATAATCAAATCTGCAAAAGTCAAAGCTGCAAATGTGGAGGGATGAGTGTACAATAGCGTCTTTTATAATCCACTGCTATATACCACATTGTATACCATACATGTTCAGTGGATTTCCTGATCAACATGGGGGACAAAAATGAATCCTGAGGGAGCCTACATATCAATGGTCGAACAGGAGTCCTCCAGCAACACCACTCTAGAAAGGAACAGAGCCACTACCTCGAAATCCCGTCCCAGCAAGAAAGTCCAGGAGGCTACTGTGGTCGATGGTATCAAAAGCCACTGAGAGGTCCAGCAGAACCAATAAGGACACACTCCCCCTGTCCAGTTCACTGTGTAGGTCATCCACCAAGGCAACCAAAGCTATCTCTGTCCCACAGCCAGGACTGAAACCAGATTGAAATGGATCTAAATAATCCATTTCATCCAGAACCCCCTGAGGGCCACCACATACATACCTTGGCCAAAAATGGTAGGTTGGACACTGACTGGTAATTATCCATTATAGAGGGATTCAGAGATGGCTTTTTCCATAAAGGCCTCACAACTGCTTCCTTTAGGCAAGTTGGAAGGCTGCCATGTTGTAGGGAAGCATAGACTATCCTCTTCATTTACTCAGCCAGTTCCCCTCTGCCCTGTTTGATAAGTCATGAAGGACAAGGATCTAACACACATGTGGTGGCTCTCACCTCTCCAAAGATCCTGTCCATATCCTCAGGCTGCTCAAACTGAAAAAGTAACATATCTACTCACTAATAAGTCGACCTCATGTTTAAGTCAAGGCCAGGTTTTGGGGCAAAAATTATAGATTTTGATATGACCCATGAATAAGTTGAGTGTAAAACTTATGGGCATGTAACAAAAAATCTAAAAGATGAAGCAAAGGTAAGCAATGCCAAAGAACTTACAAAATTCCAGCAGGCTTAACTGTTTGTGCTCACCCTAAAGGCTGGATGAATGAGATAATAGAGAGGGGTCAGTACTCCCAGGACAGATTATGCTCTTACACTTTACTAGGGGATGACTCATTTTTAAATAACAGTTAAAGTACAATACTTAAATTGACCCGTGGATAAGTCAACTCAGTTTTATGGAGGTCAATGTTTTGACTAAAATTTCTTATACATGAGTATATACAGTATCCATTTGTTGTTGTTGTTGTTAACTGCCCTCGAGTCGATCTCAACTCATGGCGAACCTATGGATGAGACATCTCCAAGATCCTCTGTCCTCCACTGCTCTGCTTAATTCTTGCAACCCCTTAATACCCATGACCTCCTTAATAGTGTCCATCCATCTAGCATGTGGCCTTCCTCTCTTCCTACTCCCCTCCACATTTCCCAGTCCTTTCTTCTTATGATATGTTTAGAGAGAAGAATTCTGCAAGGGAGCGAGGGGAGGCCCTAACTCCAGATGACATTTGTCTGCCTTTAAATGTAAACGTAAAAAGGTTGGGTGGGTGGAAGACTACTCCACCTCTACTGGCAGTCTCGACTCAGATAATCAGGCACAGGTTTTCCAGCACAGAGAAACTAGGCCTAGATGGCTGACAAATTCCTGACAAATTCCTGCAACAAACCAAATTCCAGGAGCTCACCCGTAAGAAGGTATCGAGGGCCCCATTTTCCATGTATTCTGTGATGATCATCATAGGGCTTCCTAGAGGATGAAGGTAGAGGAAAAACAAATTACTTCTGGCTCCTTCATGTTGCCCTCATTTCCCTTTCTTTCTCTATGCTATAGGCCCTTTGACTTTATCCCAGTCTGAATGGGATGATCATTTTCACTTGTTTGAATAAATAAAGCTGCTGTTCGTAAAATCAGATGGTGTAGCACTCTAGTCTAGCACTGTATCCTCTGCCAAGCAGTAGCTTTCCAAAGTCACCTCTCATGACTATGGCCACTTCCATTAAGCTCTTACGTTTTGTGACAACACCCTCCAAGCGGACAATATTTTGGTGATTGAACTGGCCCATAATTGTTGCCTCACGCAGAAAGTTCCACCATGTGGAATCCGAGTAACTTGACTTCAAGGTCTTGATGGCTACAACGATGCGCTCCTTCCCTGGGAAGCACAGAGTCCCACGGTAGACCTCACCAAACTCTCCTGTGGATGTTAAAAAGAAAAGACAAGAGGTGAAGAAAAATGGAGACAGGGAATTCCCCAAGACAGAGATGGCAAGACCTAGTGACACTCACCTTCACCAATAACATTCTCAATGCTGACAAGGGATGAGTCCAGCTCTTTTGTGAACTCCAGGACTCCCCTGCTAGGATCCTCATAAGGCTGGAGATCTACATAAGGTTTCAACCAGATCTCATCTGTAATGAGAGATAATGATATAAATTATTTTGAGCACAACTATTTTGTGGGGCAGGAAGTCTGTTGACTCCATTGACACAGAAAAGAGAAGAATTGACTCCAAATCCTAGCCGTAATCATACTGGACAGGAAGTAAATTCACTGCAATAAATGGCAAGTGCATAGGGTAACCAGATGTCCTAACCTCAAAGGAGGACAAAACACCACAAAATGTAGGACATTCAAAACATTTATGGCATTACAAAATAAAAGCGAAAAGAACTAATATAAAAATAAATTCATGCTTCTAAGGGGGGAAGCAGACGAGGGCGTCCAGGACGCCCTGGGCCGGCACGCCGCGGGGCCGCAGCCTCCGCACCTCGGCGCACCGGCGGCGTCCCTGGAAGGAGCGCTAAATCAGCGCTCCTTCCTCAAGACAGCGAAAGTGCGCACTAAAAGCGGCGGGCGCACTTTCGCTGTCTTTTCCGCCGCGGCGCATGTGGTCGCCGCGGCGTGAGGTCATCCCCGGAGTGCCGGCCGTGCGGAGGGCCGGCGACTCCGAGGGCGACCTCAGGGAGAGGAAGGGGTGCCGAACGTGCGGCTGCCCCTCCTCTTCCGGGCCCGGAAGACGACTCAATTAGTCGTCTGCCGAGGCCCTTAGTCATGCTCAAAATGGAGGACATATTCAATTTCCTCCGGGACAGAAGGTTGAAATGTAGGATGTGTTCTGGAAAGGGCCTCTGCAAGTGCCTTCAAGTACCTATGCTTTTTAGAGACATGAGTTTGAAGTAGCACATAAGAGGGAAACAGAGGTGAGGGAAGGGACTAAGAAAGTCTGCAGTAGAAGTTTATAGTCACTGAATGGAGGACTGCAGGGACTTCAAGGCCTAGGCATTTTTCCCTAATGTGCATCTTTCATTACCATTTGTTAAAGGCCTTAGAATGTCTGTGTAAGAATATCCATAAACAGACCTCTACTCAGTTGCTTCTGCTTTCTACTGTTGTGGCCAGAAATGCACTGAGAAGGCACAGCAGGCATCTGGTATTAAGTGTTTCAAAATTACATTCCTGTTTTATTTTATTAATTTTATTACTACATTACATTTAGTTAAGTGCACTGGATTAATTACATTTAGGTGTTTGCACTTTCACACTGAAGTAGGATGACCCCTTTCACCTCAACCAGTGATATCTTTGGTAAATTACTATCACCATCTCTCTGGCTATGGGCTTGGAGAAAAATATGTTTTAAAAAATCATTCTAGTTCTGTGGACTGCCTTTTTCATTCCCACCTAATTTTTTTATAGGTGGTGTTTGATGTCATCTACCTGACATGAAACAGACTCAGTACCTGATTCCTGAAGTTTTGGCTGCAGATGAAAGGCACAAACAACCTATGACCATAAGTGTGGCAGTTTTACAATAGCAGTCGCTGCTACCAGTGGGGCTGAGTGGCACTTCACTGCACATTTTATAACACCAGTTCCCCTCCTTGTCTTCTGTCCATTCTCAAGTATACATTTCTCTTTGCAAAGAGAGGAAATATTCTCTTTGGAGAGGGTACAGTCTGAAGTAGAAAAGACATTGGTTGGGAACATGGATGTAACCCTCTCTTCTCTCCAAACACTGGGAAGGCTCTTGCTATTCACACTGGACTCCTGGCTCCATTTGCCAGCTGCATGTTACTCCGATGACAGGTTGCCTAAGTCAGTTACCTGCTAGTTTGCCATTCCCTGACCTCAGGCTCTCACCTCGGTTGTAGCCAGAGTGTTTTTGGCAGGGCCGTGCTCTATGATGTGCTTGCCTGAAAAGAACAAGAATAAACTTCAGGATAAAAGCTGTGACATTGCACAGCTTGGAAAAAAGCAAAATGACTCTGCCCCCAACCCCATCTCCATACTGTCTCTACCCTTGAAAACTGCCATCTCTACCTTCGCCGGAAAATGATGAGTCCTGAAACCAGACCAATGAATAGCAAGACTCCAAAGATAATGCAGACAATCACCCCTCCAGAGAGCATTCCAGTGTCTGGAAAGAGAAATGACAGATTACCAAGAATAGCCCTATTTATATACACATGTGAAAACACATTTATTCACCATATGATAGGGCAGTGTGATTGTGAATCTTATTCATCACTTGGCACTAGACTGAAATGTGGAAGAGTCCTCTATGCATAAGGCCCAGCATGCAGACATGCACAGCTCACAACTTCCATTACTTAGAGTAAGGACTTTGGTTAATTGGGTTTATGTGAGTCACACTATTTTTCTCCTAGATCCTATCTAGGTTTACCAACTTTGGTCCTCCAAGTATTTTGGACATCACTTTCCAGAAGCTCCATCAGCTTAGCCAACAGTCAGGAATTCTGGAGCTGAAGTCCAAAACATCTGAAGGACTAAAGTTTGGGAAACATTATGCTAAGTGAACCTCAGCAGCACAAACATAATGGAGCCCCAAACAGTATGCATGTGAACAAAATTGAGCTTAGAAAAGTTGCATTTTTTGACTACAACTCCTAAAACTCTATAGTAGGTAAGTTGTCTTGAGTTCTGATAGTATTAAAAGCCCAACACACAGTAAACATATACACCCGACAGCCAAGTACAGTGGATTCTTGGTATCTGCTGGGGCTTGGTTCCAGGGCCTCTCATGGATATCAAAATCCATGGATGCTCAAGTCCCATTAAATACAATGACATAGGAAAATGGTGCCCCTAATATAAAATGGCAAAATCAAAGTTTGCTTTTTGGATTTTATATATTTTTTGAATATTTTAAAGCCACTGATGCTTGAATCCATGGTTAAAAATCCGTGCATACAGAGGGCTGACTTTAGTTTGCCCTGGGTATGTTCTTCCCCTTCTATTTGTACTGAAGTTCCTGATCTATAAGGTCATTAGAAGGACTGGTGGAGAGGGACAGTTATATTCGACATATAAATGCTAAATGCATATCCAAAATGCTATATTTAGTACTCAAAATGCCTTCTTGAGAGCCACTTATAAGTGGGTGGTTTGGCCAGATCCCAATTACACTCTCATTAATACGGAGTGCTGCATGGGTATATTTTCCAATACATTTTTCCTACTCTTGGACTTCATTTTGAGACTTTCTTTCTTTCTTTGAAACCACAACTGGCAGTTTTCTCTGTTGCTGTTTTCCAAATGTCTTTGCTTATTTGTCTTGCCTCAGTGGAGACTAGATGGGTGTCAGAAAAGCATCATACTACAATTGTGTTTGGCACAGACAGTTACACTGAATATTCATCAAGAAAAAATCTAACATGTGAAAAAGACTGTAAACAGCCCCAAACTTGTAGGAGATAGGCACCCAAAAACCACATAAAGCCACTGGTTTGCATCTCCAAGGTGTTTTAAGACACATATCTACTTTTTAGATGTAATTGACAGAAACTAGCTCATGTAATCAGAGTAGCTGTGGGCTGCAAATATGGCCATTGTGTAAATTCTAGAGCAACTCTCAGCCACCAAAGAGAAGGCAATTGCGTTAAATTTTTCTTCTGCAACAAAGATCTGAAATCATTCCTATTTCCTTTTACCAGGAAGACTATTTGTCTGACTGTTTATTTCATAGTATTTTTTTAAGGTTATCCTTCCACAAAATCCTCTGTAACATTGCCAAACCATGTTTTTGTTTACACAGTTTTAAAAATGCAGGTCTCTAATCTTGGTCTATTTCTTTTCATGGTGATAGAATGCAGGACACACACACACACAAAAAAAAAAAAATTCTTGCAAACAGCCTTTCAGTAATAATAATAATGTTCACTCAAATATTGAAGGGTTTTAAGTAGAGTGTATAGTAGAGATATAATAGAGTGACATATCTGAAAATTAGATATATCTGAAAATAAGATGCACTACCAAGCTTCCCCTATTTGTGACACATACTTGAGTATATGTATCACCAGCAATTTAAATTGTGATAAGTATAGCTTGCCCTTCCCACTTCATTCTTTAGCTCAGGAATAGAGAAACTCCAGGCCACAGTCCAGATACAACCCACACAAGTTCCCCCTGGACTAACAAGCTTCTCCCATTGCTGTTCCCACACAACAAACCTCATCTCCCTGTCTCAATGGCAAGAAAGGGGAAAGTGTTTATCTACAGTTTGTACCACATCTGATATACTGTATGGAATTAACTATAAGTCGACTCATGTCGTCAAGGTCAAAATATTGGGGACAAAATTATGGATTTTGATATGACCCATGGATAAGTTAAGGGTAAAACCTAGGGGCATGTAACAAAGGAACTAAAGGATGAAGCAAAGGGAAATGTTGCCAAATAACATACAAAATTCCAGCAGGCATAACTGTTTGTGCTCACTCTAAAGGCTGGATAGATGCTCTCAGTGCTTCCAGGACAGATTACACTCTTGACTTTTAGTAATGGATGGTTCCTTTTAAAATAAGTGTTAAGGTACTTACATTGTACTACATAGTACTCACATTGACCAGTGGATAAGTCAACTCAGGTTTCTTGGCTCAATGTTTTGACTAACATTTCTAGACTTATATATGAGTATATACAGTAAGCTGTTTCTAGGGGTGAGAAAGAGAGCCTCTCTCATTGCTGGGCAGGGAAAACACTTCCCTTGATGCTCCAGTTATGGGATCTGCTGAGGAAGTGGACCTGGGGAAGGTTTGTATGGATTTGGTGTGTGGATTTTGCATGCTAATTGTATGTTTGTGCATCTATGTGACTGAATGTGTCTATACGAAAGTGGAGAGGGGAGGAGAGATGCCAGCAGCTGTTGCACTTATTTGGGAGTAGTATTCTTGCTCACTTCAGTTGGCCCAGTTCTAGTCTTGAGGCTGAAAATGGTTCTCCACTCCTACTCTGTTATTCTTGTTTTCTGTCTTCATCTTTGACTTATGGCATCCCTAAGGCAAACCTATGCTGGGATTTTCTTGGCAAGATTTATTCAACAGAGGTTTGCCTTTGCTTTTTTCTAAGGCTGAAGGGCTGAGACTTGCTGAGGGTCACCCAGTGGGTTTCTGTGGCTAAGCAGGAATTTGAACCCTGGTCTCCTTTGTCCTAGTATAGTGGGTCCTTGGTATCCACTAGGGTTTGGTACCAAAACCCTCTGTATATACCAAAATCCACAGATGCTCAAGTCCCATTAAAATAAAATGGCATAGTAAAATGATGTCCCTTATACAAGATGGCAAAATCAAGCTTTGGTTTTTGCAATTTATATATTTTTGGAATATTTTCAAGCAGTGGATATTTGAATCAGTGGATTAACTAGTCTTTACTATTCCATTCTTGGGCAAGATTCTGGAGCGAGGGATAGCCTCCCAGCTTCAGGGGTTATTTAGATCCACTTCAATCTGGCTTCAGACCAGGCTATGGGACGGAGACAGCTTTGGTCACCTTGGTGGATAACCTACTCAGGGAGCTGGAAAGGGGAGTGTGTTCCAGATGGTCCTGTTGGATGTCTCAGCGGCTTTTGATACCATTGACCATGGTATCCTTCTGGGCTGCATCTCTGAGATGGGACTTGGGAGCACTGTTATGCAGTGGTTCCAGTCTTTCTTGGAGGGGCGAACTCAGAAGGTAGTGTTGGGGACTCCTGTTTGACCCCTGGCTGTTGGCCTGTGGGGTTTCGCAGGGTTCTGTTCTGTCCTCCATGTTATTTAACACTTATATGAAGCCAGTGGGAGAGGTCATTTGGAATTTTGGGGTGAGATGTCACCAGTATGCGGATGACACCCAACTCTATCTCTCCTTCACATCTGATTCCAAGGAAGCTATCTCTGTACTGAACCAATGTCTGCTGTCTGTAATGGATTGGATGAAGGCAAACAAATTGAAACTTAATCCAGAAATGACATAGGTGCTCCTGGCCAGTCATAAGGCAGATCAGGGAATAGGGGCCTTGCCAGTGCTGGGTGAGGTTACACTATCTCTGAAATTGCAGTTGGGGTGTGTTCCTGGATTCCATTCTGAGCCTGGATACTCAGGTCTCAGTGGCCAGAAGTGCATTTGCACAGCTAAAACTTGTGTGCCAGCTGTGCCCATTTCTTGAAATGCCAGATTTGGCTACAGTGACACATGCCTTGGTTACACCCCATTTGGACTACTGTAACACACTCTATGTGGGACTACCTTTGGAATACTAATATAATTGGGGGAAGGCTTTCTCTCGGTCACAACACCATCCCAGGCTCACTTAGTGAGGACAAGAGAGAGAGCCTTCTTGGTGGCTGCTCCTACCCTTTGGAGCTCCCTTCTATGGGAGGCTAGGCTGGCCCCCTCCCTCCAGTATATTTTAATGTAATTTTATATTGTTTTTAGGTGATTTTAACTGTTTTAAATTTTACTATAATGCTTTTTAAATCTGTGAGTTGCCTTGGATCCCTTCAGGGAGAAAGGTGGAATATAAATGAAATAAATAAATAAATAAAATATAAATTAAGAAGCCATGAAATTAAGACTCCAACTGTACAATACTTAACTCCCCATGTCATGCTGGCTCTGCTCCTACTTTATCTGGTTCTGCATTTCCACTGTCTGTTAAAAGCACAGCACGAACATGTGGGGAATTGTCATTCAGTTAATCACTCATTACCTCTGAAACAACAACAAAAAAGGTCAGGCTATGTGATCCTAAGCATACTTATGACTTTTTGAGTGATATTTCTCCACCATTTCTTGGAAAATGAAAAATAAGGTGAAAACTAGGTGTAGTCAGATGCATATCTTGATAACATGGAAACATCAGATACAAGGATGAGGTTGCAGTTAAAATCCTGAGAGTACTGTGAGATTTGGTACATAGATTCACATCTGGCATTTCTATTATTGCACTGACATTTGTGAGCAGATTGTTCTATATATTTCTCTATAAATTCTTGGCAAGCAGAGAAATGGATGCAAATCAAAGGGGTATTTGATGGGGAAGCTAAAAAAACCCCAACAACCTCATTTCAGCCTGGTACGTCTTTCTAGTGCCTTCTATTAAGAGTGCTCTCCAGTGTCTTAGTTTCTGTGGTACAAGGATACTATAGTCAAAGCAGTTGGTTTGACTATAGTTATAAAAATAAAACAATATAGTATTATTTTAGATTATCTTTGATTAGTAAGATAATGGTGAAATGAGCTGATCTGTTACACTTTTTTTTGCATTGCTTATGAAAACAGATTAACTATTTCAAATCCAAACAGTTTGCACATACATAGATCTCCTATATAAATGGGCTTTCCCATGCAGTTCAATGGAAGGGTAGTTCTATACTTGCATTCCTTTACAGGTACCATGTTTCCTTCCATTTTGTTGTAAATGAGCAGTTTCCACCCTTGTGCACAGCAGTGTGCCCATGACCACAAGGAACTGCTTAATGAAGGAAATGAATTTATTATTGTCCATCGCTCAGCAAGTGCTATTGTTAATAATACTGATGTTACTGATGTTCTGCTCAGCAAAGAGGCAGGCCACCAGGTTTTCTTTGAACTGTACTAAGTAGCTATGCTTTCAACCCATGCATGGCAGCAGCAAGAGAGGGAGTGGCCAGGAGTGGCTGGCTTTAAAAGTCACTCCTCCATCCCTCAGAAACACCAGCTAGCCAGCCCAAAGAATGCTGAGCCAGCCTGAAGCAGCCTCTCTTTTCCCCCCAGGGCCAGAAGACTGCAGAAGCAGGGCATCAGCAAGTAGCTGTGCAGCAGTAATTTGAAGGGACTTGGAAGGCTTTGTAAATAAGGGACAGGCATATGTGGCCAGGAGTGATCTGGGAGCGGAAATTGAGGCTGTGCAGGGGAAAGGAAGGTATGGCAGGAACAGAATGAAGGGTTGTTACAAAAGAAGGCGGGATTGATGTTTGAAAGCTATCCCACCTTCAGTTCACTGTGTTTCCCAGAATGGACTGGAGAGCGTACCAATCATTCCACAGAATCTTACCTTGCTCCTTTGCAATGCCAGGTTGGTCAAAAATAAGACCCATATCATCTATGACCTCCTCTCAGATGAGGATGCCAACCTGGCTTGCTTTACAGAGACTTGGCTGGGAGAGGACAGCACTATAACTTGGATGCAGGCCCTCCCAGCTGGATACTTTGTTAGTGAAGAAGTAAGGGGAAGTGAGTGGAGGGACGGAATGTCTCTGGTTCACGAGAACAACCTCACCTTGACCAGGAGACCTGTCCAGAACACAGTCCACTTCAAGTGTATGTACCTAAGTCTGAGGACTAAAGAAAGTTTGGGGATTCTGTTAGTATACCATCCACTCCATTTTCTAGCAGACTCCCTAACCGATCTGACACAGCTGGTCTCAGAGTTGCTGTTGGAGTCACCTAGACTTTTAGTCTTGGGTGACTTCAACATCCCACTCAAGAACAGTTTGTTGAATCTAACAGGTGCGGCTCGGGAGTTCATAGAATCCATGACAAACATGGG
>CM034703.1:130057698-130084621 GCA_020142125.1 Phrynosoma platyrhinos | reverse complement strand
CAACATTAGGGGGAACTTCCTGACAGTAAGAGCTGTTTGACAGAGGAAGACACTCCCTCAGAGTGTGGTGGAGTCTCCTTCCTTGGAGGTTTTAAGCAGAGGCTGGATGGCCACCTGTTGGGGATGCTTTGATTGGGAATTCCTGCATGGCAGGGGGTTGGACTGGATGGCTTGTGGTCTCTTCCAACTCTATAATTCTATGATTCTATGACTCATCATACAAAATTTCTTTGTTCTTATAGAGAGGCAATTTGTGCCACGCAGAAATCCTTCTCCTCTGCATATATTGCGTCTGCAGAGTCCCGTCCGGCAGAACTGTTTAGGGTAGTAGAGGAACTGACACAGGTTCCACCTGTGCAGAACCCATTACTTAACCCTATAACGGCCTGCTGTGACACATTTAACAACTTCTTTGCAGATAAAATCTCTCAGATAAGAACCGACTTAGATGCCAATGTTGTAACAGAATCCATTGATGAGGTGTCCAGCAACTCCGTTGATGAAATAATACTGGTTCAGTTTTAATCCATGAGTACTGATGATGTGGACAAGCTTCTTGGTAGAGTGAGGAAAACAACCTGCTCTCTTGATCCCTGCCCTTCATGGCTGGCCATCCAGGGGAGAGATGCCTTGAGGATGTTTCTTAGAGAAATCATCAATGCATCCCTTAGGGAAGGCGATGCTCCATCATGTTTGAAGGAAGCGGCAGTTAGGCTACTCCTGAAAAAACCTTCCCTGGACCCTCTGGACATGAACAGCTATAGGCCAGTTTCGCTACTACCTTTTCTGAGCAAAGTGATCAAGAGGGTGGTTGCTCTTCAACTCCAAGCTGTCTTGGAGGAAACTGATTATATTACCAACATAGACAGATTTAAAAAGGCTGTTAATACTTATACTTATTATGTATAAATGAAGAAGAGAAGATAGAGAAAGAATATGATAGACTTTTATTTTATATGACGACTGCTGCTAGAATTATATATGCTGCTAATTGGAAAAAATGATACCTAAAATTGATTAATGGATATGGAAGGTATTTGAATTAATGGAAAACGATAAGCTAACACAATTACTACCAAAAAAAAAAAAAATCGGAGTATTTTGATCAAGTTTGGAAGTTTTTTGTATTTTGATCAAGTTTATTAAATATATCAGAACAAAATGGGGTGAATTATGGACAATAGGTTTGGAATAAAGTTTACAGGTAGATATACGGAAGATAGGAATTTTATAGATCGGAATTAGATATACCAGAGATAGTCAATGAGGACAAAAGAAAGGTTTAATGATATTGGGAAAATGTAAATAAGAATTTGTTCTGCTTTTTTATGGATAGAAAAAAGATTTTTTGGTTTAGATGAAATAAGAATGAATAAGCAAGATTTAATAGATACTTTAAGTATCAATTCACATATTGAAAGAAAACTTTAATATAATCAATGTACTAATCAGCAGAAGTTAAAGGAAGTCAAATGTGTTGATTGTTTGTGATTGATGACAGAAAGAATGGATAATGTATGGGGTATGGGTGGTGGGGGTGATATGGTATGGAGTGAGAGGTGGGGTTGTGTCTTGTTTGTTTTGTGTGTCATGTGTGTTTTTATTGATTATAATAAAATTTAATAAAAATTTTAAAAAAAAGGCTGTTAAGATGGATCTCTTCCGGCAGGCCTTTCCTGAATAGATATTCCAGCCATCAAAAGCCAGCTATCTTGCTCATCCCTGATTTGGCTGTACCTATTGTTATTTGTCTATTTGTTTATTTGTGTTTTTTTAAAATGTGTTTTAAATTGCCACTGTTTAACTGTATTTTAAGGGAGGGGGGATTGTGGGATATGAATGTATATTTTAACGTTTTAAGCTGCCCCGGTTGCATTACGCAGAGGGGTGGGATAAATAATAATAATAATAATAATAATAATAATAATAATAATAATAATAATAATAATAATAATAATAATAATAATCCCACCCCTCTGCGTAATGCAACTGGGGCAGCTTAAAACGTTAAAATATACATTCATATCCCACAATCCCACCTCCCTTAAAATACAATTATTATTATGCATACCCCCCCTGCAGACTTACATCAAGGAATCATCTTCCAAAAGTCAGTTATTGAGATTTCTCCCATTATATCAGAAATTTTGTTCTCATTGTGCTGTCTACAGGATTCAATTGTCTGATTTGATAGACTCCTCTATCAATAAACTTTAGCAATAAATTCCAGTTTCCAGCATTTCAATGTTTTGGAGCCCATTATGTAAAAGTCTCCCACAGGAACGACACTGCATAACAGACACAAAAGTAGCAAATATATGTTTATCACAACTTCTGCTTTGGAATACAGAGAGGGAAGTCAGCCCCCTTGCACTATTTTCTTGAAGAAAACTGCCCTCTTAATCTTCCTCCCTGCCACTATTTGACCCAACAGTTAAAAAATGCAAGTACACATGTATGTTCTTTCTAGTACTATAAACAGCAGTGTCAGAAGAGCACCACTTTTCACTGAGAAATTGCATGTATGCATATGTGAGGGTCTAAATATCCTAAAGGTATCGGATCCCATCTGACGTTGGAAGCTAAGCAGCTAAGCTCAGCCCTGCTTGGTACTTGGATGGGAAACCACCAATGATGCTTTAGGTTAAATTTCAGAGGAAGGAAGTAGCAAAAGCACCTCTGAGAATTCCTTGCTGAAGAAAACCCTATGAAATCATGGGGTCGTCATTAGTCAACAAATGACTTGAAGACACACACACACACACACACACACACGTATGCATGTATGTACATACAGTGGGCATGTACAGGGGGTATGCATGGGCTGAAAGCAAATGCCCACCCTTCCTTGCAAATAGTCCAAGATGGAAAATGACATGGGAAAAAAAGTGCAATGCACTCTGTAACAAACTCCCCATCTGGATTGCCTGCTACTGAAGAGGGATTTTAAAAAAGGGTCTACCTTGTGGAAGGGTGCGGAATTCCTGCTCCTGGGAAAATGGCCCACCTCCTGATGGTGTGATGGAGCGCACGCGCAACAGATAGGCTGTGTCAGGTTGTAGGTTTCCCAAGGTCACTTTGGCTTCTTTGAGGTGTTGGACAGTAAAGAGCTTCTCATCTCCCTGTCGAAAGTGAACAATCAGGTCAGATTGTTCCAAGATTTGAACAAATTAGGAAATGCAAGAGGAACATTTTATAAAACTTGCAAATCAACTACAACTTACCTTCTCAAAGTACATGACTTCGTAGCTGATAGGGACCTGACTGCGATGCCGAGTTGGCAGCCAAGTCACCGAGAGGCTGCTTTCATTCCGTCTGTCCAGGATGAGATTAGTCACCAAGATAGGGTCTGGAGATAAAGAAAGAGGAGATGGCCAAAGCATGAGATGCCTTCTGGGTTGGGGTAGATATCTATTCACATTTCATTTTTCTGTCAGCAAAAACAATGCTTTTCCGGACTTTGGCCAGGTAGCACCACACTGGCTAAATCTCTGCTGCACAGTGACTAAAAGAGAAAGGAAGATTGCTCCTTCAAGTGACAGATTTTGGATGCCATAAAATCACCAGAGTGGGGACAATGAAATCTTACCCATCAGGTCCTATCTGTCAGCATCTTCCCAAAATCCCTTCCTCCCCCATTTGGTTTCTTTCTCCAGCTAGCTGAATAACAAGGAGACACATGTTCAACTATAGGCATGGTGAGCAGCTGGAGAATATCAAAGTGCCCCATGTGGGGAATGCAGAGGAGAGGAGGGGAGGGAAAACATTTGGGGTTTTTGACTCAGGTCTCAAATGACTTGGCCTATTCCTCGTCCTCGAGCTTCTAACACTGCTGTGTACAAAGTGACCACAGAATCATAGAATGGCAGTGCAGAGGGGGTTGTAAGTCCCATCCAGCCCCCTGTTCAATGCAAAAGATCTAAAGCTAGATCATTCTTGATAGATAGTTGTCCACTCTTGCCACAAAGGACCATCAGTGAAAGAGAGTCCATTCCAGTATCAGATCAATTGTCACACTGCCTTTTTCTTCGTGACACAGCTCTTTGGGGCATTGAATCTTACTGTTATTTCATCTCCTTATTGGAAAAATTACTTTTGTTGACACAAGTCACAGAATGACCGAACTAGCATGGCTACTGCCCATACTGGCTGGGGGATTCTGGGAGTTGTAGTGCAAAATGTAAAATTTCCAGGCTTTCTTTACTTTGAAGGTTTCAACTACAATGCACACTTATTTAGACATCTAATTGCATCAATGTGACTTACTTTGGATTTAACATGCTTAGGATGAGACTCCACATTAACTAATTGCATCCACATTAAAGAGGAAAGACAACATTAAATGCTTTTAAAAACTTTGTGGCTTCCATTTTTTAAAAACACTGGATAATAAGAACCAAATCAGCAGATTACCTTTATTTATTTGTAAGTGATCAGGTCACACTTGACATGCCTAAACTGTTCAGTAGTCTTCATGCATTTTTTAAAAACAAAATGATGTTGTTGTTTTGCTGTTTTTAAATTAGCCTCACATTAACTCTCTTGGGCTGATCTGCCAGAACAGGAAGTAGTGATAATAAAACAGGATTGTCCAGAGGTCCTGGAGGAAAGGTGGGATACAAATGTGATAAAGACTGGAAGGTCTTGTTTGTGGGGAAGAACCAGCAAGTAAGGTAACTGTTCCCATGAAAAGGCAAAAGGTGGGGCTGGTAAAGCCTATGGGCAGGCTAGGAAAGGACCTTGTTTAGATACTTCTCATCTCCCGACACAAGGAAAATAGAAAGGTGTGTGTGTGTGTGTGTGTGTGTGTGTGTGTGTGTGTGTGTGAGAGAGAGAGAGAGAGAGAGAGATCACTGTATAACCCATTCACCCCCATTACTGTTGTTATATCTTACCTGAGAGACCCACAGTGATTATAAAGAGATTTGACAGCTGAATAGACTGTCTGAATTTAAAAGAGCATTAAAGACCATCTCTTCCAGCAGGCTCAACCAGATGATTTGTAAATTGTGAATTTTAAATGACAAATTTTAAATGTGGCTTGTTTTAATATGTGTACATTTTTATTTGTACTTTTAAATTGATGTGTGCTTTGACTGATGTATTTTCAACTGATGTTGTTGTGTGTTCATTGTTGTCATCCATGGGGAGAGGTGGGTAAGAAATAAATATTATCGTTAGTCAAGTCACATGTTCTCAACCTCTGGGGAACTTCCTGACAGTAAGGGCTGTTCAACAGTGGAACACACTCCCTCAGAGTGTGGTGGAGTCTCCATTTTTGGAGGTCTTTAAACAGAGGCTGGATGGCCATCTGTCGGGGACGCTTTGATTTTGAGTCCCAGCATGGCAGGGGGTTGGACTGGATTGCCCTTGTGGTCTCTTCCAACTCTATGATTCTATGATAATTATCATTAGAAAGACATACAGTCATAGAGCAGGAAGGGATCCCAAGGCTTACTGTAAGAAGTTCTTCCTAATGTTTAGGTGGAATCTCTTTTCTTGTAATCTGAATACACTGGTTCCCATTCTAGTCTCTGGAGCAGCAGAAAACAAGCTTGCTCCATCTTCTACATGACATCCCTTCAAATATTTAAAATGTCTTTGCAGAGCTTCTGTAAAAATTACAGAGTTCTACATTTAAATGTTTTTATAATGCAGGCATAAGGGACATATCTACACAGGAAATGGCTTGGCACACAGCCTTCCTGATGTCACAGCTTGCCTAAACTGAGATATGCCCTGACCTGCCTTGTGGTCTGGCTAAAAAGAGCAAATTTCTTTATAAACCACTATCTCAAACACCAGAACCCAATTCCTTGGAAACAGAAAAGGAACATTTCCCAGCTTTATCGTGGCACCATGGAATTATGATGCTTTAAGAGGTTTTGCCATAGTGTTAACAGCTACTAATCATCTTCCACGGAAGCCTCCATGAAGAAGATTTTGCAGATCAAATAGGTTTATGGTAGTGGCCTCTGGTGGGGATGGGGAGGCATAACAGGATTCAAAGAAACAATTATGTTGGATCGAACTAAAATAAAGGAGAGGCTGCAACAGCTACACCATCTGCAAAACCACAGGACCTTCATGGAGCAACTAGGAGGATGCTGTTGCTGAATTATGTGACAATGATGCAAAAGAAGCTAAAGGGCTTTTCTGTCATCATCACTGTATCGCCATCCCCATCAATTTAATGCAATTTAGCAGTAAGTACTACTGCAATTTAGCACACCAACATTCTTGTAACAAGGACTTTGGCATGTGATTTATGGGAAAGACAACTTCCCCTGAATTTGAGTCAATGCACTGAGTTAATCTTCAGACTGGCTTCTGATCTGCCAATAGTAGACTCACTCAGCATGACATCCTGCCAAATGTTCCTGCAGAACTGTACTCTTCCCACTTCACAAAAGCTACTGGGGTTTACATGTTATGGAAACATATATCCCTCATGACAGAAAAGTTCCCCAGTGGAAAGCTCACATCTTGATTAGATTAATGTAACTCTTCTGTGGGTGTTGCAAGTGCTTCACCTATACCAGGGATGGGAAACTATAGAAGGAGAGGGGGCCTTGTGGGATGCACCATCACATTTTAGCACACTGGAACTGCTATTGCATCATGTCTGCCCACCATTTGGGCTAAATTGGGAGGATATTTTTGTATTTAGGGGGATTTGTGGGGGGGATGAAGGACTCTGGAGTCAGGATAGTAAAATTCTACATTTGTGGCTGGGTACAGGGAGAAAAAGTTCCCATAAGCCAGCACTTTTTAAAAATGGGGGCTGGAACTTTTAGAGGGCTTTTGGGGTCTTAAGGGCCACATGCAACCTCCAGCTTCACTTTGCCCACCTTGACCTCCACCATCTTCCTTAATCTTAACAGTGACCTCTTATAGTACACTTAAACTACATGGCAGTGGGGATGGAGTGAGATGAAGAACCAAGTCTGATTGAGAGGTTTATTCTAGGGAAGGGATGGGGAACCTACAGTTCTCTGGTTGCACTGGTATAATCCTGACTAATGGTCATGCTAACTGGGCTGATAGGAGTTGGAGTCTAAAACACCTGGAGGAGCACAGGTTCCTCCCCAATGCTTTAGGGCTTTAATTTGCCTGACTGAAGATTTGAGATAGGGATTAATATTCTTGAGTCAGTGTGGCATAGTGCATTGAGTGTTGGATTACAACTATGGAGACCAGTGTTCAATTCCCAGCTCAGCCAAAAAAAATCCACTGGAAGACCTTGGGCAAGTCACACTCACTCAACCTCAGGGGAAGGCAATGGCAAACCTCCAATTTTGCCAAGAAAACCCCCTGATAGGTTCAGCATGTTAGAAACTACTTGAAGGCACACAACAACAACAACAATTCATATTCTTAGTCAGGATAATATGCAATATCTCATCACTAACCCTCATATTATGCACAGGTAAAGGTAAAGGTATTCCCCGTTGACAAGGTTGTCAAGTCATGTCCAACCATAGAGGATGGTGCTCATCTCCATTACTAAGTCAAAGAGCCAGCAGTGTCAGAGACTACTCTGTGATCACATGGCCAGCATGATTGCACAGAACGCTGTTTAGCTGTTAGTGGTACCGATTTATCACTGGCATTTGCATGCTTTCGAACTGCTAGGTTGGCAGAAACTGGCACTAGTGACAGGAGCTCACCCAATCATGCAGCACCTGGGCCTTGAACTGCCAACCTGCCGATCTTGCAAACAACAAGAGTCAGCATCTTCAACAGTTGAGCCACTTCATCCCCTATATTATGCATACCAACTGCATAATAACAGCAAATTGACTACATGTACACACATAAACACCAATTAAACTGGCCTCCCCCTGTACTCTTGGTGGGGAGTCCAGATGATGCAGGGCACAATCTCTGAGTCTAACATGAACTATCCAGATGACATCTGGCTCAATCAGCATCAAACCTGGGGCATACCCCTCCTATAATGATGAAAAATAAGTCCCTGTTTGCTCTGCATCTTCCCAGAAGATCCATAGCCCTCCATTCTGATGCTGGCAGGCTGTTTAAAATGCACCCCACTGTGCCACCCATCACTTCTACAAATGCAGTGCATCACTAGCTCTGAGGTCAGAATGAGGCACCCAGCATTGTGATCAAGGCTGGGTGCCTTGTTTTGACCTCAGAAGCTAGCGACTTGCTGCCACTGAGTAGTGCCAAGCAACACAACTGAACACACATGCAAATACTGCCCAGCATCAATAATGCAGGAAGGTCGGGGCAGTCCAGGGCCAGGATACTCCAGGCTGCTCCCAAAGTATTTTGGATCAATAGCCCTTGTTGCATTTAGCTAATAAAGGTAGCATAGCATCAAACATAGATCCAGTGTGGCATAGTGGTTTGGGTGTTGGACTAGGATTCTGGAGACCAGGGTTGAAATCCCTGTTCAGCCATGAAATCCACTGGGTGCCCTTAGGCAAGTTACATGTTCTCAACCTCTGGGGAAAGGCTATGGCAAACCTCCTCTGAAGAAATCTTGCTATGAAAGCCCCATGATGAGTTCAGCTTAGGGTTGCCATATGTCAGAAATGACTTGAAAGCACCCAACAACAAAGGAAAACTACAGTGCAAGTATCAATAAACTTTTTCTTTTCTTCTTCTTTTTTTTTTTTTTTTTGTTTTGCTTTGCTTGCTCACTTCCACAGTTTGGAAAGACCCCTTTCCTGTATTCACTCACCTGCATGGCCTACAGTCACCCAGATGGGAGAACTGGTACTTTTGTGTGAGGCAGAGCTAAGCCCTGACACACCATTGTGAGCCCGTACAGTGAAGCTGTAATTGGTATAAGCTTCCAAGCCATCCACAACTACATTTGGCCTTGTGAGGCCTAGCGCACTGGGGGAAAAAACCACGTCACTCTTGCAGGGTTCACACACCAGGAAGTTGCAGCGTTGGCAGGAGACGTTGTAGGAGAGATCACTGCGCCCACCTTGATCAATGGGAGGTTGCCACAAAAGTGAGACCTGGCTCCCTGCAAGGGAGAAGGTAACATTGTGTGGGGCAGAAGGAGGACCTGAAAAGACAAAAGAGAGACTGCTTTTGTGCTTACAATCTAATCTCTCCCACCAAAATGGGCTCAGAATGTTTTAGTCTTATCTGCACATTTAATCTGGTGGTGCAGTGGTTAAATGCTGGTACTGCAGCCACTCACTCACAAACCACAAGGTTGTGAGTTCAATTGCAGCCAGGGGCTCAAGGTCAACTCAGCCTTGCATCCTTCTGAGATCGCTAAAATGAGTACCCAGCTTGTTGGGGGTAATTAGCTTACAGTTGTAAACCACTTAGAGACTGCTTAGGTAGGATGAAGTGATATATAAATGAAGCTATTGCTATTGTTATTGCTATTACTGACATGATCAGTACAAAGTGTGATACTGTGATTGCCTTGAGGTCTATATCTTTTTTTTCTTACCCTGCCCTTGTGCACAAGTTGCCCACATGCAAAGGACAGAAAGTACCTAATGCATTCCAACATACATATAGGGCACAAGGACTGGAGGCTACTGAATCAATGTTCATTTGTCACATCACCACCATGCAAAGCACTGGAATCTTGTTATGGCTTTCCACAAGTGAGATAAGGGTTACATTAGTTACATTAGAAGAACTATTGCTTTTCCAGCACTGCATAAGAATGTTGCATAAAAATTGTTTTTTCTGGGTGATGTCCTGGTGCAGTTATTCTTCTCCACAACCCAAATATCCATGGATCAACTGAGAGGTGTTGCAGGAAAGCTCCTTTATACCACCTTCATACCACTCCCATGTAAGATTGCCCATTTTCCAGTCCTTCATAGCTGGGCACCTAATTTGAATATTATGCAAATTAATGTACTTATGCATATTATTACTTTGCATTCTGATGACACAAATTCAACACATTAAGCATTGCACTTTTTCTACCATTTTGTTTCAACCTCAGTACCAGAACCAAGCTAAGAAGTCTTTTATTCCCCCTTCCCCCCCCTTTGCAGCTGGTGTGAAGACAGGAAAGCTTCCAACCAGTCCCAAAGAGTAAAGGGATTCCCTTTCAAAGCTGTTTGGATGTGTGCTGCCTAGCCCTAAGCTCAAGCCACTGACATAATCACCATACAAGGCCATCTTTTCTTTCCTCTTTTCCTTTCCTATTTTCTGGGCCTGTCAGGGGAAGTGGGGAGGGAGTGGAAGAATAAGGTGGCAATGCTACCCCATGCAGTAGCAACCAGAGTCTGCAGGGCAGGATGAGGCTTCTGCCAGTGCCAATCTTCTTGCATGGTTTCCTTCATCATCACAGTCATATTTTAACCTACTCATTGGCCTGTGATGAAGCAGAAATCAGGATTTACTGTTTCAACTGGCCAAGCCAGCCAGGACATTTTTAGTCCCTTCAATCTGGGATTTTCCAGATCTTCTGGGACAAATAGCAACCCTACTCACATAGGATGGGAGACTACAATGGATAGATTGGAGAAACTGATGCAGTATTTCTGCCATTAAGGTCACTCAAATAGTCACTTTAGGCTTCTCTCTCTCTCTCTCTCTCTTTCTCTCACACTCTCTCTCTCTCTCTCTCTCTCTCTCTCACACACACACACACACACACACACTTTCTCAACCTTCCCTATCTATGCAGGGTTTTTGTGAAGATAAAATGGAGGGATCATAACACCATCTTGAGACTGGAGGAGAAGTGTCATACAAATTTAACTTTTGGGGGGCAAATGGCCAATTCCCTTCTGTGAATGTACTGTTCTCCCATCTAGGACTTACGGGTGCAGGCAACAGTTTGGTCCTCAGTGGGCGTCCGGAAAAAACCTTTGAGGCAGGGGCACTCAGTGGCTGCCTGGAAACTGGAAGAGCTGTTGGGTGGGCATTTGAGGCACCGCTGACTTGCCAGTGAGTGGCGATAGAATCCCAGTTGGCAGGCTGTGGAAAGAGCAAACCAAACCAGTGGCTGAGTTTAGCTGCTTCTCTGGGGTACTGGAATATATCCTTTGGCTACATTCAAAGTAATCACATCTCAGTTTAGGAACAGGTTCCATTAGGAATACAATCTATTACAAAGGCATGTAAAATCTTATTCTTTAGTAAACTTAAAAGCAGTTCCTTCAGATCCACACACCATATTTTTTTCAGCTTTACAGAACTTCATGGATGATAGCCATTTCTTACCACACAAACCATTCCATTCCAGAACTAAGTGTCTCTGTAAATAGCCAATGTATAGTGTCAACACTCTGAACTCTCCCTGGAAGCCAAGATGATTAAACTGAGGCTGTCATACTTTGGCCACATTGTAAGAAGGCACAGCTCATTAGAAAAGACAATGATGCTGGGAAAGGTAAAAGGTAGGAGAAAGAGAGGAAGACCACATATCAGATGGATAGACTCAATCGGGGAGGTCACAAAGCTGAATCTACAAGAGATAAGCAGAGTAGTAAAGAATAGGAGGGCTTCGAGATGTCTCATCCACAGGGTCACTATAAGTTGAGGTTGACTCGAATGCAACTAACAACAACAACAGCAACATTCAGCACCATTTCCTTTACTAATTCTTTATCCCCTCTTCTTTGCACCTCATTCTGGATTCCTGCCACCTCAAAACAGTGGTCTCTCTTCTGTCCTTCCCCTCTTCATCCCATTCAAGTGTCCAAGTATGTTCCAGCCAATGACTTAGTACCATCTGTGGTTGCAGCAGCAGTGGGCCACCTTTCCAGTGCCCCTTTGAACAATCAGTGGCCATTTGGGGGTGAAGAGTGGAACAGTGCCTAGGCACCATCAGGCAATGATTGTGCAACATCAAAAAAAGCAGTTACACTACTATGATGCCTCCACCAAGGCAAGCACTGAGTCACCAGGGGATTAGTCAGATAATGAAAATAAACCCGGTAGAATGTGGGTTGAATCTTTGTTGTTCACATGCATTTCGAATGCATCCTATTCAGGTTTTTTTTTTTGGGGGGGAGGCTGCCAAAAACCCACTTAAACCAGGAAAATTGATGTCGGGATTCCCCCCCCCCCCAGTTTTCCTAAAAGATTCACACTGTCAGCTGTGTGAATAACCCATGTGAATAGACCCAGGATAAAAATCTGCAAGCCTTGAATGTGCTTCAAATATACCTGCATCGTCGACTCCATCTTTATTCACAGTGCTGGCACATGTGAGCAAAAAAGCAAACAAACAACAACCCCAAAACAAAAGAAACACAGAGATGAGTAGAGATGCAGTTCTGATTTAAAAACAAACAAACAGTGTGAACAACAAATTTGAGATGTGTGAGTGAGATTATTCGGATAGTCGTGCTAAAAACAACGATGTCTAAATAGGGCCCAAGAGGATACTGACTTTAGGATTGGCTTTGTGTCACAGCATACTTCCTGTAAAAGCAGCTTTAGGAAGTTGCCAATATTTCAGTAATCACCTCAAATTTTTTCAGTGGTTTTCCCAAACCCACCCATGCCAGAAGGTTTCCCCTCCGCAGCCTCTTTTAGCAGGGCATTTGTTAACTTCCCCCAATCTATCCTAAATCCACTGATGTATTTTTTCACATATTAGCCAAGAGCCACCACAGTGATAGAGTTGTTCTGACTTCTGCAGACAAGGAAACAAGAGAAAGAAATGGTTGCGTGGGAGGTATAAAGGGAGTGCCTGAGACCTGGGGAATGAGGCAAAAAAGAAATATGGGCAACAGGCGCCAACTGGTTTATGTCATCAGAGGAAGGGAATGGAATGGAAACATGGGAAAGTGTTGGCTGTGTTTTTATTTAAGGAAAACTATGAACAAAATAGGGGACAGCAGATGGCAGCACCTACTATACAAAGGTAGAAACTTTCTTTTAACCCTTTCTTACCGTCAAACGGACACACACACACATATATACATATTGATACATTATTTTATCTATTGAAATCCACAAATCTGTTCACATTTCTTGCATTTGGAGGTAAACAGTACTAAAATACAGTAGGGCCTCCATATCCATGGATCTTTTAGCCACAGATTCAAGCATTCACAGCTTGAAAATATTTTTAAAAGTATAAATTCTAAATAGCAAACCTTGATTTTGCCATTTTATGTAATGGACACAATTCTACTATCTCATTGTATTTCATGGGATTTGAGCATCCACAGCAGGTCCAGGAATCAAACCCCAGCAGATACTAAGGGCCCAGTGTAAGTTATCCCCTAAGGTACTGTGTGACAATCAGATTTGCCATATGAATATATTGTTTGAGGTCAAATGTTCTCTCTGAGATGTTAAACTATTTGAGAAATCAGATTAGCACACCCAGAACTAACTATTTCTTCACAGAGAAAGAAAATGAAATGCCTGACAGATGAGACCTAGGTGAGCTTTCTTCCGAACAGCTGAGTTTGCTATGAAGAAATTCCTTTTTTCGATTGATATGCATTTGATCATGTAAGCTTTCACATGCTGTATGAAGTGTTACAGTTAACACAGAGATTTCGTATCTCTATAGTGAGACCAAGCTGAAGGATTTCTTTCTACAGTCAGCCCTCCACATTTGTGGCTTCAACTTTTGTGGATTTAATTTTTGTGGATTTGATTATTCACAGATTTGATTAGTATGTTCTCTCTAGGAATCTCTAGGTCTTCCAGCATGACTCTATGATTAACTTCCACCCAAAACTGTGCTAG
This sequence comes from Phrynosoma platyrhinos, assembly GCA_020142125.1. Lineage (NCBI taxonomy): Eukaryota > Metazoa > Chordata > Lepidosauria > Squamata > Phrynosomatidae > Phrynosoma > Phrynosoma platyrhinos. The sequence continues at coordinate 130,070,947 of CM034703.1, read as the reverse complement.
AGGATCTAGAAATTTCTGGACAGAACACTTCTCTAGGCATTTGTAGGTCCTCCAGTGCAATTTCATAGTCAACTTCTGGCAGATATTGACCACAGAATTGCCCTGGAGGACCTAGAAATTTCTAGAGAGGCATTTTCTCAAGTAAAAAAAAAAGAAGTTTTTTTTTATTTTATTTTTCCCCATTTTCACAGGGGGTTCTGTGCCCCTAACCCCAGTCAATGTGGAGGGTCCACTGTAATACATTAATTGATTCAGGAAACAATATACTTTGAACATGCTGTAAAAGCTGAAAGAAGCAAGGTGCAAAAGATCATCTGTAGCCCAATTCCTCCTTTGGTGGGTCCCCATATTTCTGGGACTGGCCTTTCTTGGAATATAGGAGACAATTCCTTCTGATGAAGCAGGGATGAATAAATTCAGCGCAGACGGGATAATTTTCTTGGCGGAACATATAAATTGCTGGGTGTTGTGTCTAAACTCCATTTGCCCTGAAGGGAGAAATAACTCTCACAAATAAGCCTCTTGGGTCTGTTTTACACATCATAATAGCCAACTTGGGTTTCCCACGGTGTTTACCAGCCTCCCATGACCTAGTGGCCTGCAGGCACTTGGACACCAACTCCCAAGATCCCTCACCATTCACCAGGTTAGTCAGGACTGACAAGAGTGGAAGTCCAAAACATCTGGTGGGTGCCAGCTTAGGGAAGCCTGCAGTATACACTTCACATGTGAGGTGCAGCTCAGGGAAGCAGACTTGATGTGTGATGCAGACTTGATGTCAGCATGAAACACCTTTCACAGAAGAATAGAATCATAGAGTTGGAAGAGATAAGCAAAGCACCATTGACAGTTGGCCATCCAGGCTCTGTTTAAAAACTTTCAAAGGAGGAGATTCCAAGGGAGCATCTTCCACTGTTGAACAGCTCTTACTGTCAGGAAGTTTTTCCTAATATTGAGATGGAATCTCTTTTCCTGTAGTTTGAACCCATTGCTCCAGGTCCTATGCTCTGGAGCAGCAGAAAACAAGCTTGCTCCATTCTCAATATGACCCCCCTTCAAACATGGCTATCATGTCACCTCTTAACCGTCTCTTCTTCAGGCTAAACATACACAGCTCCCTAAAAATGTAAAGGTGTTTGTACCATTCCCACTCTTACATTTTTAGGGGTATATCAAATATAACCCAGATTCTAACACATGCCTTCAGAGAAACTCCTTCAGGACAGAAGATCAGCAAACCTCCATCTACCACAGCTTTCCAAAACAGGAGGCATCTCATTGCCTACATATGAGCCAATATGTCTTCTTGTTTTGCAGTGACTGCTAGATAACTGGGCCCTTTCCTGTAAGCAACAGGAGGCCTGGGTTTCTCAGTCCTGAGATAAACAGGCAGAGAGGCAAGCAGAGAAACTGGATGCAATTTGGGAAGGGAAAATAGCATGCAGAGCACCACCCCTCCCCTGTGTGGGGGTGGCAGACAGTGGCACCAGCTCAATCACCACCACCCATCAATTAACTTTAATGAGGCCTGTATGGGCTTATTAAAGAGATGGAAGGAAAAGGAAGCTTCCACCCAAAATCACCAAGAGCAGCAGAAAGTTCCCCGTTAGGGAAGGCAAGATTGCTCGGGTGCAACCACCAGGTAGCGACTGGTACCCTCTCAGCAGGCTCTTCTCATCTCCATGCTTGGAGAAAAGAGGAAACACAGGGGGGGTGCAGACTGCCAGAAATAGTGCAAATTGAGTCCACTTTTAGAGTTAGGGTTAGGGTTAGTGCTAGGGAATCATGGGAATTGTGTTTTTTTTTTCCCTGAGTCATTGAGCCTTCTCTGTCAGAGAGCCCTGGTGCCATAATAAAATACAGTTTCCATGATTCCCTAGCACTAACCCTAACCCTAAAAGTGGACTCAATTTGCATTATTTCTGGCAGTCTGCAACCCCCCACAGACAGGAACAGGGTGACCAGGTCTCCTAACTGCGAAGAAAGACAAGGCATCGTAAGGTGTAGGATTTTCCAGAAAAATATAGAAGATGACCAAATGAAAGCTAAAAAAACAACACTACTATAACTATAAAGTCATGCTTCTTAGTCATGCCCAAAATGGAGGGCATTTTGGAATTCCTCCTGGATAAAAGGTTGAAATGGAGGAGGGAACTGATAGTCCTTTTGTTAGTGGTCTGGAGGTTTGCTGTTGTTAACCACCTTCAAGTCAATCTCAGCTTATGGTGACCCTGTGGATGAGACATCTCTAAACTCCTTGTCCTCCGCTGCACTGCTCAGTTCCTGAAAATTCATACTCATGACCTCTTTAATAGAGTCCATCCATCTAGCATGCAGCCTTCCTCTCTTTCTACTTTCCTCCACTTTTCCTAGTAGTATTGTTTTTTTTCCAATGAGTCGTGCCTTCTCATGATGTGGCCAAAATACAAGAACCTCAGTTTAGTCATTTTGGATTCCAGAGAAATTTCTGGTTTGATCTGTTCTAGGATGCATTTGTTCGACATTTCATCTGTCCATGGAATCCTTAGCGCTCTTCTCCAGCACCACATTTGAAATGAATAGATTGTCTTCATTGTCCAGCTCTTGCAGCCATACATGGTGATAGGGAATACAATGGCCTGTATAATTCTAACTTTAGTGCTCAGTTGTTTATCTTTACATTTTAGGATTTTTCTAGTTCTTTCATAAATGCCCTTCCCATTCTTAGGACGTTATCACATGGGGGAAATCCTGTGAGGAAATGGGGGTTTAAACTGAAAATGACCCACAAAAGCGGGTATATTTTCAGACGTCATATTTAAAAGCAGGTTAATCCGAACAGAAAGTAGTCAGAAACTGCTTCTTTTTATTTTTGGGGATCTTCTGAAAATAAAAAGAAGCAGTTTCTGCCTACTTTCTGTTCGGAGTAACCTCCTTTTAAATGCGCAGGAGGTTTTCACATGGGGAAAGCCAGCTAATTAATCGCTTCCGCTTTTGCGGAAGCACTTTCACTTTAAAGCCGCCTTCTGTTCGGAGCTCCCCGTGTGATAACGTCCTTAAGTCGTCTTATGATTTCTTGACTGCAGTCCCTGCTCTGATCAATGTTTGATCCCAGGTATGAGAACTCTTTTACTATTTCTATTTCCTCATTATCTAGGTTGAATTTGTGTAGGTCCTCCATGGTCATTATTTTTGTTTTCTTCATGTTTGCACTTTCTTCCTTGATCTTGGTCTGGAGGTATCTGCTACCATTACACTATTAATGCTAAGCAAGTCCCTTGCTTGGTCTCTGCCCTAATTGCAGAGCTGCTCTGAGCTTCCCTATTGAAGCCCAAGTGGAAAACGTAATAATATAAATTCTCCTGCACAGTCAAAACTGTGTTCTAACTGCTTCTTTGGGAACCATAATCTGCTAGAAACATCCGAACATTCAGACCAAAAAACACATATTGTTCATCCACCCCCTGCTTTTCCAGGGAAGGAGCAAATCCAGAGCCACATTCCTTTCCCAAACTGCCAAACCATAGTGGCACTGACTCAGTCCCTTGCTATCTTTCCACTGTTGTTTTTGTGTGTAAAACAAGTCATTTCTGATTTAGGGTGATTCAGACAGTGTAAAGAATCCTGGTAGAATGTGGGTTGAATCTGTGTTGTTCACATGTATTTTGAATGCATCCGATTAAGTTGGAGGGGGGCCTGTCAAAATCCCACAAAACCTGCGATAATCAATCTTGGTTTTTTTTCCCAAGGCTTTCTGAAATATTCGCATTGTCAGCTGTGTGACTAACCAATGTGAGTAGACCCGGGTCTATTCTATGCAAATAGACCTGAAATAAATAAAATTATTTGCATAGTCACGTTGCAAAACTAAACATGTGAATAACCCTATATAGAGCAACCCTAAAAGACCCGGGATAAACCTATAGAGTATAGACCAATCCTATAGACCGAGAATAAACCATTATAAAACTCTGCATGTCTTGAACATGTTTCAAATACATCACATCATCAATTCCATCTTTATTCAAGTGCTGTCACATGTGAGCAACAGATATCACAGAGATGTGCAGAGATGCAGTTCGAATAAAAAAAAAATAGTGTGAACAACAAATTGGGAATGCATGAGTGAGATTATTCACATAGTCACGTTGCAAAACTAAATGTGTGAATAACCCTATAGAGTAACCCTAAAAGGGACTTATGGGGTTTTCTTGGCAAGATTTATTTAGAGGGGGTTTGTCATTTCCATTCTCTTTAGGGTAAGAGAGTGTGCCCTGTGCAAGGTTCTTACATGACCGAAAGGGGATATGAACCCTGGTCTTCCAGAATCCTAGCCCAACACTCAAACCACTACACCACACTGCCTTTCTGAACCCACAGGAAAATCCATCCAGTGTAGTTAAGTATTTTCTGTTCTGTATAGCAAGTACCAAAATACCACACAGAATATGGTAGTGGGTAAGGATCCTTGGAGATTTTGTTTGGTCTGCATTTTTAAACAAACCAACCTGATTTAAACCTGTTGGACCAATTCACAGATTGGAATACAGCTATCTTTCCATTATTTTTGTACTGCAGTTCTTAGCTGAAAAAAGGAGGGGAAAGCATATATATATATATATATATATATATATATATATATATGCTTTTCCTCCTTTTTGGACTTGGACTTTTTGGACTTATAGAGAAAGCCAGTGTGGTGTAGTGGTTTGAGCATTGGAGTATGACTCTTGAGAGCACTGTTTGAATCCCCTCTCAGCCATGAAAACACCCTGGGTGATGTTGGGCATGTGACACTCTCTCAGCCTCAAAGGTTGGCAATGGCCAACTGCCTCTGTCTAAACTTTCAAAGAAAACCCTGTGACATGTTCACCTTAGGGTTGCCATAAATTGGGAAATGACTTGAAGGCAAACAACACACACACATTCTTATATACACAGACATAGGACGTTATCACACGGGGAGTTGCGGGGAGAAAGTGGAAATAAACCGGACGAGCGGAAGACTTTAATTTATGGGATTTGTCCCATTCCGCCTTGTCTGATAACTAAATTTGAATTTAAAAGGGGTTTAATTCAAACACAAACCTGATCTTTTCAAATCCTCAAAAATCCCGAAAATGAAAAGATCAGGTTTGTGTTTGAATTAACCCCCTTTTAAATTCAAATTTAGTTATCAGACAAGGTGGAATGGGACAAATCCCGTAAATTAAAGACTTCCGCTCATGCCCATTTATTTCCACTTTCTCCCCGCGACTCCCCGTGTGATAACATCCATAGAATAAAAAATTATAAAAGTATGTATTTTAGATTTAAATTAGTACAAACTATGAATATCTGAACTGCAGTGAGCATTTTTGTAAAAAACAAAACCAAACTTTGTACTAGTGCAGAAACACAACAGAACAGTGCCCTATCACACTACACTGTTATAGTACTATATTTCACTTTAACTGCCATAGCAACTCCTATGGAGTTTCCTGGGATTTGCAGTTTAGGGAGGAGCATCTAGGATTATCAGCTAGAGAGGTCCTGGACCTCACTAAACTACAAATCCCAGGATTCCACAAAATGTTGCTGTGGCTGTTAAAGTGGAATATAACATGATGTAGTGTGGTTGGATAAGTGAACATACGTAAAGCTGACAGAGACTGGAAACTGACTAATCTCTGCACCTTTAATATTGGGTGTGGAATTCAGCACCCTGAGAATTTCAAGTTTCATTAATATGAACAAGGATGCCTTTCGAGGCCATATGCATGCAATAATGAAACTGTATAGAGAATATGCAATGCCATGAAATCTGCAAAGACAAAGGAAATGTCAGTAGCACTAGCAAGTCTGTATCGATAACTTTGACAAAAAAAGTGGTCCAAAGAGTACAAGGCAGCAAGGACAAAGACGGAGGCACCATAAGTCCTGTCCTAAATATAAGAAATCCAATGTCTCATGAGGGGCCAGTATGGTATAATGGTTTAAATGTTAGATTACAACTCTGGAGACCAGGGTTTCACTAGCAGCTTAGCCATGTAAACCCTGACCTTGGGCAAGTCATATTCTCTCAGCCTCAGAGGACAGCAATAGCAAGCTCCCTATGAAGAAACTTGTCAAGAATACCCCATGTTAAGTTCGCCTTAGGTTTGCCATAATTCAGAAACAACTTGAAGGCAAACAACAACAACAACAACAACAACAACATATCTCTTGTGCTTAAGACTTAATTTTTAAAAATAATCAGCCAGGCTCTTCCCAAGTACCAGAAACAAGGAGCATATTTACTACATAGAAACACTGTGTATACCTTTTCCCTTATAGAGTCAGCTCTCCTTAGCCACGTTTTTTTTATCCATGCATTTAAGCATCCATGGTTTGAAAATATTTTAAAAACATCTAAATTCCCAAAAGCAAACCTTGATTTTGCCATTTTATATAAGGGACACCATTATATGATGCGGTTATATTTAATGGGACTTCAGCATTCATGGATTTTGGTATCCATGGAGGATCCTGGAACCAAATCCAGCTGATACCAAGCATCCAATTGACCTGTGAAACTAAAGTGGATAGAGATAAAAAATAAACAAAGTAAAGCTGAAGGAGGATAAAATCATAGATCTTTAGAGCTAAGAGGGAACTTGGTGTCACCTAGTCAAATTTTTTTCTAGATCTGACATTTTGTAACTACATCATCCTTACAAAAAGAAAAAGAAAAGAAAAAAGAAAAAAGGCCAGAATATTTCTTATAGGGTCAGGAATATTTTAATGAATCTGGTCTGTGGCTATAGACATCCTTAGTTGGCTTTCCAGGGATCAGATGGTGAGCTATTGGTGTTTAGAACAGCTCTCCCCATGACCAATAGAACCAAAACATATTATGAACACATATGGCACAATGCAGATTTCAGAATGTGGGATCCAACATCAAATATTTTTAAATATTTAATTAAACATCAGATGCATGCAGCTATGAGCACTGTAGGCCCAGGCCCTCTAGCAAACCTTGTCATTCCCTTTCAAAGGCAAGGACGTCCTCCTGTTTAACACTCCCTCTGCCATAAGCCAAAGTAAAGTTCAAGCAAAAGATTCCCTTCCCCATCGTTTTCATCTTTTCAGCCCATTCCAACACAGAACAAAGATCACAGCTGTACAGCTTTTCCCCTTTAGACCTTTTCTTGATCCCATTTTGGAGTGACACCACCCTGATCCTTGAACAAAAGCCTAAAGGTGTATCTTTGGACCTCTCCCAACACTGGGTGGGTGCAGTAAATGCTTTGGATCAAACCACAATTTTGAAAGCATGCTTGGGTCTGTTGCCAATCTGGGCTGCCTGGGACAGAGATATACCAGGAGAGCTGCCAGATTTGCATGGTTTTATTGTGAGTCCTTAGGTGCTGGGAAGCTTCAAAATATCTAGAAAGGCAAGAATTCTTCATGGGTATGAGAGGCTTTTACTACAGTGGAGTGGGGAATTGTTTAAAAAGGTGAACATGACCACTGCCGTGAAAATTCAAGTATAACAACTACTGTGTGTTCAGAGACATACATGTAGTGAACTTGCTGCAAGCTCTTGGTCCAAGCAGTACCTCATCTGTCATGTTAGGGTTAGGTAGCCTTCTGCTCAGACCATGCCACTGATGTAAGAGAGAAATACACTAAAAGACACTAGCACCATGTTCCTTTTGATGGACTGTGTGTGTGTGAGTATGTATGTGCTCATGTATGTGCAGGATTGACAAGAAGGAAGAGACTTTGGTACAACTAGCTGAGGCCCACCATTTCAGAAGGGGACCAGGGCCTGACTATGGTGCATATTTTTCTGTCCTGGTGAAATAGAATATCACACTCACACACACACACACACACACACACACACACACTCATATGATTCAACAATTTCCCACTCCATTGTAGGGAAAGCCTCTCTTACTCAGGAAGAATATATATAATCTGTTGGTAAGAGCAAGTGCCAGCTGTGCTCACAACAGACCAACCCTTGAACATCCGGTGTGCAGGAAAATGATGTAGGGGAGTCTGTTGTAACCACAGCTGGAGCCCATTCTTCCTACTCTTAGCTCTACATGTTGAGGTGAGTGAGGTAAGTAGCATATGGGGACAGCATCTATAAAGCCTGTCTCAAATCTCATAAAAGGAGGGCTTCCCATGAGATCTCTAAGCCTGGAACTTCTTTCACAAGACCTAAGGAGGGCTTTATATAGGTCTGCCTCACATGTACCAGCCATTATTTAGCTGGTCTGGCAAAAGAGAAGGCTGTCCCATATTGCTGTTTGAAAAACTTGGTAATCCTGTAAATTCAGGCCCGTGACCTCCCTAATTGAGTCCATCCACCTGGTGTGAGGTCTCCTTCTTGTTCTGCATCCCTTCACCTTTCCTAGCATCATTGTCTTTTCCAATGATTCATGCCTTCTCATGATGTGGTCAAAGTATGACAGCCTTTGTTTCGTCATCTTGGCTTTCAGGGAGAGTTCAGGCAGATCTGTTCAAGAACCCATTTGTTTGTCTTTTTTGTCTTTTTCCACCACCCACAGTATCCTCAGTATTCTTCCCCAGCACCACATCTCAAATGAGTTGATTTTCTTCCTATCTGCTTTCTTCAATGTCCAGCTCTCACATCCACACATGGTGATGGGGAATACAATTATTTGAATGATTCTAACTTTAGTGTTCAGTTGTATATCTTTACACTTTAAGATCTTATCTAGTTCTTTCATGGCTGCCCTTCCCATTCCAAGTCTTCTTATTTTTTGACTGTAATCTCCATTCTGATCAATGTTTGATCCAAGGTATGGGAACTCTTTGACTATTTCAATTTCTTCATTATCTAGATTAAACCTATGTAGATCCTCCATGAGCATTATTTTTGTTTCCTTTATGTTCAGTGTTAAGCCTGCCTTTGCACTTTCTTCTTTTTTTATGTTCTTTAATAATTTCTCCATGATGTTTTCCACTAGTAGCATTGTGTTATCTGCATTATCTTAGATTCTTCATTTTCCCCCCATATTTTTTTATTCCCCAGATATTTTATTCTTTTCCATATGGATTGATAGCAGCCATTCACCTTTGTGACCCAGGAGCTTATTGCATGCCCAAATAAGCTGGCTTACCTTTTCCAGTTTCAATCTTCTTCCAGGATACCCCGGATATTATCATACATAAATCGCCACCAATTTAGCTACGATGCCACCAGCAAAATACAGCCTGGGTCAGATCTGGGTCGAAGCCATGTTCAGCCACCAAATTTTAGAAGTTGAAAACTTCCGACTTTGAAAAAGTGCCAGCTGAGTGCAGCTTTGGCCCAAGTCTGATCCAGCTGGCGGCATGTTACATATGATAACATCTGGGGGGATCCCAGAAAAAGACTGAAGCCGGTAAAGGTAAGCCGGCTTATTTGGGTGTGCAATAAGCTCCTCATTGTCTGGGGCAGAGCAGGTATTATCTCACTTGAAGTGCATCCCACATAGTAGTTTATTCACTTGGTAACCCCTGGCCTTTTATGTATATAGCTATGAAGAAAGCAGGTAAGTCATATGACTGTGTACATCCATCTTGAGTTGGCCACTGCTTTTGTTCCAGACACCACTTCACTCTAAAGCTTTCCTTGGAGTTGAAAGGTTGATTTCACCTTGAACTCCAATCTCTCCTCCCCTAGAGTTTGAGAAACAGGCATATCCTTTGAAATCACTGTCTGAAGACACCTCAGTCTTTGGCCTAAACTAGGTAAGGGAGTAGCTAGCATGTCAGCTACTATCTGGGCAAGTGCAGCAAGGACCTGCCTGGACAGGATGGGTTCCTCATCCCATTCCAGGGGACTATTCACAACCCAGGAGGGTGGGGAGAAAACAATAATAGTAGCAGCTAAGTGGAAAAACTGGCTGAGCTGTGGAAGCTGAGGAGCAGCAGGAGGGAAGGCGGCAATCCAAGGCTGGGAAATTCTCTCTGTTCTTCACCTGATCCCAGTAACATGTAATGCCAAGTAAAATAAGGACTTCCAGGCTTCAAGCTGCCAAAGGTTGCTATGCAAATTATTCTCCAAGGAAAAGAGGTCAGGGCCATGAAAATACAAAAACTAGGATCCCAAAACAACAAATCACTTCCATAATGGTCCCATGTGACATTTGTGTCAAGAGGCAGTGGCTGTAACAGCAATAGCAATGGGGGCAAGACCTGGGTTGCCCATTTCTTGAATGGCGGGCATCAGAGGGTTCTCAGAGCCAAGGCACTGTAAGACAGGTGACCTGGAAAATCTTCTGTGTCATGGCACAGGATGTTTTCAAAGGTGCCTCATTCATAGTCATAGAACCATTCATAAAATGGTTCTGAAGACCATTTTAAGGCCAGCCACCAAAGAAATAGGAGCTGACTTTGTCACATTGGTGCCACATTTTCATACCTTCCCAGATGAAACCTGGGGCACATGCAGCCAAGCAACATCAGGTATGGTCTAGAGGGCAAATGTTATAAATGAAAAAGAACATCCAAGCTAGGAGAGGTTGCAGCAGTTTGCTCTTGTCTGAGCCTACTGGGAAGGACAAGATTCCGCCTTCTTCTCCCGTTCCCCACTACTGAGTTAATGGACTGCAAACTACTTTTGCATTTCGAACTTAGTTTGCCACAACTGAAGTAAACTTAGGACACAACTGAAGTAAACGGAGGAGCATGGGTGGAGAGGAGACAAAGTAGGACATCTTAAAAGCAGATGGGAGGACAAATTGGGATTGCCCTCGCCAAAGTGGAACAGTTGGAGGATATGTTCTCAGTCATGTTCATTTGAATCTCCTTTGTTTTGCCAAGCTTGATTGGTACTCCCTCCACAGATTCTTTATAAAGCAGAGGATTTTAAAAGGAGAATGTAGATGGCCTTATGGTGTGTAAGTTGCATGAAAATAATGACTGAGGGGTGCCTATATAGCACTTACTGTCGATATTTGCATGGAAAAACAAGCTCAATTGGAACAGCTGGAGGCAATGCATTTTCTTCTTTTCCCCCTTGCTTTTGCTGGAGAAACCTGCCAAAATATTAGCATTTCTACCAATCACTAGGTATAAGTACATGTATAAAACCAGAAAGGCCCATGAAAGCATTAGCTAGGACCATAATTGAATGTATATGAGAAATCCAGATACATCTGGGAAGTCCACAAACAGGATGTGATTGCAGTAGCTCCTTCCCATTCATGTTTCTCAGCAACCAGTGTACAAAGGCAGCATATTCTTTCCAGTACTAAAGAGTGGAATAACCATTGATAGCCTTGTTTAATACCTTTTTACAGCCATCCAAGTCAGTTACTATCTTTAAAGCATGTTGTAGCAAGTTCCATCATTTGAGTACATGTTGTCTGAAGAAGTACTGTTTTTTATCTGCTGAATCTCCCACCATTGGTTTCAGGGGATGGCCCCCAGATTTGAGATTATGGCAGAGGGAGACAAACATTAATCTCTATCAGCATATTCTGTACCATGCATTATTTATTGCATTTCTGTTGTGTTCCCCTTTCTCACTCCCCACCACCTGCAAGCTAAACAGGTGTTAAACATTGCAATCTTTCTTCACAACAGATTTGTTTCAGCCCCCTTATAATTTTAATTGCTGTTGTCTTTATCTGTTCCTGTTTGGGAAATAAACTGAAACCTTGGAGAATTCACATTTCAAGGTATGGTAGGAATGAAAAAATGTGGATGTAATTTTCACATCCCAACAAAAGAAATAGTTTTGTACCAGGTGATAGTTACTTGTCTGTCTTGCTTTGTGTTTTCCCCTTTGACTGGTTGTGACTCTTCTTATTCCAGATCTTTCGTATTATAATGCTACCAGATCCATTTTCAACTGAAGAAGCCAGGATCATTGCAAAGGATCGTTGCTCCTTCCCTTTTCCTTTGTAGATTTGCTGTCTATCACAAGCATTCCACTACTGTTGTTCCATACTGCCTCTCCTTTTGTATGTGCAGAAGGGCTTGGCATAATTCTTTCTTATATACAAATGTTTGCACAAACACATTAACATCAAATGGGGAAAGTATGCCCTATGAGCAACATGTGGCTCCAGGGCTGTTTTTGTGACCTCTAGATCCAGCAATTTCCCTATGCCCCCATTTTTGCCCTCAAATGCCCCCTAAGGAATGTGGGAAGGCATTCTGTCATGCTCTCTGACACACCCACCACCATTTTAAGCCACACAAGAAGAGGAAAGAACCTGGAAATTGACTTCTGGAACAGTTCTTGTTGGGAAAAAAAAAATCTTTTCTGAGGCCTAAAATGGTCCAGAGAATCAAAAATGTGCTGAAATTGCCCCTCACACTCCTAGTGGACATTTAGGGGGCAATAATTATTTCTTGTTTTTTCCCCTTAGGAAAAAAGCCCTCCAAGATCAACTGGGCAACCAATGCAGCCCACCAAAAGTTACCTATCTCTGTATTGACAGACACAAGGAGGGATCCTCTTGGTTAGTCCCAACTAGAGTAGACCCATTGAATCAGCTCTTGAAAGGTGAGTGAAAACATAGGTAAATCTAATTGATTAAATGAGTATACTCTAGTCAGGAATAGAATTTAGGCCACAGTATTGCTTTTAGATGTTAGTATCTCACTGCAAGAACTTGGAAATATTTAGAAGTAACACTGCTATCTGTAACTAGTTACCTTTGGGGTAATGAAGGTGTAACAAAATCACATTTCAAAAGATAATGGCTAGAATACGTAATCACAGGTTGCATCTACTCTGTAGAAATAATGCAGTTTGACACCACTTTAACTGCCATGGCTCCATCCTGGGTTTTACAGTTTTGTGAGCAACCAGCACTCTTTGGCAGAGAAAGCTAAAGACCCTGTAAAATAACAAACTCTATGATTCCACAGGATGGAGCTACATTGCTTTAAGTGCTGTGGCCTAAATTTCTACAGTGTAGATGCACCATAAGTTATGAATGTGCAACCTAGAATTATTGCATGTATGACTGGTTCATAATCATGATCCGCATGTGTTCAATAGTGTAGGGAATATGTAGGGATTGTGAAAGCCTCCCAGTCCTGACTTACTAGGCAGCAGCTACTGTGAGCAATAGGGGTTTGTTCTCTGATGTGAAGGGAAATTATAAAAAGCATTCTGCTTCTGAGAGTTGCACTGAAGATTGCTCATGAGAGGAGGATGGAAGCATCAGTGACTGACACCACATTACTGTCAATCATACAACTGCCGCAGGAGTGATATTTCATACTTGGAGACTTATGCAATTGCAAGGTCATTGACAGGTTTCAC
>CM034703.1:129998244-130033873 GCA_020142125.1 Phrynosoma platyrhinos | reverse complement strand
GGTATCCTAAGCACTCTTCTCCAGCACCACATCTCAAATGCATTGATTATCTTCCTGTTGGCTTTTTTTAACTGTCCAGCTCTTGCATCCATACATGGTAATAGAGAATACAGATTAGGGACTCCAAAACCCAGGGAGGCTCAGCACCAACCCCAGGATGAGAGGCAGCCACATCAGAGACACTGTGGCTGGGAAATAATCAGATAACATTATGAAACTGTAATTATGTGACAAAGATTGTCTCTTCCTTTGGCAGTCCTTGACATATGCAGTAGCATTTCATTAATTTGATAGTGCTGTTTGTGTAGGCATAAACACGCTGCATAGGAACTAACAGGCAGGACAAAAAGTTGCTATTTTCATATACATTTATTTATTTACTCATTCAATTTCATTTATGTGAATTATCTACTTAAAGAAGTTTGTAAACCCCACTTTTCAGACAGCCTTTCCCCTGCATAGTTTATATAAGATCAATAAAAAAGAGGCCTCACAATCTAAAGGTATTACACAAAAGGAAAAGGGAAAGAGGATAGAAAAGGGGAACAAGCAACTCAGAATGGATCCACTTCAGGCAGTGGCAAAGCCAGGGGTAGGCAACCTTTCCCCTTTAAGGGCCGAGGGACTTCAGCTCCCAGAATCCCAGGAGCTATTGGCCAACATGGGACTATTGGCCAACATGGCTGAGGCTTCTGGGAGCTGAAGTCCCTCGGCCCTTAAAGGGGAAAGGTTGCCTACTCCTGGGCAAAGCCAACTGAAGCTCATCCCTTGGTAGAGCTGATGGAGCAAGTCTTCCTTCCCAACTCTTCCTCCGAGCCAGACAGTGAAATGGCATTTCAACCTGGACAGTCATGGATGAAGGGAAGACTCTATCCTATCTTATCTCTTGCAGCCTTGTCACTTTGCTCAGAGCCAGGGCAAAAAGTGAAGTGGAAAAGAAAACACCTCTAATTGGAAGAAAAAAATGAAGGCAAAAAGACTGGATGTATTTCATCTTTACCAGCCTATAGCAGCTGCACCAGTAGTAAAGTGATGACTATACAAAAGAGTCTTGTTGCTGTTGTTGTTATGTACAGTCAACCCTCTGTTTCCAAGAATTCTTTATCCACAAATTCCAAGCATCCATGCCTTGCAAATATTCCAAAAAAGCATACCTTGATGTTGCCATTTTATATAAGGGGCACCATTCCATTGTATTTAATGGGATGAGCATCCATGGATTTTTGTATCCATGGAGGGGTCTGGAACCAAACCTCAGCAGATACTAAAGGCCTACTTTACGTTCAAGTCATTTCTGACTTATGGTGACCCTAAGGCAAACTTATCATGGGGTTTTCTTGGCAACTTTTGTTCAGAAGGGGGTTGCCATTGCCTTCCTCCAAGTCCGAGAGTGTCTTCCCCTAAGTCTGAGAGGCTGCACAGTCAGTTTTTATGGATTAGCAGGGATTTGAACTTTGGTCTCCAGAGACCTGGTCCAATACTCAAATCATTACACTGTACAGGCTCGCAAACAAGAGAGGCAGGGATAAGAAATTACTTTGCAGACCTTGGAAAACTCGGTTTGCAGCTCAGAGTAATCACTGTACCAAGTGGGCCAGTGAGCCTGTTGTGGGTTTTAGTCTAGCCTTTAAAACAGCTATTCAAGGTGGTAGGCCCTATCCCTCAAACAGGGTCAGTATCATCGATAGCTTCTTCAAAGCCTGGGTTGAAACTCAGAGTGGATTCATTGCCCCTGACATGAATCTCCCAGCTGCCACTGGCTGTACTTCAGTGGTTTTACACCTGTTCCTGAAAGACAGCCCATCATTCACAGATGGACACACTGTACTCACAGAAGATTATCAGACAGGGGAAAATGATGGGAGAGAAGTGGGATGCTCCTGTCTTTGGCACACGATTAAGCAAAGATTATCACATGACGTCCCGCTGCATCGCTCTCATCCCATCCTTCTGCTGTCAGTGAAGCAGAATGGCCCTGTAACTTTTTATTGATGAGAAACTGCCATCAATAAAAAGTTACAGGACCGTTCCACTTCACTGACAGGAGGAGGATGGGATGAGAGCAACACCGCGAGATGTCGTATGATAATCTTTGCTCAATTGTGTGACAATGATGGGAGCATCCCACTTCTCTCCTGTCTTTTTTCTCCATCTGATAATCTCCCTAGGGTTGTAGCGAAGCCTAAAAGATCTAGCTGGAGCACTGTGTAAAATATGATCCGGAGTCATTTACAATTCCCTTGATTATTTTAAATCCACAAAACAGCAATGGCCTTTAGTAGGCCAACCAAAATGCACAAACTACATGTTGCAAGCTTTTGAAGCTCTGTTAGTTTCTTCATCAGGCAAAGGTGTTAAAATTTTTCTTAAAAAATTCAGTGGCCTCTGTCTAACAAAGGGGTCTGTAGCTTCACAAAGAACTGAGGCAACTTGGATCTCTCTTAGTTTTGCTAATGGACCTTAATTTACTTATTTTTTAAATATCCACATGGCCAGAAGGAGAAGGAGCCCACCCTGCATGAATTTCCCTCCAGTACCACCTGAACTGAGAACAGCCACATCTTAACAAATGGCAGTCTTGGGACTAACATCATCCTAATTTTTCCCCTCCTCTGTGATTTTTAACATCTTTGCCTGATGAAGAAGCCAGTGGACCTTCGAAAGCTTGCAACATGTATTTTGTGCAGTTCAGTTGTTCCAATAAAGGTATCACTGTTTTGTGGATTTTGGATGTCATTGTACTTGATTAGCTTGTCAGCCTCGTGTGAGTGGAAAGTAGAACACATATCATTTGGGCTGCATCCACACTGCAGAAATAATCCAGGCTGTCACCACTTTAATGGCCCTGGCTCAATGCTATGGAATTCTGGGAATTGTTGTTTTGTGATACATTTAGCCTTCTTTTCTTAAAAATTTTTTTTTATTGATAATAAAAACATATAATGACATATAACTTTTTAAACATACATCTCTAACATCACATCCTAAAAAAAACACATACATATATTAAACCTCACACACAAGATGCAAACAAGGCTTCCTACACCAATCCAATGATTCTGAACTTACTTAAACTATGTGTTTTTCTCCTACTTTTAGATAGTAATAAATATGACATAACAAAGTATTTAAAAATATTTTGAAAAATAAGAAGAAAAGAGAAAAAGAAAAAAGAATTAATGTTTTATATTACTCAATTCTTACTTCATAGTTGTATAATGGCCTGAAAAAACAATTTCTGGGTATATATATTTTAAACAATAATCATCTTATTTATACCAGATCCTTATTTCACACCATGTTTTCCCCATTTTCGTTCTATATATCCAACAAAAGGTTGCAGTGGTCAGGTAAAATATAAGTCTACCATATTTTTTCTCTATTAATCTTGGTTTATATTTAATAAATATCTCACCGGGTCTTTGCTTAGCTTACAGTCAATCATTTCTTCTATTGCTTTGTGAATCACATCCCAATATGTTTTTGCCACTTTGCAATTCCACCACATACGGTAAAAAGTGCCCAATTCTTTCCCACATTTCCAACATTTATTTTTGTTATTCTTATAAATGTTTGCCAATTTGAATGGGGTGAGATACCATTTTGTAGAAATTTTCTTTTAAAATATAATTCAAGGTATATTTTAATCTTTTCATCCAGGTTTTCTCCCATTGTTCTAAATTTATTGAAATGTCAATATTTTGGGCCCATTTTATTATATGGGGTTTAATCTTTTCTTCTTCCATATCAAATTTCAATAATAGTTTATAAAATTTCCTAATTCTATGATTATCTTCTGATTTTACTATTTTTTCAAATTCCGGATCTGCATCTTTAATCATATTTAATTTTGCAACTAAAAGGAATCTATCTCTAATTTGATAATAAGTGAACCATGTACACTTCAGTCCTTCTAATCGTAATTGTTTCAAGGATTTTAATTCCGGCTAATTTTCCTTTAGTAAATCTCCATATGTCACCCATCTCGAGGTATCTAATTGGGCTCTAATGAAAAAGGCTTTTTTCATTTAGCTTTCCTTTTTGAGAGAGCTCTGGTGCCACAACAAACTGCAGTTCCCAAAATTTCACAGCACTGAGACAGGGCAGTTAAAGTGGGGTCCACATGGATTATTTCTGCAGTGAGGATGCAGCCTTGGTGGTAAAACAGACAAAAACAGCCCCAGGTTCAATCCCTGTATCTTCAGCCAGAAAGTAGTAAGGGACAGTTGATGTGAGACCACAAAGTTGGTTGGTACATTTTATATGAACCTGCCTGAGCTTTAAGATCTGCAAGGAAGGCTCTCTCTCTATCCCTCCATCTTCACAGGCATGGCTGGTGGGAACACAGAAGAAGTACTTCTCTATGGTTGCTGTTACATTTTGGAGCTCCCTTCAAAGGGGGTTTACAATGGCTCCTTTGTTTTCCAAGCATTGGACTATGACTCTGGTTTTGCATCCTTGCTTAGCCATAGAAGCCCACTGGTTGACCTTGTGCAAGTCACACTCTCTCAGCCTCAGAGGAAGGCAAAGGCAAACCTCCTCTGAACAAATATTGCCAAGGAAACCCCATGATAGGCTCACTTTAGGGTTGCCATAGGTTGGAAATGACTTGAAGTCACATAACAAGTGTCATGGAATGGCGCACCAAGTCTTTTGGAGGATGAGCCAGGAAATACATTAGTTCAAATCACACTTCAGTCTGGATGCTTAAGGAAGCTATTCTTCTGTCATAGGCTCATTCCTTCATCTGCAGTAAATGTATAAATACAACTGACCCCTCACAGAATCATGGTAAGAATTTCTGAGCTGAGGCATGTGAAGTGCTTTGGATTCACTAAGTGACACATAAACATAATATTTTCATTTAACTGAAAATATACTGTTAATTTAGGCACTGGAATAACCAGGGTTGCAAGATTTAATCTGTTTAATTAGTAGATTAATCAACTAAAGGTTTAGTTGATTAATCAGTCGAGTCCATCTTTGTTCGAGAGGAACATTTTAATTAGTGGCGATCTAGTTTTGAAGCTATTTTGATTCTAGTGTGTTAGTATAATAGAACAGGGCCCTTTAAGAATGAGCTGCTGTTCCATAAATTCTACATTATCTTGTATTCAATAAGTCAAAAGCAACTCTGTAGTTACTAAAATGCAGATTGTAAGGCCCTCTTGTGTGTCCCACAACTGGGAGCAACATATCATGTGGAGCCACTGTAGCATCACAATTGTGGAATAACCTTCCCTTGGAAGTATGATTGGCACCAATACTGGCTTCATTTCATTATCTAGTTAAAACCTGGCTTTTTGCCCAAGCTTTTGCAATTCAGTGATCATGGCTTGATTCTGAGCTGGAGATTGGTTTGGTTCACTATGTTTCTTAAATGTGTTGAATTGTTTCAATCCATTTTTTATTGTTTGTACCTTGCTCTGAGATCTCCAGGAAATGGATATACAGTAAATTTAAAATCAATCAATCAATCAACCAACCAACCAACAATTAACAACATCAGTAGCTACAGTGCTCAACACAGCTATTCCATATCTTATCATTTATGCACTTTAAAGGTTCAAACTGTCAGAAGTAATTATTGCCATTGTGTGTAATATTACTATATGTTAATGCAAAAACAATCAATATTGTACCGCTTTGCCTCCAGCAGTCCAGCTGAAGCACTCGGGAAGCACAAAAGCAGTTGCTGTTGCTGTTGCTGTTTGTTATTGTGTGTCTTCAAGTAGTTTCTAATTTATGGTTACCCTAAGGCAAACCTATCATGGGATTTTCTTAGCAAGATTTGTTTGTTTAGAGCAGGAACAAGAGCAAAAAAGTTATCTGGGATTCAAAAGTGGAGTGCCTTTGAACATGGGAGCTGGGCTTAACTGACCCAACCAATGGTTTCTGATAGCATTATCTCTCATGATTCCTTCCAGCATTTTTCTTTAGTTAGACTATAACTACATATTATTCAGTCACTAATAGCTGCATCTTGTTATTTTCACTAGTCGTGTGACACATACAAACAGAAGAAACAGGACAAAGGTTTTAAAAAACAGGGCTAACACGCTTCACAATTCCATCTAACATTGCTACTTGATCACATAAATTAAAGGGAGTCCACCAGTTAGAGCAGCTTGAAGCTCTGCAGTGGATGTAGATGACACCAGAGGAGAAATGTAAAATAAGATTTCTGGTCTTGCATATTAGTTATGAATCAAGATGATGAAGCAAATATGTCATGTACGTAAGAGTACGGTGGTGTCTGCACAGCCCAGAATAATCCAGGAGCATCCAGGAGTATTCTGGCCCCAAAGCTTCCCTGATCTTTCCCCATGTTACCTGTGGTCCTTTGTTGCAATGCTGGACAGCTGTTTGCATATGTGTCCCATTGTGCCACCTGCTGTCACTCTCTCTGATGTCAGAACAAGGCACCCAGCCTTGTTCTGACTTTAGAGTGAGGACTTTCCATGGCAGGTTGTCTAAAATGAATTGTATTCCCCATCACCATGTACGGGTGCACCATGTACACCATGTACATTAAAAAATGCCAACCGGAAGAAAATCAACCAATTTTGAGATGTGGTGTTAGAGAAAAGTAGTGAGAATACTGTGGATGGCCAAGAAGACAAACAAATGGATTCTAGAACAGATCAAGCCTGAACTCTGTAAGATATGCAGAGATACCATACTACTAGCAGAAAAGAACATAGATTTGGAACAATTACCAAGGAAAGTTACAGTAGAAAGTGCAAATGCAAGCCTACTGCTAAAACATTAAAAATAATGAGAGACATACGTATGGACTTACGAGGAGGACTTAGACACAGTCAACCTAGATAGCAAGGAAATCATATAGTTAAAAGATTTCACATACTTTGGATCAATAACTGATCAGAGCACAGATGGCAGTCAAGGAATCAGAAAACTAGGAAAGGGAAGGGCAGCCATGAAAGACCTAGACAAGACCTTAAAGAGTAAAGATACACAACCGAGCAAGAAATTTAGGATAATCCAATCCATTGTATTCCTCATCACCATGCACAGATATTAGAATTGAACAGTGAAGAAAGTAGTCAGGAAGAAAATCAACTTATTTGAGATGTGGTGCTGGAGAAGAGTAGTGGGAATACTGTGGCTGGCCAAGAAGACAAGGAAATGGGTCCTAGACGATATCAAGCCTGAACTCTCTCTGGAAGCTAAGATGGCTAAATCGAGGCTGCCTTACTTTGGACACATCATGAGGAAAAATGAATCATTAGAAAATACAACAATGCTAAGAAAGATGGAAGGCAGTAGAAAGAAAGGAAGACCACATGCCAAATGTTTAGACTCCATCAGGGAAGACATGGGACTGAGCTTGCAGGACCTGAACAGTGAGGCTGAATACAGGGGAGATGTCTTGGAGATGTCTCAGCCACAGGGCTGCCATGAGTCAAGGTCAATTGGAAGGCAGCTAACAACAACAATAACAAAAAATGAATAAAGCTCACATCGCCAGAAAATATGCAGGGTCAGATCCAATGCGTAAATTAATGTGATGATAAATCACTCTTGTGAGTCAGACTCAGGAATATCTGCATAGCTATCATTATGTTCCAGAGAGAATATTTGGCACCCATAATACTGACTATAGTATTGTGCAGATTTGTTACTGTTCACCTGGTGGAGCCAGGTGTTCTACCTTTGTATGAGGCTGGTGGTTCAAGTCACTAGTATCATTCCCCTGTGAGAAGGCGAGGAGAAGATGCATTTTTTTGGTGGAGGAGACAGACTGAGTGCTCAAGTACACACTTTGTATGCATAAGAGCCAGAGTGGTTTATGCAATGGCCTCTCCCTACTCCCTGTTGGGTTTCAACATCCATCAGCTTCCAACCAGAATGGCAAAAGGGTAGGAATGCTATGAAATGTAGTCCAAGACATCTACTAGACAACAGATTTGGGAAGGCTGGGTTATCATAGGATTCAGGAGACCCAAGGTAAGGTCCTTGCTACTGTTAAACCTGATGGGTGATGTTGGACAGTCACTGTCCCTTAGCCCAATTGACTTGACTCCCAAGAGTTGTTTTCAAGATAAATGGGATGCACCAACTATGTAAGCCACCCTGGCCTCCTTGGAGTAAAGGCAGGGTGACCAGGTCATAACTGCAAAGGAAGACAAGACACTTCAAAATGTAGGACATTAAAGAATATAGAACACAGAAAAATAAAAGCTAAAAACACTGGTATATGTATTTTTTATGATTTATTTACAGCTATTTTACATAGTGCTGTTGTGTGCCTTCAAGTTGATTTCCACTTACTGTGACCCTAAGGGATTTGCTTGGCAAGTTTCTTCAGAGTGGGTTTGCCATTGCCATCCTCTGATGCTGAGAGAGTGTGACTTGTCCAAGGAAACCCAGTGGGTTCCATGCCAGAGTCCTGCTCTCCAGAGTCATAGTCCAATGCTCATATTACTACACTAAATTATCCTGGTATTACATATACTGTACTTTATTATGTATTCAGCTGCATTTTTCTGATGAACTTATCTTCATTAAAATGCCTTGTTGGCTTGCAACATACTTACAGAACTCTGAGCAAAGTAAAGGCTTACAATTGTACTTGACTAGCAACAAACCCTTCACTGAATCTACATTTAAACCATCCTTTCATTTGTCCATTGTGCTGAAATTAAGAGGGGGAGGAACTTTTCAATATTTGCATTGTGTCTTCAAGTAGCCTACTGCCTAACACATCTGTTTCCCCTCTGTGAAACAAACACACCCCAAGCTCTGTAGAAGAATCCATCCCCTATTTGCAGCAAGGACAGGCTATCAAATACAGTCGGCCCTCCTTATCCATGGATTTTTTATCCATGGATTTAAGTATCCACGGCTTGAAAATATTCAAAAAAAGTATAAATTCTAAAGAGCAAACCTTGATTTTCCATTTTATATAAGAGACATCATTTTGCTCTTCCCATTTTATTTAATGGGACTTGAGCATCCACGGATTTTGTTATCCATGGGGGATCCTGGAACCAAAACCCAGTGGATAACAAGGTCCCACTATAGATGAATTTATCAAAGAGGAACAGCAAACATGGTGTTACTGAGTGGGCGTCTTAGCCATGCTCAAAATGGAGGACATTTTGGAATTTTTCCTGAACAGACGGTTGAAATGTAGGGCATGTAGTGGAAAAGGCGCACATCTGGTCACCCTGAGTAAAGATTGTGCATGTGAGAGAGTGAAATGTAATAAATATATTTGTCCCAAGTTTAGTCCCTGAAGTGTGTCAGATGGATCAATGGCTAACTCAGAAAAAAATTGCTTCATACGTTCAAAGTGAATTCTCAAATGGAATTTTGGAAATTGGAAAAAAACAATTCACAAATGTACAAAAACCCCACCATTCCATCAGATCACAGTATCTCAAGACTTGGAGAACAAAACAGAAAATTGTCAGTTCATAATTTCAAGGGGAACATGCCAGTAGAAAAACCAGTTACAATGATACCTTAGAGTGCATACAGCCCAATGGACCATGTTTGCACTCATCTAAATCCCTCTAAGAGTCCAAATATTGTGTTTTGCTGCAAAATGCCCCCCCAATGAAATCTAGGGGGTATGGAGGGTCAATCCTTCACATTTGGAGGCCCTTCTGAGCCAATACAGGTCCAGGAGAGGCTTTTTTGAGAAAAAAGAAAATAGGAAGTGAACATAAAGTGGCTTCTGTTCAAAATACCTGACATGTCGTCTAGAGAATATTTGGGGGTAAAAAGAAGTTTTGATTTTGTTTGCAGAAGTGGGTGTTGCAGCCTTCCAAGCTATCTTGTGGGGCTAACATGGCCCCCTAGCTTTCCACAGTTTCCCAGCCCTGCCATAGAGATTTCAGAGGAAAAGTCCTGCAGGAGAAAAGCACTTCAGTCTGTTGCCAGATCTAAAATATCCCCATCTGAGAAGAACTTGATGACTGTATTATGTTTGGCAAAAGGCCGGTTCAGAAGTTGCATTTCTTCTACTGGGGGCTCAGATGACTGAATCATCATTGCAAAAGTTCCAATTAAATATCAACATGTTCCAGCCTCAACTTGTATCCCTGTTTTGGCAGCCGAGAGCTTTCTTGTGTCAATTTTGGACAGAGTCAAAGAGCCTGACACCCAACACACAAATGCATCCCCTCCGCCTGGAGCCAGAGACCTCACAAAGCACTCCTCTGCTTAGCAAGAGACACACACATCTCTAAAGAAAAGGCAAGTTCTTACGTTTTAGTTACATTCATACATTTACTTGGGCTGATAGATAGCTCTCAATGAACTTTGAACAACAGGCCAAAAAAATGGGTTATTTGTGCAGAGAGTTTTATCCAACACAGTGGAGGAAAGTTGGGAAAGGCTGCATTAGCACTGCAGAAATAATCTAGTTTGGCACCACTATAACTGCCATGATGCGATGCTATGGAATTCTGGGAACTGTAGCTCTGCTCTGGTGCCACAAAAAACTACAGCTCCCAGAATGCCATAGCATTGAGCCATGGCAGTTAAAGTGGTGTCAAACCAGATTATTTCTGCAGTGCAGATGCAGCCAAAGAGGAATGTTAATTTTGGGATCTGTGTGAAGAACAGGAGGAAGAAGAACTAGGAAGAGTCAGTGCCCCACTGCCCCTTTCCTTGCTGGATCGAGCCCATGGCAACCACATGCTGCAGCCCTGATCTGGTACTTTGCTGCTCTAAAAAGAACTGGCAAATGCTGCTCCTTTTTAGAGTGGTGAAACACCACCATTGGTGCAGTGGTGGCAGCTTTTTGGTGCCCCTTTGGTGCAATGTGTATGAATGCTGTGCCAAAGGAGTGCCTTGATGCTGCCTGGCATCTGGTTGGGTGGACAGCATGATAGCGGCATTGGGGCAGAGTCAGGGAGGCTGGCATGCAGTCACTACACCCCCACTACACCCCCAGACCAACCCTTTTGTTTGGTCTGTACAACTCCATCATGAATAAAAATGAATCATTAGAAAAGGCAATGATACTAGGAAAGGTGAAAGGCAGTAGAAAGAGAGGAAGACCACATACCAGATGGTTAAATTCATTTAGGGAGGACATGGGCCTCGGTCTTTAAGACCTAAGCAGAGAGGCTGAGGATTGGGGGTCTTTGAGATGTCTCATCCACAGGTTTGCCATGAGTCAAAGTTGACTGGAGGGCAGTTAACAACAACAAACATATCAGTGAACAGCATACTGTGTGCACAAAAGCTTAAGCCCCAGGAGCAAGAACCGGAACTCTTCACAAGGCCACTTCACTTCCACAAAGTACTGCCCTTCTTACATTTATTGAGTTTGTCCCACCCAGCCACACCTGTGTGGAGGTCATCCAAAAACTTGGCTGCATCCCAGGATTCAAAGAACTGTTGTGCAAATACTAAGATCAATCCGTTGCCATCTGTTAGCTGAATAAAGCTGTGCATTCCTCAGCAATGGCCCCTAAAGCTATCCAAGCCCACTCTTCTTTGCAAAAATACACCAAGGGAGAAGGCATATCTAAATCTCAGAAACTTAGGACCATCTCTTTACAGGCAACACAAGTGCAGGAGAAAGATGAAACTGCATTAACAATCAGCATATACTTAATTTTGTTTTTTCAAAGGGTTTGGTAACACCATGCTGAGCTGTTCTGTGGCAATCACACTACAGTTGTTCTCAATGTCATGCAAATAAAATAAGTGAATAAAGTGACTAAGAGAGACAATGGGGTTAGTGACTGAACTTGCATGCAAAACAGGCATGGTTAGTTGGTAATGCAATTACATGAGTCACAGAAGCAAGATGGATATTACAGGGATCATTTATTCCCCCCCCCCCATACAAATGTGGCTACACTTGTTGCTGCTGTGTAAAATTTCCTTAACACAGAGTCAGGCTACACAGTCAGCAACCTGACATGACACATTTGTTGCTTATTTCCAGTTCTCTGGGAGAAATGGAATGCTTCCACAAATTTTAAAACGAGAGCTACAGTGGGCCCTCGGTATGTATTGGGGTTTGGACCCCCTGTGGGTACCAAAATTCATGGATGCTCAAGTCTTATTAAATACAATGGTATAATAAAATGTTGTCCCTTATATGAAATGGCAAAAACAAGGTTTGCTTTTTGGAGTTATATATTTTTAAAAATATTTCCAAGCCATGGATGGTTGAAGTATTGGGGGTGGGTGGGTTGTTTTTTGTTTTTGTCAAGCTGCCCATTGTGCTCCCTGCTGGCATTTTGCCCCATCTCATCCAACACTTGACCCTACAATTTATTGGTTGGTAGGGTCTTTCCTGATGACAAGCCACCCATATTGACTAAGGGTGCATCTATACTGGCCTCTTAATCCAGGGCCAGTCCACAGCATTATGCCCTGGAACAACCATGATGGATGAATCTGGTGCAACACCTTGTTGCTGTGTACATGGCCCAGCTGGCCCATCCCCTGCATTGGTCCCACTGGCCCTGTTTTTGGAGCTGCCACTGTCACGTTCTCATAGGAGCTCCATGTAAAGCTTGCCTGGTGCATTGCTGGGTGAGTACAGCATTTTTCACTGGTGTAGATAAGCCTGGTAAAGACCTCCAAAGTAAAGCGAATCATTGCATAATGATGGAATTTGAAGGAGGAGTAGGACGAAACAGTGTTAGAGGGGTAAGGACAAAACAGGACATCCAGTCCAGGACACTGTTCATATTAATTTGGGAGTTGCTCCTTGATTACCCAAATAGTGTCACATGAGACACTGGCCCACACAGCAACCCACAAATAACAGACACTGCCATTTTAATTACATTGGTTTCCTCTCCCAGTTCCACACAGTGTCACAAATGGGCTGGTCTACTGGTAGCCCCAGCATGTGCTTGAGTGTGTTGCATGTTGGCATTGAGTGTGAACATGGCAAGATTCTTTCTCTGCCCTGAAAGATGCCATCCTGTGCCACAAATTTTCATTTCCTGAGTTACCAGACACCACTCTTTAGTACCCAGTCTTCATTCCTGGCAGTTTAAGGTCTACAACTTGATCATGTTAAAGCACTGAAGTATTTGGGTTGTTATCCTAGATTGTGGTACTCAGGACACTTTTGATGTACTTTTATTCCTTAAAATGAAATGTTTAGAAAGCTAAGTTCTGGACAACATGCTACTTCTTCACTAAGCTACAGTTGCCTAGACATTTA
Organism: Phrynosoma platyrhinos; assembly: GCA_020142125.1. Classification (NCBI taxonomy): domain Eukaryota; kingdom Metazoa; phylum Chordata; class Lepidosauria; order Squamata; family Phrynosomatidae; genus Phrynosoma; species Phrynosoma platyrhinos. Next base: position 130,020,699 of record CM034703.1, on the reverse strand, counting down.
AGTAATTTTGTTTCCTTCATAGCTCCCGAGAAAGCCATAATTTCCCCTTCTTATGAGAACCACATTCCTGAAGGACAGATACATAATGTTTTTAGAGACTGGTCTCTGCAAATTTTTCATAACAATCCAAAAGATTGCCATAGAAAGCTCAGCAGAGACACCAGTCCAATAAGAAGCTAGGCAATTTCTTTATTGTCTTTCACACAAGAAAAAGTTAGATACAGGAACTTCTACCTAATGATTTAACCTTATATTGACATTATCCAAGAGATCCAGTAGACCCAGACTGGTGACAACATTTATAGCTGAATTTCTATGCTTACCATGTCCAAATAACCCTCAGTTTGCCTCTGAAGATAACAGAGAATTTTTCAGAAAAATGTATTAGCCCACAAAGGATTAATCCATAAAAGGAGACTCAGGTCACAGGCCAAATTGTTAATAGGAATGAAATTCAGCCTTATGATGAAACATGATGATCAAAAGAGTAACAAGTTGGGTGGAGGAGGAACACATTTGATCAGGTGGCTAATACAGGTGTAGATTCACAGGCTTTTGAGTCACCCTGCTTTTTTAAACTAACAACCTCATGGGTACATCCTGGAAATGTAGCAAGAGGCACCCTCTTATTGGGTAGCATCCAGTGCCCATACTTGCCTCTGTGTGGGCTAATACTTGTGTCAGTCTGGCTTGTAGAGGTCGGAACCACTAAAGCAGCCCATCCAGTCTCCCAGATCAGACATGCCTGGACATATCCTTTACCTAAAATCCACTTATTGTGAAATCAACATGAGATTGCTGTCATTTCGCTACAAATTCAGTAAGATCAACAGAAAGGCAGAACACCACCTTCTGTAACAACATAAATGAAGTTTGCAAAACTTACCTATCCCAGTGTCAAATCAAAAGTCAACATTCCAAACTCAGCTAATAAAATCTTTATCATATTGATATTGCTCTGAATACTATCCAGTCTTCTATCCTTGGAGTGAAAATCATGCAACCCCTCCAGATGCTGTTGGAGTGTGGCTCCCAGCATTTCTCACCACTGGCTAGGACTGTTGAGAGTTATTAAACAACCACAGATGGAGGGCTGCATTATTACCACTTCACCTCCACCCTTGAAAACAGCAGTATTTTATCTAGTTTTTTCACACTAGAGGCTTTGACCAAACTGTAACATGAGTATAAAAATCTACACAGCCCAAAATGTTAACATGCACTAGAATTACAGTCTGCCCTCCTTATTCATGGATTCCTTATCCATGGATTCATGCATCCATGGCTTGAAAAATATTCAAAAAATACGTATATTCTGAAAAGCAAACCACAATTTTGCCATTTTATATAAGGGACACCATTTTACTATCCATTGCATTTAATGGGACTTAAACATCCATGGATTTTGGTATCCATGGGGGGTCCTGGAACCAAACCCCAGCAGATACCAAGGGCCCACTGTACCTTTCTCCCACTTCCTATTTTACATGAGCAGTTATTACATGCTCATGTGTGCTTTCTCTATAGTCATACTGTTTAAAGGCACAATCCAAGATTTACACTAAAGACTTTCTTATGATTAGAAAAGAAGAAACACCCATGTTTACACAAACATCACAATGATCAGACTTTTAAACAAATCCCATTGGCTACAAGCCACTGTCCTGTATTTTAACTATTGTTGAGCAACAGCTCTGAAAATGAACATTGCTGCCTGAAAGCAACATTTGCCTGGAATTCCTTTCCAGGTTCCCCAGGTTGCAATCAGAGACATCAGCAGAAGGGAAATTAATAAGTGATATATATGCACTTATGTTTGGCAATTATCATTCAGTCCTTAAAATGTGTGTGTGTGTGTCTTAAATCAGCCCAGTTCAAAGTGAAAAAAATTCAATAAAATGTGCAACAGCAAATTTTCCAAATCCGTGGAGGTGAAATTCTAGTATTTCAGAGGTTCCTTATCACTGACTCCATCTCAGTTCAGGTTTCATCATATACCAGCCCAATAATCTCTATGATCAAAGTAATAACCCAGTTTGCACAGAGCAAGAGCAACAATCCTGTACAACTTTGGAGTGCCTGCTGATAGCTACAAATAACTCAACAATAAACCCCATGCTACAGGAGGTGGGGATGGGGAAAAACAACAAGACACACCACAACAAAGCCAGGATTGCTTGAGCGGTGTTTTTTCCCCCAGCCACAATTACATGTAATAAGGACTGCAGGTCAACAAGGTTGTGACTGGTATCCTAGTCTCACACCTTGGCAAGAGCGAGTGGGCCTTAGGCCTAAGGAGTGGTACCAGTTGGAGTAGGATGGGTAAGTGGAGTCATATGGTGGTGGTTGGGGTTTTTTTGTAAAGAGAATTTCAAGCCTCTCCTGTCTTATCTCCAGTGCAGAATAATTATCATTTTTTCCTGACTGTTCTGAAGTAACTTTGTGTGCAAAGAGATCATGTGGCACCTTTCAGACTAACTTTTTGGCTATCGCTCCCAGACTGTGGATGAGATCTGTCACTCGATGCTGGATGAGATCTGTCACTTGACCACCTTAAACAGCTTTAAAAAGCTATTAAGATGGATCTCTTCCAGCAGGCCTTTCCAGACCATCGAAAATAATTACCAACCATCGAAAATAGTTATGCCTGACCCTGACTTCTCCTCTACAGCGATTTTAATTTATTTGTTATTTACTGTATTTTATTACAGTTTGTTATTTTTTAGTTTGTTTTTAAACTTTGATGGTTTAATTGTATTTTAGGAGGGTGGGCTATTGAGGGAGGGGATTGTTCGTTTTATTATGTAAGCCACCCCAGTTGTAAAATACAGGGATATAAATTATTATTATTATTATTATTATTATTATTATTATTAACTAAAAGAGAGAAGTTGAGCTTTCATAGACTTGAGCCTACTTCCTCAGATGCATGAAGTGCAGTGGAGAGTCCTGAGACAGACCTACTGTGAATGTAGGCTCAAGTCTATGAAAAGCTCATGAGAAAGATGCATGAGAAAGATGCATGTAGCACCTTTGAGATCTGAAAGAGAGAAGTTGGTTGCATGAGCTTTTGTAGACTTGAGTGCACTTTCTCAGACGCATGAGTTGGAGTGGAGAGTCCAGAGACAGGCCACAGGTCTGTTTCTGGACTTTCCATCTGCCCCCATGCATCTGAGGAAGCAGGCTACAAGATCTCTTTGAAGACTGATTTTCCAAACTAACAGGACTAAGGGCCTTTGCAGACTGCCAGAAATAGTGCACATTAAATTGAGGCACTGCCCTGGCTCAGTGCTAGGGAATTGTGGGAACTGTAATTTATTGTGGCACCAGAGCTCTCTGACAGAGAAGGCTCAATGTCTCAAAAAAAAAAAAAAATACAATTCCCATGACTCCCTAGCACTGAGCCAGGGCAGTGCCTCAATTTAATGTGCACTATTTCTGGCAGTCTGCAAAGGCCCTTAGTCTCTGAAATAACTTTGTTACACCTCTTGATACATTTTACTTCCACTTTATTGATACTTTTGATACTTTTTACTTGATACTTTTACTTCTTCAGAAAAAAAAATAACAGTGGAAGAATATGTTGCAAAAAAGGGGTGGTTTTCAACTTGCCTCTTCCTTTCCATCTTCTCACTCAGAGATTTAACCTCATCACTGGAAAACCTGAGGAATTGAAGTGTTGGCTTATCTCCCAACCCCTGGCAACTCCAGCTTTGAAGCAAAGCCCACCTACAAAGCCTCCATAGGGAAATGATACAATACAATAAATTTATTACGGCTCATAGCCAGCATAATAAAAATACAGAAATAAACGAATTAATTGATTTACAGAAATTATCCAATTTGCTAATAAGAAAAAAACTAATATAAAAACACAAATTAGTACAAAAGTACTATCCATTTGTGATTTAAGATCCTAATTCACGCTAGCGGCTATCACACATAACTTTATTAACTTTTCTCAAGAGAGCTGTAAGCTAATTCATGGTCATCCTATTATTTGACAATAACCTGTTAAAACATTTCCATCCATAGTTTTGGGGACTTTTTTGAAGATGTTATGGACCGGTCACTATATAATCCATACAGTACACAAGGTAGAAGGTATTCAGCAGAATGAAATATATCACTACTTCCTTTGCTATTTTAAGGGATAGAAAATCAGATAGCTGAATATTGTTTCAATATATCTTTACGACAGACCATAGCAGATGCACAAAATCTGGCCACTTTGTCAGTTATCTGCCCACTACGGTCTGCAAGAAGGGTTTCTACATAGTATTTATCCTGACTGCCCAGACATTTTTGAATAGGGAAACCATATTGGGCCCCAAGTCTACTCCACACAATTTATGATAGTGACAAAAGATTAGATAAATGGGAAGCACTTCACTTCCTTCTTGTCTGAGGATTGCTAAATTAAGATATACAACTGAGCACTAAAGTTAGAATTGTCCAATCTATTGCACTCCCCATCATCATTTACTGCAGCAGGACAGTGAAAAAGTAGATAGTAAGAAAATCAATTCTTTGAGATGCAGTGCTGAGAAGAGTGCTGAGGATCCCATGGACAGCCTAAAAGTCAAACAAGTGGATTCTTGAGCAGATAAAGCCTGAACTCTCCCTGAAAGCCAAGATGATCAGATGGAGACTGTTGTACTTCAGACACATCATGTCAAAACATAACTCACTGAAAAAGACAATGATGCTAGGAAAGATGGAAGGCTGTAGAAATAGAGAAGGACCACATGCTAGATGGATGGACTCTATTAGGGAAGACATATGCCTGAATCTACAAGACCTAAGCAGTGCATTGGAGGATAGGGGTACTGCCTCAGTACTGGATCAGTGTCTGTTGTCAGTAATGGACTGGATGAAGGCAAACAAATTGAAACTTAATCCAGAAAAGACAGAGGGCTCCTGGTCAGTTGAAAAGCAGATCAGGGAATAGGGAATCTGCTTGTGCTCAATGGGTTTATACTCTCTCTGAAATCTCAGGCTCACAACTTGGGTGTTTTCCTCCTGGACTCAGCTCTGAGCCTGGATGCCCAGGTTTCAGGAGTGGCCAGGAGTGCATTTGCACAGCTAAAACTAATGCACTAGCTGCACCCATTCCTTGAAATGTCAGATCTGGCTACGGTGACACATGTGCTTTGATTACATCCTGTTTGGACTATTGTAACACCCTCTATGTGGAGCTGCCTTTTGAAAATGTTTGGAAATTTCAGCAGGTCCAAAATGCTGTGTCCAGAATGCTGACCAGAACCAGTTACAGGGGGCATATAACTCTCTTGTTGAAACAGCTTCACTGACTACCGGTTCATTTCTGGGCACAATTCAAAGTGTTGGCCATGCCCTATAAATAATAATAATAATAATAATAATAATAATAATAATAATAAATTTTATTTTTTAACCCGTCCCTCTGCTCAGCAATCGGGGCAGCGTACAACCTTATAAAAACAGTAAGCAATTAAAACATTCCCAAATCCCACACCCTAGCCCTCCCACCCCTTAAAAGCCTACATGGCTTAGATCCAGACTATTTGAGAAATTGTATCTCCCCTAATGAACCCAACACAGACCTAAGATCATCAGGAGAAGGCTTTCTCTTGGTCCCACTACCATCACAGGCTTGCTTGGTGAGGGCACGCGAAAGAGCCTTCCTGTGGATGCTTCCACCTTCTGGAACTCCCTTCCATGGGAGGCTAGCCTAGCTCCCCTCCCTGATTGCTTTTCATCAACAAGCAAAAACGGTTTCATCAACAAGCAAAAAAGGTTTTATTCAGACAGTCTTTTAATACATAATAATGGAATGGCTTTTATATGGGGTTTTTGTTATATGGGACGTATAATTTTTAATGTTTGCAAATTTATATTTTTCTCATTTGATTTCTTTAATTGATGTCTTTAATTGGTTTTATTGTAAAATCTGTAACCTTATTTTATTGCAAAATCTTTTTAACCCTATTTGATTTGATTTATTTTATTGTAAAATCTTTTAAACCCTATTTTATACTTTAACCCTATTTGATACTTTAACTCTATTTGATACCATATAAGTATCAAATGCCATCATCCCTTTAAAAGCCCCTACTTTATAAAGAGATGTTAAAGGGAAAACTCAATCAAGCTAAGCAAAACAGTTGAGAAATAGGATTCAAAATAGACATAACTTGGGACATTCTCTCTACTGTTCCAACATGGTCCCACTTTTGCAGCTGCTTTAAAAATGTCCCACTTTCCCTCTGCTCTCACTTTTTCCCAACAAAATCAGAATGCATGAGTGAGATTATTCAGATAGTTGCACTAAAGAAACCCAGTGTCTGAATAGCACCTGAGCCCTTCCTGTCTTTCCAACTGATCTTCTATCTAAGGGTTCTTCAGATGTTTTTGTTAGTGCAGCTATGCAAATAATCTCACTCACTCATTCTCCTTTTGTTGTTCACACTACTTTTTTTTATTGGAACCACATCTCTGTGAGTTCTGTTGCTCACACGTGTTAGCACTCAAATAAAGATGGAGTCAATGATGGGAATGTATTCAAAACACATTAAAGGCATGCAGAGTTTTATCCTAAGTCTATTTGCATTGGTTACTCACACAACTGACAATGTGGATCTTTTAGGAAAACTTGGGTATATCCTGAGATCAAATATTCAGGGTTGTTTGTTTTTTTGGCAGCTACCCCCCAAAACTTAATCAGATTCATTTGATTAATTCATCTGAGATGTAGTGCTGGAGAAGAGTGCTGAGGATCCCGTGGACAGCTAAAAAGACAAATAAATGGGTTTTTAAACAAATCAAGCCAGCAATCTCCCTGGAAGCCAAGATGATCAAACTGAGGCTGTTGTGCTTCGGACACATCATGAGAAGGTACAACGCATTGGAAAAGAAAATAATGCTAGGAAAACTGGAAGAATGTAGAAAGAGAGCAAGGCCACATGCTAGATGAATGGACTCTATCAAAGAGGTCAGGCATATGAATTTTCAGGAACTGAGCAGTGCAGTGAAGGATTGGAGATGTTCTCATCCAGAGGGTCACCATGGGTCGAGATCAACTCATGGGTGGTTAACAACAACAAATGAGCAGGATGAGAGTCTGCAGAGAATGTGTAATACTCTCTCTTCCTCTCAAGGCAGGCAACTCACACTGTTGCCCATTGCCTCCTTTCTGAAAATGCAGAGCCTAGTTGCCCAAGAGCCATAGCCTTTACTCTTTACTCTTGCCAAGGCCAGCACAAGTGTAAACAATCTCACTGGCCCACAAGTATCAAAGGCTGATGTCAAGCCACAGACGCTTTGTCTGCGAGGAAATCATTGACAAAATTTGTGACTGAGGCAGCATGGCTAAGGCTCGAAAGCCAACTAGAGTCATGGGGCATAGAAGAATATTGCACAATATTTGTTGAGATGGTTGCCTAGCTACAATATCCAGTAATTGCAAGAATCTGGAGATATTGACCCTAAGCAGGAACTACACACAGATTGTCAGACTCACTTGAAGGCAAGCAAATTGCTTCATGGTGATTAACCATACTGTTATGACACATGCCAGTGCATTCACAGAGAGGAGGCTTTGACACGACCACAGATGCCCTGGGAACTTCCTCAAGTTCTCCGGACAGCTGCCTTTAAGAGACAGTTCAGATCTTTGGTTGATCAAATGCTGCACAATCGCCAGCTTTTGGGCAGGGTCCTGTTAGACCAAAATGCTGTATCCCAAATAACAGAGCAATGGAACAACGTAACAAAACTTTTTGTATACTTACAAAACTACAGTCACCCCCTCTGTATCCACAGATTTTTTATCCATGGATTAAAAATATTTTAAAATATATACATTCCAAAAAACCCCCAAAAACAAACCTTGATTTTGCCATTTCATATAAGGGACACCATTTTACTACGCCATTGTATTGTAGGGTAAAGTGTTGGATGGGACAAAAGGGGGGCAGGGGGCAAAAAGGACATCTTGCTCCCAAAACCCCAATACTTCAACTATCCACAGCTTGAAAATATTTTTAAAAATACATAAATTACCAAAAGCAAAAATTGATTTAGACATTTTATATCAGAGACACCATTTTACTATGCTATTGTATTTAATGGGCCTTGAGCATCGATGGATTTTGGAATCCATGGGAGGTGCTGGAACCAAACCCCAGAGGATACCAAGGGCCCAATGTATATTAGAAGCCAGTGTGGCATAGTGGCTTGAGTTTTGGAATATGACTCTGGAGACCAGGGTTTGCTTCTCAGCTCAGTCATGAAATCTACTAGGTGACTTTGGGTAAGTCACACTCTCTCAGCCTCAGGGGAAGGCAGTGGCAAACCTCCTCTGAAAAAATCTTCCAAGAAAACCCCATGAGAGGTTCACCTTAGGTTCACCGTAAGTTAGAAACGTCTTGAAGTCACACAACAACAAATATGACTTGGAACCAAAACAGTCATTGTCAGCCTTTGATCTTACCATCGCTTGGGACTCCCAGAATCTATGGCCATTAGCATACTGACCAGAGCTACAGGGAACTAAAATCCCAAACATCTGGAGGACTGTATCCTAAACATGTGGAATAGACCTTAACAAGAAGTCAGATAAGCTATTAACTGTTTTGTAGCTAAAACATGACAGCATTAAGCGGGGCTTTTTCTGCCATAGTTTGCCACGCAAAATCTCTTGCTTCAAGCATGCTTTGCTAGTTTCTTTCTGGCCCTCAGAAATGAAGTGAAAACTTTGTTTTACCAAGCCTTTGAGGTTTATTACCCCTGCCCCAATTTTCTGCTGTTTGTAGTCATGTTGGAACAGGTTTTAAATGGAACAGGCTTTAAATTATGGTTGTTAAGACACCTAGTATACCTCAAAATAGTCTAAGTGGGGTTAATAAATATATCAATGATAAATAAATGAACACCCTGTGAGTAGAGGTGTAGAATTTTGGAAATGCTGAAACCATGGAAAAACCCCGGGGGGAAATATATATATTTTCAAAAAAATTGAAAAAATATTAAGACACTTTATAGATTATACAGTCGCTTTGTTACTTTGGGAACATAAATTATGCATTATGCATAACCTGGTTTGACAAAGAATTATCACATCTGATATGTTAAAAGTATTGTTTATTCAGAAAATAATTACAAACTGAATTTTTGAAGTGTTAGTTTTTGAACTGTAAGGATCACCCGAACTACAGGAACCTTGTTTGGTTTTGCCAGTTTGCAAAGAACAGGGGGAAAGGGTGATAATAACAGTAGGAACCATCAACATTACTAAAAATTAGATATTATTTTATCACCTGTAGTCCTCCATAGTGCCAAGCAGACACAAATAACACATTCACATAAAAAGAACCAAGAAAATTGAACCAAGAGCAGAAACTGCAAGGATACTGTACATAATCTTACCTAAATGTCTATCTGCTACATAGCTTTTAGAAGTAATGTAGCAGAGTAAATACAGTATATGAACACCTTGTCATTAATATTTTATTCATATCCTAGAATCCATTTTTCCACAAAAAAGGCATTGGGAAAAAAACAGTCAAAAGCAGGGATTTCACCATTCCCCCCCCCCTTTTCCCCTGGACCTTGACCTCTCCAGATGGGGGATGATTATTTCAAAAGTGTCACAAGCAGCAAGAGGTTTGGGCATGCCTGAACATGTCTTGACTTGCAAGGCACACTTCCTACCATTGCATTATTCTTTTGCATACAGTAAAGAAAGGACCATCTGCCTAAGATTTATGCATAGTAACATTGCTTACAGGCAGTGTAATCCTACAGCCATAGAGGGTAAAAATTAGGCGCTAAGCACCTCTGTGAGTCAAAATTTCCTTTTGCTGGCAGAATCCTTTTTGCCAGTTGATCTCAGAGATTTGCCAAAAGAGTGATTTGCCAACAGAACTGTTCTGCTGAGTAAAATCTTACAGCAGAAGGGCCAAGAAGGAGTGTGGGACAGTGGTGAGAGGGCAGGGTTAGAAGAGAGCCAAATTATGCCTGATTGAAACCTCTTTACTGCCCAGGGAGAGACAGGCACAACATTGGAGCAAAGTTGGGCTAGGTGACGATTTGTTGTTGTTGTTAACTGCCATCAATTGACCTTGACTCATGGCAACCCTGTGGATGAGACACCTCCAAGACCTCCTGTCATCCACTGCTCTGCTTAGGTCCTGAAGATCCATGACCTCCATGATTGAGTCTATCCATCTGGTGTGGGGTCTTCCTCTCTTTCTACTACCCTCAACCTTTCCCAGCATCATTGTCTTTTTGAATGACCTTCTCATGATATGCCCAAAGTACGACAGCCTCAGTTTGATCATTTTGGTTTCCAAGGGGATTTGTGGCTTGATTTGTTCTAGGATTCAATTGTTTGACTTTTTGGATGTCCATGGTATCCTCAGGACTCTTCTCCAGTGCATCTCAAATGAATTTTCTTTTTATTTGCTTTATTCACTTTGTCCAGCTCTCACACCCATACATGGTGATGGGGAATACCATAGATTGGACGATTCTAACTTTAGTGCTCAGTTGTATTTGCACTTTGGGATCTTGTCTAGTTCCTTGATGGTGGCCCTTCCTATTCCTAGTCTTATTATTTCTTGACTGCAGTGTCTGTTCTGATCAATGTTTGGTTCAAGGTATGGGAACTCTTTAACTGTTTTGATTTTCTCATTGTCTAGGTTGAATTTATATAGGTCCTCGGTGGTCATTATTTTTTGTTTTCTTTATGTTCAGCATTAAGCTTATCTTTGCACTTACTTCTTTGACCTTCCTTAAGAATTGTTCCAAGTCTGTGAGGATAGACCTAAGTAATTTCCAAGATCGTTAGATCGGAAGGGCTTTATATAGCATCAGCTGATCTAGCACTGGCTCAACTGGCCTTTGGCCAACTTCACTGATCAGAAATGTCCTCTTGAAAGGACAGTGATGGTCAGTTGGTACTGCTAAAGCCTAGAACAAAAATCACACTCAATCTCTTAGGGTGAAGCCAAAGGAGGTGTGTCATTCATCCCTTCCTAAGACCTTATACTGTGTTTTTGTTTAATAAAGAGTACTTGTGGGGCTTAGTTAAGGCCTCATTGTTATGGTCTGTTTTTGTAGTGTTCATTTTAAGAATACCACTTGTTTTAATGGGCATAAACACTTTGAGTAATGCATTGATTTAACATTATTTTTGTTGTGCACATTTTTAGCATACACTGTGTTGATTATGGTTGTGTTGGTAATTATGGTTGTGGTAATTACAATAATAGTTGATTATTGTGCTGATTATGTATGTTGTGTTTTGTGCTGATTATGGTTTATATCAGTTTTGCTCTATTTGTTATATATCATAGAATCATCATCAACTGGATTGGTATCTTGGCATGATTGGTATCCTGCCACCTGCTATTTGCTCAGGGACAAAATTTTCCATTCTCTCACCACAAATAGTCTGCATAGGGGAAGTGATCTGCATTGGAACAAAGGATTAAAGGCACCCTCCAACACCTTAATGAGGCTGATTCAGTTTACCCCCCTGTGTCTGTTATTTACTAAATGAAAAATCATACAAGAGCAAACCACATGGTTAGCATGATGTGTAGTTTGGCCCTGTGACTAAGTTCTGCCTGCGTGTCTGCATCACAATAGTTTATTTTTTTAAGAAGCAGTTTGCATCTGTCTAAAAAGCAGGGAATAGGTGCTTGAAGCAGCTTTGGAGTGCTTGTAATGAGACTGGTGTGGTATTGACTAGAAACTTCTGTCTGTTTACCAGCTTTTTTTGCTGCTCAGATTTTCTGTTGTTTTTATAAAGAAACACATATCCATTATACTCTGTAAATCTCCCAAGAAACTCTTGAATTTGACTCTGCAAAAGAACTGGGGACACGTGGCTCCCCAAACATTATTGTTGTTGTGTGCCTTCAAGTCATCTACAGTTTGTGATGATCTTAAGGCAAACCTATCATGGGGCTTTTTTGGCAAAATATGTTCAGAAGTGGTTTGCCATTGCCTTCCTCTGTGGCCAAGAGAGTGTGACTTGTCTAAGGTCATCCAGTGAGTTTCTGTGATCAAATGGGGATTAGTGGTGTCCAGAGTCCTAGTCCAACACTCGAACAACTACACAATGCCTGATCTTCCCCCAAATCTTGCTGAACCAAAAATTGCATCACTCAGGCTTCATCCACAGTGCAGAAATAATCCAGGGTGACACCACTTTAACTGCCATGGCTCAATGCTATGGAATTCTGGGAACTGTAGTTTTGTAAGGCATTTAGCCTTCTCTGTCAGAGAGCTATGGTGCCATAACAAACTACAATTCCCAGAATTCCATGGCATTGAACCTTGGCAGTTAAAGTGGTGTCAATCTGCATTATTTTTGCAACATGAATGCAGCCATAATTCACCTTTGGCAAAGAGCAGAAAATAGCTGGTCCAAGAGAGTCTGGGGATGTCAAGAACTGCCAAAACAGCCTCAGGCCCAGAAAACTACACTTTGCCAACCTCTAATCTAGGGCCCTTTCACACTATGCAATTCTAACACTATGATTCCACTTTAAATAGCCATAGCTGCAGCCTGAGGAATCCAGGAATTTGCAATCAGATGCACTAGAACTCTCTGGCTGAGAATTTTTAAGCACCCTTCCCCAAACTACAGATCCCAGGAGTCTACAAGTTGCCGTCATGGCAATTAACATAGAATCATGGCACTGTGTGAGTAGTGTGAAAGACCTTGGACTCCAGAAGACCACATGTTCCCTACTTATGCAGTAAAAGAAAATTCTATAAGAGGAAGGCTGTGGAATGATAGCCTGAGGAAAAAGACTGACGGACCCGCCTTCTTCCTCCTGCAGGAGGCAAAAGCACCAGTCTGAAGGCAAGTGACAGCAATTCCCAGAAAATCAGAGGTTTGTTTGCTGCACTGAAGGAACGTCAAAAAAGTAGCTGAAGTGTATGTGACAATCCCCAGAGGCAATGGAGATTTACAGTGCATTCCAAAGAATGCTCAAAATATAATCAGGTAGACTAACACAGAGATATCTCTAAAAATAAAATATCAGGAGTCTAAAATCAAGAGTTTAATCTGGGGAAATCCTTAACAGATATCTGAGGATGTACCTTCTGCATTACAGTTTTCCATATTTCAACACCAAATCAACAAGGTCACAGATCACAGAATCACAGAGTTGGAAGGGACCCCAAGGGTCATCCAGTCCAACTGCATTCTGCCATGCAGGAATACACAATCAAAGCACCTCCTGACAGATGGCCATCAAGCCTCTGTTTAAAGACCTCCAAAGAAGGAGTCTCCACCACACTCCAAGGGAGCATCTTCCACTGTCCAACAGCTCTTACTGTCCAGAAGTTCTTCTTGATGTTTGGGCAAATGTAAAGAGCAAAATTTGGGAAACCTAGACCTGAAATCTGAGGGCACTTCAAGAGGTCAGGTTGAGATACAATTGCAAAACAGAGCTGCTTTGGAAAAAATGACTTTTATAGTAGAGATCTACAGCCAAAGAAAGGGCCTGTTATGTGTGAATATTGGTTTTTCTCTCCTATGCAGTTCCAGGTCACAAGCATCGCTCCTTCCTCTCTATTCTCTCAACAGCTTCCCTTCATCTCTCAGCCTGTGCCCTTCTTTCTTCTGGATCCAACCCACTGAAAATCACTGAGCCCCACATCCACATCTTCCCTTGTCTTCTCTGTCTCCTTTCCTGTCCTTTCCCAAAATCTTTGCTTCTCCTGCCACTCATTTCTAAGCCTTTCTCTCTTCCTTCTCCTTCCTTAGGATCAGAGCAGCTCAGTCAGTTGCAGCCAGAGGCCTCTCTTTGCCATTAAGGCAGCAAAGCCAATCACTTTTTTGAAACTTCAGCATTACAGCCACAGGATCTTATACTGCATCTCAATATAGATTACAGTCGTCCCTCCACATTCACTGGGCTTAGAGGTTAAGAACCCCTGTGAATGTGGAAAAACCACAAATAAAAAACACTATTCTTTTTACCTAAAAGAACACCTCTCTGGGAATTTCCAGGTCCTCCAGTGCAACTCTATGATTAAAATCTGCCAGAGGTTGATCATAGAATCATGCTGGAGTACCTGCAAATGTCTAGAGAAGTGTTTTCTCTAGGAACTTCTAGGATCTCCAGCACAACTGTATGGTCAATTTCTGGCCAAGTTGTGCTGGAGGACCTAGAGATTCCTAGAGAGGACATACTAATGAAAACAGCAAACAATCAAATCCACTAAAGTCAAAGCCACAAATGTGGAGGGCCAACTGTACTTCTTGTCCATTACAGACCATGCACTGCCTACTTACCCCAGATTCTGGAGGATCTGGCAACCAACCTAGCTCATTCTGAGCAGTGCTCGTGTCAAGAAGATTCACTGGAAATAAAATAAAATACAAAGAAAAATTAGTGAGACAGCCAACAAAGTCTTAAGTGTTGTGATAATAGATGGGCATGCAAAATAAATTAGTCCAGGGCTTTCCCCCCACAGTTGCTGACAAGACAGGTGTATGCATTTCACAAACAGGACACAAACTGAAGGGCAACCTCTTGTTTCTGCATTACAGAAACTTGTATTCAGGGTATTCTCCTGGTCTGAGAATCATGTGACCACAGAGAGCCAAATCCTATTCCACTGCTTGCTGTACAACATCAACATCAAGTGGTTAAAGGAAGGCTGTTGCTTCTTCTGCTCCAAGTACATGGCTTGCCATATGGAATGAGCTTTGCCAGCACTTGTACCTGGGCACCAGAAAGTTGTACTCCAAAATAAGAGACACCGAAATAATGACTAAAAGGAACTAGATATATTTACCATAGAACAGAGAACATTAATATGTTTGGAGGATGGTGATAGTGAGATCATGATAATAAGTGTCATAGCTTATGCAACCTGACTTGCCTATATAACAGGACTTTTCCTTCTTTTGACCCAATCTTTGCACCCCTTCCAATTTGCTTTTGAGGATCTCCCACACAAATTTGGGAGTCGTGCATGCCTAGGGCAACAATAGGGAGGCAAATTTTTTCTACCAAACAGTATCTGTTCCCTTGTGAGACTGATACAGTTGAACACTATTATTGAGAATTGGACAAGAATTGGTGTCACCATTAGCTACCAGGTTTTTAATAACCTGCAAAGGCTAGATGAATAATAGAGTTCTGTACTTTGTTTTGCAAATAAGTTGGAGAAAGACAACCAAACATATATTCATTTTTAATAACTGGAGCAGAAAGTAAGTAGTTCTTGCAAAATACTCAAAATACTCCTTTAGAGATGCTGTTGAACATTCACTAGAAATCTAAGGGGGGTTGCAGACTGCCAGAAATAGTGCAAATTGAGTCCACTTTTAGGGTTAGGATTAGTGCTCGGGAATCATGGGAATTGTTGTTTTTTTCTGAGACATTGAGCCTTCTCTGTCAGAGAGCTCTGGTGCCACAATAAAATACAGTTCCCATGATTCCCTAACCCTAACCCTAAAAGTGGACTCAATTTGCACTATTTCTGGCAGTCTGCAACCCCCCTAACTGCTCCCCAAATAGTTCATGAGAAACCTAACTGCTCACCAAATAAATCTGATAATGTATTTCCCATCATCCCACAAATATACAATGGAGCACTAACACACTATTGGATGGCTAACATCATAGTATTGTGCAGAACAATTCCAAGTTTGTGGGTGAGGCTGAATATATGGTAGTCAAACCACCACTTTCTCTATGCTCTGCTGGTTTTGCACTAGAAGGGTTGAAAGCGTGGAAGCGTTTTCTCTCTTGTTTTTGTATGTGTGTGTTTGAGTCTTCCTTAATGTTTCACTACCAAATAAACAATGTCCACTCTAAGGATGAGGTAGCCCCCCCTTTACTGCTTCTGAATGGAAGGGCCTACAATATTTTGGACCACCTTTCTGCCCAAAAATGCCTCCAATTTCCCCTCTCTAAGGTAAAGGAGTTCTGCTTTGCTCTGAAGCTTCTCTGGTCTCTCTTATGGGAACCCCTATTTTGTAACCATATGGAGATTTGTGCCATTTTAAAACTGCCTAACTCTTGTTCCTTCTGCAAGAAATGTACATGGCTACTTCCTTCACAGAGCACAATCCTACTTCATCGAGGTGGCTGAGAGCCAGTTGAGCTGACATGAAACCAGCTATTAAATCCCAAACCCTCTCATCCAAGGAGTACTGGAAATCACTTAGGACTTCCCCAGCTCTGGCCTAATGTTCTGCCAGCATCATGGCCAGGATTGTGGGAAGTCTGGATCAGACTTCTCATTCATTCATCTCTCTTTTTGGCTTTTATTCCACATGATATAAGCCAGAAGAGCAGGTATCCTTCTGCTGGCTGATATCTGAGATCAGGCAACAAAAGGAAGTTGTGTTGGCATAAGGGCAGTTCAGCAGGCAGGAGGCCAGTTCAGACAGTACAAGACTTTGTTGTTGTGTACCTTCAAGTCATTTCCAACTTATGGCAACCCTAAGGCAAACCTCTTATGGGGCTTTCTTGGCAAAATTTGTTCAGAGGAGGTTTGCCATTGCCTTCTCTGAGGCTTAGAGTGTGACTTGCCCAGTGGGTTTCATCCTATACCCAAACCACTACACAATGGCTCTCTGAAGGCCAGTCCAGCCAGCATGAAAGGCTTCTACTTATTTCTACTCCTGCACTGCTGGCACATCTTACAGTTAGGATGGTAGTGTGGGAGAGACATTATTAGATATGATCAGGGTTCATCACCTGGCACATCAAAATCAAAGCAATCAAGTGACACCCACAAGTTTAAAGCCTAGAGTTAAGATGTTCACAATCAATATGACAGTTTTGAATTCTGCATTCTAAAATTGAATGAAAAATATTAGATATTGGCTAATTTCAATTTTTTTTCTGTGTGCATCATGTCAATTCAACTACAGCCAGTATGGTGTAGAGGTTTGAGCATCAGATTATGGCTTGGAGAACAGGGTTCAAACCCCTGCTTACCCACTGGGTGACCCTGGGCAAAGCACACACTCTCAGCCTCAGAGAATGGTAATGGCAAACCCCTTCTGAAAGAAGTTGCTAAGGAACCCCTGTGATAGGTCCTCCTTAGGGTTGCTATAAAATGGAAATGACTTGAAGGCACACAACAACAATAACATTAAAAAATAAACTAATTTAGAAGTACACTGTGGATACAGAGGCATTCTTGTTCCTTCTTTCTATATTCTAATTTTGATTCTATCCTTTTTGCACCTAATATAATGTTTAAGCAATTGATGCTTAAACATTCATGCTTGTCCAGCAATTCATGGACATTAGCCACATCAATGTGATTTTTTAAACAAGCGTCTAAAGCGAAGACATTGTACCAGTTGAGATTAGTAAATAATTGATTCACACTTGTTGCTCATAAAAATCAACCATTAATTGTCTGCTACTGTAACCAGTAAACAAGCCCAAAATAAGCTTTAAACTATCCGAGATTTAATAGGAAGAAAAAATGGCCAGCAGCCATCTCTCCAGCACAAAGAAGTCATATCTAGGAAAGGGATAAAAAATGATAGGGAAAGATTACCAGAACAACAAATCAATTAGTATTGCTCCACGGAAGGAAGCAGAAGTAGGAATGGAAGGCCAACAAATGCCTCAGAAAGATAAAGTTTGCATTTTAACACAATTTTGGATCACACTTTATTCCTCCCAATGAATCCACAATTTGTTCCACTGTGCCTCTAAGTCTGTTAAGCTTTATATCCCAAAAAACCTCCAGCCACTCATCTTGTTTTGGATCGGTGCAAATGTAAGTCTGGTTAGGGGTTATTTGTTGTTGTGTGCCTTCAAGTCATTCCCAACTTATGGTGACCCTAAGGCAAATCTGTCATTTCCTGGGTTTTCTTAGCAAGTTTCTTGGGGGGGGGGGGGCATTGCCATCCTCTGAGGCTGAGAGAGTGTGACTTGCCCAAAGTCCCCCAATGGGTATAATGGCCGAGCTGGGAATCGAGTCCTGATCTCCAGAGTCACAGTCGAACTCTTAAACCACTACACTTTATGCATGCCTTATGGCTGATACTCTCTCCTTCATGTCTGTCCTTTGTGTGGGTTTTCTCTCTCCATTTTCAGTTCCAGGGCTATGGTTGATTTGGCATCTGTCACCTGCTCTTTCGCTCATTATAACTAGTTTCAAACCGCAGCTTGCAACCATGATTAGAAACAAGTTTAGAAATTGTAGGTTGGGAAATCCAGTAATTACGGTACAGCTGTTTCTCCTTAGGTTCACCCCATAGCAAGGCTGCAGCATTTAAAGACCCAAAGCTATGATTTTAGAGGCCATTCCTGCTCTAAAATGCCTACCACCCCTTCCCACGGCTCTTCTATCATCCACTCTCTTTGCATTCCTGGCCACAATTCCCCACTTGAGCATTCCTGGTTCAATTCCCCTTTGAACATAGCAACCCACTGGGTGACCTTGAGCAAGTCACACACTTGGGGTAGTCACTTTTTAGGCTATAACTCAATGTTCAAAGTCTACAAACAGAAGCGTACATTCTCTTTTAGTCCTTACTAGCATAGGGTAGAATTCAACATTAATCTTCTTGACCTACCATTCAACAGTTAACTGAATGGGTCTACTCTAGTTGGAGAGCCAGTGTGCTGTAGTAGTTTCAGTGCTGGACTACAGCTCTGGAGACTAAAGTCCAAATCCCTACAGAGCCATGAAATCCACTGGGTGACCTTGGCCAAGTCACACACTCTCAGCCTCAGATGGCAATGGCAAACCTCCTCTGAAGAAACTTGCCA
Organism: Phrynosoma platyrhinos; assembly: GCA_020142125.1. NCBI lineage: Eukaryota > Metazoa > Chordata > Lepidosauria > Squamata > Phrynosomatidae > Phrynosoma > Phrynosoma platyrhinos. The sequence continues at coordinate 130,001,935 of CM034703.1, read as the reverse complement.
AGAAAATTCTATGGTAAGTTTACCTTAGGGTCGCTATAAGTAAAAAATGACTTGGAGACACAATAATAACAAACAACAACAACTTTGTCATCCTTCTCTTTCCTCCTTTGAATTTCATACCAGTCATCTGTTTCCCATTTTAACATGAATATTGCTGTTATCTACCTCTGGCCTGGATTGTCCCTCTTATGTATAGATTGTGTATAGATTGTTTCTCTTGTCTTGTGCTTTCATTTCCCCCTTCTGCTTTAGCGTCACCCCACACAGCCATTTCAATCTTCAATATGACTTTTCCTTCAATTTTTTGGCCCAGCATTTTCTTTCTGTTTACCCCATTCTTTGAACAAATTCTTTAACATACTCTCAGCAACCATACTTTGGACTTTGCCTGTTCCTTTTCTTAATCTTCTGCCTTTGTGCAAACTTTGCTTTGCACAATCAGAGGATCCTATCTTTTGCAAAATTCCAAATGGCTGTAAGTGGCAAATAACTACACAATTCTGTAAAAAATATTTCTTTTGAGAATTTGCACCCAATGTCTTAAGCATCTGGAACCCTAGGGGTCTACAACAGATTGTGATAGGTCTATGGGAAGGGGATTTTAATAATTTTTGTGTAGAGGTGTGAGGAGAACTGAACTTTATTTCAAACAATTCTCCAAGGTAAAAGGTTTCAGAAAGGGCAGTCTGGACAATGGACCTTATCCCACGGGGCCAAAAGCAGCAAGAATCCACTAAGAATCAGGCGCTATAGCGCTATACATTCCCGGGTGATCACACGACGTCGCTCAGAATCAGCTAAGAATCAGGCGCTATAGCGCTATAGTTTTCCGGGTGATCACACGACGTCGCTCAGAATCGGCTAAGAATCAGGCGCTATAGCGCTATAGTTTTCCGGGTGATCACACGACGTTGCTCAGAATCCAACAAGAAACCGCTCGGAATGCAGCATCATTCGGGTTCTTTTGAATGTCGGTTTCAGCGGGCATTGCAATAGCGCTAGCTTATCCATAGCGCTATTATAGCGCTAGCGCCATATTTATACTAGCGCTATAGTACTGCAATGATGCTCATATCGCTTTCTTGCCACTTTTGAGAGCAGCGTGGGATAAGGTCCAATGAGAGATGATGAGCGCTTCCTGAAAGAGAACACCCTATATCTTCCCCCCCCCCCCTTTTCTTCAATCATGTTTCTCCTCCACCCCATCTAGATCCAGTCTTTTCATTTCTTTCACTTCTCTTGACTCTAAAACCATCATTTTGGTTTTTGGGCTCCCCCGCCACTCCTGCTTCCTTGAATTATGCTGCTATAATTTTCAACTTTCCTCTTCAGAATAATTTATTCTGGTTGGCCCACACATTGATAATTTTCCTCCTCCAGAAACTTGGTGTTTGCTATTTTATTTACTCTTCCTAGAGATTTTGATACAGAAAAATATATCTATCTTAATTATTAATTTAATTTTTTAAAAAATCTTTATCTCACTCTTACCAATGTTAAACTGTTATGTATCATTTCAAATTAGCCCTGCCCACTTGCCTTCATCCATGACAAACAAAAATTAGAAAAAGCAAGTTTTTATCATTGTTTGCAGAATAATAGTTGTGTTAGTCTGTTGTGGTGAGCAGAAGGACTCTAGTAACATCTTAAAAATTAATAAACATTTAACTGTATTCACTTTTATGGACAAGAGTCTGCTTTATCAGATGCATTAAGTATTATCCTTACAGGTTTTATTCTACCTGCTGGAGTTTTGATACAGACAGTGATTTCCCTTCCCACTATACATGTTAACTTGTTTATTGATAGATTATTTATTACTATTATTGCAGGTGTGGATGGCTACTGTATGTCTTTTGCATACAATTAAGCATTAATTTATTTGCCACAGGCTGTACATATAGCTTTTCATTATCAGGTAACCTCTGTTTGCATTTCCTTTTTCTACACTCATGCAGAGGATCATAAAGCTTTGAACATCTGATGAAGCTGAACTGTAGTTCCCAGCAGATCGAACCATAGATTTCAAAGGGTCACTGTCCAACTTCTTTTTGAAGACATTCTGGGATGGAGACCCCACCACCTCTCCAGGCAATTGGTCCCATCCAGCATCAAGACATTCATTGTAATGTTCAATCGAAATATACTCTCCTGCAACTTCAAACCATTTGACTTGGTTCTACCCTCTGGGCAGCACAGAACAGTCCTGCTCCTTCCTCTCTGTGGCAGCCCTTGAGATATTTAAAGAGTTCAGTCATGTCATCCCTCAGTTTTCTCTCCACCAAGCTGAATAAGTCTTGCTCCTTCTACTTCTCCTCATGTGTTTTGTTCTATACATCTCTCATCATGCCCATTGTTTTTCTCTGAACTGCTCTTACTTGTCCATATCCATCTTAAAACTAGGTTTCAAGAACTGAATGCAGGATTCCAGATGAGGCCTGACCAGTACAGGTTATAGTGGGTCTATTACTTCCCTTGTCCTGGAACTATTCTATTAGTGCAGGCTAAAATAGCACTCACCTTCTTTACTGCAGCACCACACTGCTGGCTCATGTTCAATTTATGATCAACAATAATCCCAAGATCTTTCTTGCATGCAGTATTGCTGACCCATGCAAAATTGTACATTTAGGCGACAGAAACCAAATGCATAGTTGTAAGATGGTGGCAGCCTGCACCTGTGCATTTGATTTTTGTGGCCTAAATGTACAATTTTGCTTTTGTCTCTACTGAATTTCATTTTATTAATTTCTGCCCAATTTTCAAGTTTATCTAGGTTCTTTTGAATTCTGTTTCTATCTTCCAATGTATAAGCCAATACATTGTTTCTATCTTCCAATGTTCTGTGTCATCTGTGTCACTTGACAAGGATTCCTCCTATTGTGTCATCTAAATATAGTAGTGTCACTGCAGGGATGAGGGGAATGTGGACCACACTGGGTGACACCCCAGAAGGGGGGTGACACCAGGTTTTCTCCCTGCTCCTGGGTTCTGTTTTGGCCCTTGTGGAAGCTCTTGGGGGCTGCGGCCTTTCCGCCCCATGGTGGGCCTTCCTGGGCCCTGCCTGGGCCTTTCCATGACACTGTGGGTGCTCCTGGACCCTGCCTGGGCCTTTCCCCAGCTGTTATGGGTGCTCCTGCGTGCTGCCTGGGCCTTTCTATGCTGCAGTCAGTGCTCCTGGGCCTTTTCCCGGCCACTTTGGGCACTCTTTGGCCCCATCTGTGTGCTCTTTGGGACAACAGGGGTGCCACTCCAGCCTGCAGGTGTGCTCCCATGCACCCCCACCCCGGAAACCCTGCTGGATGTCTGGGGCTGGACATCCCACCCCAAGAAACCCCACCGGAAGTCCAGGACTTGCAATCTTGCCACCAGAAGCCTCCCTGCATCAGATGTCACCAAGCCTGGTGTCTAAACCATTGGTAATTTAAAAAAAAAAAAATAATAATGGCCCTGAGACAGAATTTTGAGGCACTCCGCTTGAGACCTCCTTCCAGTTTGAAACAGCGATTGATGATGACTCTCTGCGCAGTTTTCCAACCACTTATTACCGTAATCCATTTGGCAGTGTTCCCATCTATTCCACAGCTTGCAGATCAAAACATTATGGGAGACCTTATCACATGCTTTGCTGAAATCCAGATAAAATATATCATAGAATCATAGAATCATAGAATCATAGAGTTGGAAGAGA
>CM034703.1:129897549-129922797 GCA_020142125.1 Phrynosoma platyrhinos | reverse complement strand
AATATAAAAAATGTAAAGACTTAAACCAAACCCAAGAAGAAGGAAGAGGGAAAAAAAAACAAAACCAAACGGGCCCAAAGAAGCCTCTGGAGGGTGGGTGGGGCCCAGGCTTGCCCCGCGTTGCACAGGGCTCGTTGGGGCCTTTTCAAGGCCCGGTTCCTCCGGCCGCTTGGCTGCCGCCGCTTGCGCCGCTGGAGGGAGGGAGGAGGCGCAGGTGGGGCCCTGGAGCGCGGCCTCAGTTTGCCGCCGCCGCTGCCCCACTTTCCCTTGTCTGCTCACTAACCGAATACCCAGCCAGGAGGGCCTGCGCCCAAGTCGCAGCACTTGCATCTCCCAGCCAGGTCTCAGTGAAGCATGCCAGGTTGGTTGCCTCATTCCATAAAAGGTCATGGATTATGTGTGTCTTATTCTTGACCGACCTGGCATTGCAGAGGAGCAGAGTAAGGGTCTGTGGAATGGATAGTACGCTCTCCAAATTATTCTGGGAAACAGAGTGAAAATATATTATTGGGGTGTTGTTACTGTTATGCCATGGCCACCTTGATAGAATGTTATGGAGTGCCCAAAATTTGTAATCCACTATCAGTATATCTGCAGTCACTTTTCCCTAATTATCTACACCAAAAGGTCCACTTAAATTCCATCTGTTATACTCAGGAATTCTTTACAGGTCTGGAACATACTGATTATCATATAGCATTTTTTTCTGTTGATAATAGTATGAAGTTAAAGTGTAAACCAGGGGTAGGCAACCTTTTTGAGCTGGGGGCTGGGTTGCTATCCCTCAGACAATAGGGGGGCCGAAGCACCAAAAATAAATAAATAAATAAATAAATAAATAAAAATTAAAAATTTAAAAAAATATGCATGCACACTCTCTCAGCCCCAGAAAAGCCATGGCAAAACCCCTGTGGAGATTTTGCCAAGAAAACCCCAAGAATAAGTAATAACAATAATATCATAATGGTAGGCGGCAGCGGTGGCGGTGGCAGGACCAGCCTGGGGCCGGTCCAAAGGCCTTGGGGGGCCACATCTGGCCCCCGGGCCTTAGGTTGCCTACCCCTGGTGTAAACAGTGAATTTCCTGCTGGGCATATCTGCATAGTAACACTAATTTGCGTTCAGTCAAGAAGATTATGTTTTTGTATTTCCATACTAAATTTATCAGCTAATGCTGCTATGAATCAAACAGCGTTTTTATTTTATTAATTTTTTATTAATGAAGTAGTTACAGAATAAAATGAGTAATAGTAAAAAAGTACATGTGATTTTATATAAACCATCAAAATCCTATAAGAAAAAAAATATGTAGAATAAAGCATTAGAACAAATAAAATAAGAAAAAAGTTATGAAACAATAAAAAGGGAATAAAAGAAAGGAAGGAAAAATAATAAATCTAATTAGTATTAACCCCCTTAATCCCTTCACCATAGTGCAATATTTGGCTTCCCACTAATCTAACTAGTAGTTGAATATATACTATTGTTGCTTCTTCATCAGAAAAAAAAGAGAAAGGAAGAAAGAAAAGAAATAATAAATAGAATTAAATAAGAAAAAAAAAATCAAAAAAATCCATAAAGGAGTCATATTAACACTGTTACTTCCTTTTCTTCTTCATCACCTACCAATCTATAATTTAAATCTCAATATTACTATGGGGCCATACAGGTCATAGCTGCATGTAAATTTCAATTCTCTAGTCCAAATCCTTTCCCATTGACTCATCATAATGTTATGTCATAAATTTTTGGCCCATTGAATCATGCATTCTTTAATCTGATCTTTTTCTGTGTTAAAACTTAATAATACTTTATATAATTTTGATATAGTACATTTTTCTCCTGAGTTAATTATATTCTCAAATACTGTTATTTTCTTTTCAAAACCATAGTTTACCTTATCTTCTTTAAATCTTTCCCCTAACTTATAGTGTGTTAACCACTGCATTTTGAAACCCTTTTCTTCCCAATCAGTCTGTTGTTTAATATTCCATTGATTTTCTTCAAGTAAATCCCCATATGCAATCCAATTTTTCACGCTACCTAATTCTCTTCCATGGAAAGCTTCTTGAGGCAATAACAATCTAGGAATTTTTGGATTCAAACTATTTTTATATTTGTCCCAAATTCTTAATAATGACTTTCTTATTATATGATTTTTAAAACCAGAATTTGCTTTAATTTTTTCATACCATAAATATGAATACCAAACAAATTTTAATTCATATCCCTCTAAATCCAATAATTTTCCATTATCTTACCTAATCCAATCTATTAACCATGTTAAACAAGATGCTTCAAAATACATTTTTCAAATCCGATAAACCTAACCGACCTCTTTTGCATTTGTTAATGATCCCAACTTAATTCTCAATGTTTTTTACCTGATCATATGAATCTCACTAATTCTTTTTTCCAATTTATAAATGGCATGTTTGAGGTAATAATTGGTATCATTTGAAATAGGTACATAAACTTTGTAATACATTCATCTTAATTGTTGAAATCCTACCCAGCAATGATAAATTGAGACCTGCCATCTCTTTAAATCTCTTTTAACCTCTTCCCAAAATTTGGTATAATTATTTTCAAATTATTGTTGATTTTTAGTTGTTATATTAATTCCTAAATATTTGACTTTCTTTACTATTTCAAACCCTGTATACCTCTTTAATTCCCATTTCTGCATTCTAGTCATTTTTAATTAATATTTTTGATTTATGTATATTTATCTTGAAACCTGCAAGTTTCCCATAATCCCTCACCTTTTGCATCAGTATCCCTATACTATCTAGTGGCTCTTCCAGTACAATAACTACACCATCAGCAATTGCTTTCAATTTTGTCTCTTCTTTCCTAATTTTCACTCCTCTGATTTTTTCCCTCATTTCTTATATCTCTACACAGAATTTCTAACACCAAGATAAATACAATGAGGAAAGAGGACACCCTTGCCTAGTTCCTTTTTCAATGTGAATATAATTAGTCATTTCCTCATTTATTATTATTATTGCTTTTTGATATCCATAAATTCCTCAAATCCATTTAATAAAATTTTCACCAAATTTCATTTTTTCCAGTACTTTCATTAAGAAGGTCCAATTTAAATTGTCAAAAACTTTCTCCACATCAAAAAAAAAAAAAAAAAAAAAAAAAAAAAAAAAAAAAAAAAAAAAAAAAAAAACAAAACAAAACAAAAAAACAAAAAAAACCACCTTTAATATCATTATGAAAATCCATATATTCTAATACATCAATCACTGTTCTCACGTTATTTCTAATTTGCCTTTTAGGTAAAAAGACATTTTGATCATCGTGAATATATTCCTGTAGGTAATCTTTCAATCTATTTGCCAAAATTGATGCAAAATTTTTATAATCATTATTTAATAGGGATATCGGTCTGAAATTCTTGACTATCATAATCTCTTTGTTTCTTTTAGGAATAAATGTTATATTCGCCTCCTTCCAACTTTCAAGAATCTGTGTATTTTTCAAAATACCATTCATTACTTCCTGCTGTGGTTTCATCAATTCATTTTGAAAACATTTATAATAAACTGCTGGTATCCCATCTGGCTCCTTTCCCAATTTCATTTTTTGGATTGCTTCTTTGATTTCCTCTACAGAAATTTCATTATTTAATTTTTCTGTGTCAGATAGTTGCATAATATTTTTTTGGGGAAAGATACTCTTCTAATTAATCATTTTCTTTTTTTCTGTTTTCTATATAACAACTCAAAATAATTATGGATTTTTTTTGTATCTCCTTACCTTTTTTTTACCATTCTTTCTCCATCTCTTATCTCTGAAATCAATCTTTTAGCTCTTTCTTTCCTTAGTTTATAAACTAGCCATCTCCCTGGTTTATTAGCTGATTTGAATTTTTTTAGTCTTATATAGTCTATTTTTTTCTTACTTCATCAGCCAATAACATTGATACCTGATTTTGTAACAATTTGATTTGTCTCTGGGTTTTCTTTTTATCTGTTACATTTTCCAATTCCATTTCTTTTATTTTAATTTCATTCTAACTTCTCCTGTCTTCTCTTCTTCCATTCAATAATTTTTAAATTAAATTCCCTCTAATTACCACCTTGCCAGCATCCCATACTACCCTATTTTCAACCTCTTTGTTCATATTTAACTCAAAATAATCTTTTAGTTTCTTCTTACAGTCATCTACTACTTCTTTTTTCTGTAGTAGTAATTCATTTAATCTCCATCTAAATTGCTAATTTTGTTTTTTAATAGTCATCCTAATTGGTTTATGATTTGATAAGATCTTTGGTGATATCTCTACCTTCCTTATCGATCCTCCCAAATGTTTAGAAATCCAAATCATATCGATTCCTGACCAAGACATGTGAACTTCTGAAAAGAAAGTGTAACCTTTACTTTTACCCTCCTTCAATCTTCATGTATCTAACAATTGCAGTTCTTCTATCAAATCAAAAAAATTCTTGTGGTAATTTTCCTTGTTTCTTTGTTTCTTTTTAATCCTTTTTTCCCAGCCCTTCTATCAATTAGTGCAGGGGTAGGCAACCTTTCCCCTTTAAGGGCCGAGGGACTTCAGCTCCCAGAATCCCAGGAGCTATTGGCTAACATGGGACTATGTGCCAAGATGTCTGAAGCTTCTGGGAGCTGAAGTCCCTCGGCCCTTAAAGGGAAAGGTTGCCTACCCCTGAATTAGTGGATCAACCACTCCATTAAAATCACCTAGTATAATCCAATTTTCATATTCTAGAGAAGTTAATTTACCCTTTAATTATTTATAAAATGAATACCTTTCATTTACCAGAGCATATATGTCTATCATTAGAATCTTTTAATCATTCATTTCAATTTCTACCCCCACAAACCTTCCTTTATCATCTGTGAAAATCAATCTTGGGGAAAGACTTGCTCAAATCAAACAGCTTTGATAAATCTTCTGAGAGAGATTCAGCAAACACTTCATTCAGTCAGATTTTCATTCTCAGTGCAGTAAGTGATTGAGAAATACTAATTCAAATTTTAAATGCAAATAAGTAGTTCCAAAAAACAGTATATTTGCATAGGAAATGCAGAGACTATTTTTGAAGACCACAGCACATTTGTTTGAAAGTAAAACACTGCCTACTTCTGAAACCATTTTGCATAATTGTGGACTAAAGATAAAGGGCACAGTCATAGCAGAAAGCAGCAATATATAGGAATTCTTCTCGGTTTCAAAGAAGCCTGGTAACCAATTATGATATGCATGGTGACAGCAAGAAACAAAAAAGATTGCTATGGGAAACTGAGGGTACCATGTTATGGTTTGATATAGTCAAGATTAAGCTCTGGGCTGAGAAAAGATGGAGAAGGAAGTTTACAATTTTAGGATGGGTGGAGGAACTTTTGAATTTTTGAAGCAAATTCTGATTAAATTGACCCAGATTTGGAAGGAGCACTTTCTGTCAAAAAAAAAAAAAAAAGGCTTGCAGTGGAAACTTATTCATAATAGCACATTCATCAGCCTGAATGAGTTATTTGAATTAGCAGTGTCAACTACTCACTCAATATGTGTGGTGTTGATTAAATCATGCTGGAAATCTCTTAATGATATTATTAAACTTGGGAACAGAGAAACAGTAATAGAATAGAATAGTAGAATCATAGAGTTGGAAGAGACCACAATGGCAATCCAGTGCCATGCAGGAAGACACAATGAAAGCACCTCCAACAGATGGCCATCTAGCCTCTGTTTAAAGACCTCCAAAAAAGTAGATTCCACCATACTCTCAAATGGATCTTGCTCAGTGGTGTCACTAGGGGGACGCGGACTGCACTGGGTGACACCCTAAGAGGGGGGTGACAGCACTGCTCCTCAAACACCTACCTTTTGGCAGAAACGGGCTGCGGCATTCATTTGCTTCCCCTTACAATGCTTTAAGAGATGGCGAGAGTGGGGTGAAGCTCAGTGGGAGGAGAAAGGAGAGCCCTCATTTTTTAAAAAATTAAAAATTAAAATTTAATTTGTTTGAAAAAATTTTAAAAATTGAATTTTTATTTTTTTTAATTTTTTTAAAATTATTCTTTTAAAATTTTTCTTTTAAAACATCACATTTTAACCAAATATCCACTATATATGTATGTAAATACATTTAGGTTTACTTATGATATTGTAATTTGAAGGTATAATTTTAATTTTGCTAGTTGTTTATGTCACAACTAGCATTACATTCAGTGGTATATGAGAATTACAATTTACGAGTAGCATTAGTGCAAAAAAGTATTACTAAAGATTCTGTATGGTGTGGAATGGGAGGAGGTCAATGGGGGGGTGACACCAGGAGTTACCGCACTGGATAACACCAACCCTAGGGATGCCACTGCTCTTACTATCAGAAAGGTGTTCCTAAAGTTGAGGTGGAATCTCTCCTCTTGTAGTTTCAATCCATTGATCCTGGTCCTAGTCTCTGGAGCTGCAGAAAACAAGCTTGCCTCATTCTCAATATGACATCCCTTCAAATATTTAAACAGAGTTATCATGTCACCTCTTAACCAAAGAAGTAGTTCTTTATCATGGAACACCACCATGTGTGGGTGCTTTAGAAAATAGTCATATTTGCATATAATCTGTACCACTATCAATGGAAGATTTTAGATGCAAGAAAGGCCTTTGTTCTATAATGCGTCAAGTGCTAGTGGATAATGAAACATATATTTTTCTGAATGTATATGCAGGCATGTGTGGAAAAAGTTTTTGGCAAAAATTTTCACATGCATACTCCCATACTTACCATCATTCCCATCACTTTTAATAATCACCTGCTTTTAAGCGGAGTACAAATGAGTTGATGGTAAAGAAGATAAATGTAGCCATGATGCTTTTGGCTCTTCTCAGTATAACAATCACACCAATGAACTGACTCAGTTGCATTAAGTATAAACAAAATGTATCACATTTGGCCATGACAAATATGTAGACTCATTGTCCAAGTAAATAATTCCAACTTTATTTCAGCATCTCATTCCCAGCAAAAACAAACAACTGTACTGCCAAAGTTCGAAACCTTCTGATACTTTCCTTTTCTCAGCACAAGTTCTAAACATTTCTGAGTATTGTATTACTATGTGGCTCTACAGTACTTTGGTCTTTGAAGTTGCAGAGCAACAACCAGGCAAAACAATGATTACATAACACTGCTTGTGTGAGGCAGACTATCAGATTTTACCATCTCTACAATTTGGATGCTTCAAACAATTACACAGAAATACACAATAGCGGGCCATATTCTTCATTATCATTGTGTTTTGTCCCCCAGTCCAAGTGCCCAGAAAAGTGTCTCCTGATACTACAATATCCATAGAATCCATAATATTCTAGGAATCCAAGCATAAAACCAGTGTAAATGGAGAAATGGAGCAACTGTTCTCAGGATTTTACTCAATATTTTTCATGGTCTCCAAAAAGGAACAATTCTTTGTTTTATAAGCATGCCCTCTATTCCATTGATAAAAATGTTGAATAGCACTGGGTCCAGGACAGACCCCTACTATTTACTTCTCTGCAGGGTGAAGAGGAGTCATTGGTATGCACCCTTTGGGTTTGTTCAGTCAACCAATTACAAATCCATCTAACAGTAGTTTATATTTTAATATATCGTTAGCAAGAATATCATGGGGGATATTCTTGCAAAGGCCTTACTTGTCAATCAAGATACACTACATCCACAGGATTCCCTTCACCTACTAAGTTGTAATTCTATAAAAAAGAGAGATAAGATTAGGCTAGCATGACTTGCTTTTGGGAAAGCCATGTTGACTAACTGCTTACAGACTTATTTGTATGGTGTCTCTTGAGTGCCCAGTGCAGGGATATAAATAATATTTTAACACTATCCCATCCTCATTGAGCATCTAGCTAATGCAAGATTGTGTGTGTGTGTTGTTTGTTTCGATTTTAGCCATGCATGAGAGCATAAAGACCACCACTACCTAGTTTGGGCAAAAATGAGGGTTTGTTTGTTTTTCTGAGCAAGATAACATTTTCACAAAAAAGTCCCTAAATGTAAACAATAATCAAAGAATGCACATATACCTGTGGATCTCATCAAGTCAGGAGAAAACATTTGAAATGTTTCATTCTCAAGAAAAATTGGCATCCCTTGTCTAGAGGTTGTGTGTCACTGGAAGTAACACTAGACTAGATGGAGCTGTCTTATCCAGAAATGCAATGTGTTCATGATATACAGTAATCATACTTATGTTCTCACTGAAGCTTTCAGATGATCCAACCAGTCTCTGAAAACTTCATTGACTTTTTTATACCTTAGTGTAAAAATAAAGGGACATAGGAGATTAGTGCACTGACTTTAAAGCACCTTATTCCCAAAGGGATAAAGCCACAGTTATTTTTCAAAATGGGCATTATTGCATTCAGCCATGGCTAGGTGAATGCAACCTGTATACAGCCTGAATGCCAGCTGGGCTTATCCTGTGGCTTTTCAAAAATGAGAAAATCCCATTCTTGAAAGCAGGATAAGTCCAGCTGGCATCCAGGCTGTATAAGGGTTGCATTCATCTGGCCACAGCTGAATGTGATAACACCCATTTGGAAAATTAAATGTGCCTTTATCCCATCAGGGATATGGCACATTAAAGCCAATGTGATAGTCTCCCAAGAAATGGGGTTACTACTGATATCAACAAAGCCACCATTTTGTTCATGTCTGTTGAGTAGTTTTTGCTGGGCCTCATATAGAGGAATATGGCGGTACCATAGACAATGACTACTACAGTGAAGTGTGAAGCACAAGCAGAGAAGATCTTCTGAAGACCAGTAGCAGTTGGAATTCTCAAGATGATGGAGACAATTGCAACAGAGGACACTATGGTCATAAAAATAGAGCTTACAATGAAAATAAATACAAGAAGGAAATCCCAGATCTCAATGATGTGGGTGTCTGAATAGGAAAGTTTGAGCAGGGGTGTATTGTCATAGAAGAAATGATTGATCTGATTGGAGATGCAAAATGACAGCAATACCCTGCAAACTGTTGGAGGAATCATGGAGAAAAAAGAAATAACCCATGATACAAAGGCAAGCAGGATGCAGACATCATTGCTTAGGATAGTAGAGTAATGCAGAGGATGCCAGATGGTCACATAGCAGTCAACTGACATTACACTCCTGCTGACCTCTCCACATTTTGTTGTGTTGCAACCTGAAACTGAAATTGATATAACTGACATTATTGCCACTTCATATACACAATGTTCTCAATACTTTGAGAGTGACTAATATTTTTATCATAGCACAAAGGCTAAATAAACAAAGACAAACCAGTACTTATTGGTGGCATAAATATGCTGTGACATGCCTAAGAAAGCTCTAGTTCAATCTACTGCCTCCAGAAGCTGCATAAGTAGTTGAATGAGTCCACTTGTGTGGAATCCCAATGCCACAAGATTAAATACACCTGTTCATGGAGGACCTCGGACTTAGTTGAAGTGCATAGCTAAATAAATAGCATCATGGGGATCAAGGAGCTTTAAAAAAACAACAGCTGTGAAATAAAGTTATACAGAAGCACAAATCAGGTTAGGTTTCGTACAAAAATCCCAAACTATGAATACTCTCTGGGACAGTGTTATATCCAACCTTACAGAATGGAAAGATTATGGCTCAGCTGTGACTTTGGATAGAGAAAGTTGTCCACCAAACCTCAGTGGCCAGATAAGGAGGGCATTAGTTAGAAAAACAATCGAGTAGTAATTTGGTAACTCTGAAAGGATTGGCAGGATCTGCATCTGACAAGGGAATAGCCACTCATGGGACAACTATTACTTGAACACTTTACAAAAATGGGCCTTATAGAAGAGAATCATTGCTCAAACAAACTCATATTGAAGCCCACTTGTGGTTTGGAAAAAGGTGTACAGAAGACACAACAAACTGATGGAAAAGGGTTCTCTAGTCTGATGGGACCAAAACTGAACTTTGGAGCCTTGCCACAAAATGCTATGGTTGGACAAACCCAATAATGCTCATTGCCTTGAGAATACCTTCCCTCAAAGGAAGCATGGCAGAGATGCATGTTGAGGGGATTCTTTTCCTCAACAGGAACTGGGAAACAGGTCAGGATCAAAGGGAAGATGGATGGAACCAAAAACAGAGCAATTCTATAGGAAAATCCTTTTTACTCTGCAAGGAACATAGGACTGGGGCAGAGGTTCATCTTCCATCAGGACAGTGATCTCAAACACACAGCCAAAGTGATGGAGTAGTTTCAATACAAGAATTTGAATGTCTAAAAGTGAACCTCAGATTCCTGCTTTCTTTATGACAAATCAAATGAATGCGGTTGTCAGGAGTGCCTGCTATCAGCTTCAGCTGATACACCAACTGTGCCTTTTCCTGGAGGTTAGGGACCTTGGAACCATGGTACATGCACTGGTAACCTCTTGTCTTGATTTCTACAATGCACTCTACATGGGGCTACCTTTGTGCCTAGTTCAGAAACTTCAACTGATAAAGCAAAAAGCAAAGCAGCTTATTTATATACCGCTTCATATCGCGCATGGGATGTCTAAGCGGTTTACAACTGTGAGCTGATTGCCCCCCAACAAGCTGGGTACTCATTTTAGCGACCTCGGAAGGATGCAGGCCTGAGTTGAGCCTCAGCCCTGGCTGGTATTGAACTCGCAACCTTGTGGTCTATGAGTGAGTGGCTGCAGTACAGTCATTTAACCACTGCGCCACCAGGGCTGATGCAGAATATGGCAGCCAGGCTGGTCTAAGGTAAAACCATGGGGGGAAGCAGACAGGCGGCACGGGGCTGCCCCAGGAAGCTGCGGATTGGGGCCGAGACATCCCCATGCCTCGGCCCCATGGCACAGCTTTGCCACCCCTGGAAGGAGTGCTAAAATAGCGCTCCTTCCACAAGTCGCCGAAGGTGTACCGCAAAAAGCTGCCGGCACACGTTCAGTGACTCTTCCGCTGCAGCGTGTGTGGACACTGCAGTGGGGGGTCATCCTCGGATTGCTGGCCATGCAGAGGGCCGGCTGCTCCAAGGATATTTGGGGAAGGGGTTGGGGCACCCAGCGTGTAGCTGCCCCTCCCCTTCCTGGCTCTGAAGACAGCGCTTTGCGCTGTCTGCTTAGCCCCCATATAACACCTGTCCTAAGATCATTTCACTGTCTGCCTATTAGTTTCCAGGCACAGTACAAGGTATTGGTTATTACCTTTAAAGCCCTAAATGGCTTGGATCCAACCTATCTTTGGGACCACTTTCTTCCATATAATCCACCCTGCATACTACTACTACTACTACTACTACTACTAATGATAATAATAATAATTATCATTTAAGCCTACCGGGGATTCAGATTTCAAATGATGAATCCATTTGAGTTCTAATATCTGTAATTGTTTTATGTTTTTAGTATTAGATATCCCATCTATGCACCAAATTTGAATGAATCATAAGCATGATGTTTCTCAAGAAAATGTTTTACCAATGGAGCTTCTATTTTATGGTTTTTGATACAACTTCTGGTTCAATGATTTGAGTTCTTATCGCTCTGCTAGTCATCCCCACATAAATTAGTTTGCAAGGGCATTCAATTATGTATATGACATTTTTACTAGCACATGTAAAAAGTTTGTATATTTCATAACTTCTACTATCATCAGTATTCACAAAACATTTCAAATTGCAGCTGTGTCTGCATACCGAACAATGTCCACAGATGTAATGTCCCTTGACAATCAAACTATTTTGTATAACTGGAAAATCAAAATCTGCCCATACTAATATATTCTTGATGTTTTGAATATGTTTATAGGCAAACATCAGTTTGTTTTTATATCCGGGTATATTTTCCAGCAGGTGACAGTGGGGGGAAGCAGACGAGGGCGTCCAGGATGCCCTGCACCGGCACGCCGCGGGGCCGCAGCCTCCGCATCTCGGCGCACCGGCGGCGTCCCTGGAAGGAGCGCTAAATCAGCGCTCCTTCCTCAAGACAGCGAAAGTGCGCCCTAAAAGCGGCGGGCGCACTTTCGCTGTCTTATCCTCCGCAGCGCGTCCGGTCGCTGCGGAGGGAGGTTGCCCCGGAAGCGCCGGACGTGCGGAGGGCCGGCAGCTTCCGGGGCGACCTCAGGAAGAGGAAGGGGCACTGAACGTGTGGCTGCCCCTCCTCTTCCGGGCCCGGAAGACGACCCAATTAGTCGTCTGCCGAGGCCCAATGTTTCATAATACTTTCTTTAACTCTCTGTGAATGTGTGTTAAAAGTCAGTGGTATAACCACCCTATCAGGTGCTCTTTTAGGTTTGGAATCAAACAGAAGTTTCTTTTGTTCTAACTTACAAACTTTGTCTTGTGCCTCTTTTATAACATTTAAGGTATACCCTTTCTCCAAGAACTGGAGGCATGTAATATTTGATTCCCTTTCAAACCCTTCCAGTGTTTTACAATTTTGTCTGATACATAAGAATTGTGAATACGGAAGGTTGCTTTTAAGACGCGTTGGATGATAGCTGTCATATCTTAAAAATGAATTAACATTCTTTGGTTTTCTATATAAGTTCGTTTCAAAGCAAAGCAAAGCAAAGCAGCTTCATTTATATACCACTTCATATCGCGCTATGGGATGTCTAAGTGGTTTACAACTGTAAGCTCTTTGCCCCCCAACAGTTAGGTACTCATTTTAGCGACCTCAAAAGGATGCAGGCCTGAGTCTAGACTGAGCCTTGGCTAATATTGAACTCGTAACCTTATGGTCTATGAGTGAGTGGCTGCAGTACAGGCATTTAACCACTGCGCCACCAGGGCTCTTCCAAATGAACCCCTTTTTGTTTGAATATTGATATCTAGGAAATTCACTGTACAGCTTTGAGTTTTGGACTGTGGCTTTGGAGACCAGGCTTTGAATTCCTGTTCAGCCACTGGATGACCTCTGGCAAGTCATACTCTCAGACTCAGAGGATGGCAAAACCCTCTCTGAAGAAATTTGCTGAGAAAACCCTGTGATAGATTTGCCTTAGGGTCACTACAAGTCGGAAATATCCTGAAGGCACACAACAACAAATGATCAGGAGTCCTGTTTCTGGAAGCAGCCTTTGTCATAGGGTGGGAAGACTGCAAGCTGCAGGCTGCATGTAGCCCTCAGATGTTTCTGGGTCTGTTTCCCCTCTCCCTCTCCCTAATGGTTCTCAGAACTACACAAACCTGCAATTTTTTACTAGATGAAAAATACTTTGCACCATTTCAGGAGTGTCAAAAACCTACAAAAAGCCATCCTCTACCTTCTCTTCCCAACAGGAAAAGCTGCAGAAAATAGTCAACACTTTGGCCAACTTTTAGCTGATTTTCAAAGGGGTGCAGACTGGTGCTTCATCCCTCCATCCTCTGCATTTGCCCATGCCTAACCTATTTTGTAATATTTGCTTTACGCTGGACCCTTGGTATCTGCTGGGTTTTGGTTCTAGAACTCCCCTTGGAGACCAAAATCCATGGATGTTCAAGTACCACTAAATGGAACTTGAGCATGCTAAAATTGTGCCCTTATATAAAATGGCAAAATCAAGGTTTGCTGTTTGGATTTTAAAAAAAATTCCCTGTCAAGCCATTGATAGTTGAATTTGTGGATACACAGTGCTGACTGTATTTGCAATATATAAACAGTTCATAATATAAAGAGAGAATGTCAGAAACAATCAGATAATTATACTAGAACATGCATCATTAAACTGTACAAAGTTAACTTGAACATGTAATACAGTAATGTCAGCAATGCTGTATTTCATCACAACAAACTAAATAACCTCTAGGGTATGCTCATTTGCCCTTGGCTTGTATATACTTCTGAGAAATTACTAGGAATTGGACAGAATAATTATGAAATCTCTCTAGAAACCTCCATGGAACTCATTAAAAAGTTTGACTTTTAAAAGCAAGACTGTAACTTGTTTATATGGGCCTGATTTAGATGGATGCTGAATTTCTCTCTTACTGACTGATTTGTTCCTCCTCCAGGAAAACTCCAGGGGCCTTGTTTAGAGCTATTGTTGTTGAAACTTTCAAGTGATTCTTTTAACAATTTATTGCTTGAGAAGCCTCCAGTGTTATTCTTGTCAAGGGAATCTCGGGCCTTCTTCCAAGTCTTCTGTGCACAAAGGCATTAATTCATTGTAAATCAGGCTTTCAAGAAGGAATACAGTAGGCATGAGGTGGCTACTTAGGTATGGTCAAAAAAGAGGAAAGACATCACTGAAAAGAGAGCACACAATTGCTTAAGCAAATGTATATGCAGAGATGCACATATAGAAATGATGACTATAAATTTAAGTAGAAATGCAATACAGTGGACCCCCACATTCACTGGGATTAGGGCACAGGACCCCCATGAAAGTGAAAAGAATGCAAACAAAAAACTACTTTTTAAACTTGAGAACATCTCTAGGAATCTTTAGGTCCTTCACCTCAACTCAGTGGCCAACATCTGGCAGAAGCTAACAAAGAATTACACTGGAGGACCTACAAATGCTTAGAGTTGTGTTTTCTCTAGGAAACTCTGGTCTTCCAGCACAGCTCTTGGAAGAAGTTGACTATAGAGTTCACTGGAGGACCTAGAGATTCCTAGAGAGAACATATCAATCAACGCCACAAATAATAAAAGCCAGAAAAGTCAGTGCTGCAGATGTGAAGGGATGACTGTGGGGGGAAGAAGACTGGGGGCATGGGGCCGCCCTGGGAAGGTGTGCCGTGGGACCGAGGCATCCCCACTCCTCGATCCTGCAGCGCACCTTCACTGTCCCTGAAAGGAGCGCTAAAATAGCGCTCCTTTCACAAGTCTTTTCCACCGCAGCGTGTCCGGACGCTGTGCGGAGGTCCGGCGGCTCCCAGGGCAACTTCGAGAGGAGGAAGGGGCTCTGAGCATGAGGCTGCCCCTCCTCTTCCCTGCCTCCAGGACGGCTTTTTAAGATGTCTGCCGAGGCCCTGTAACTCTAAATCATCTGCAGGAAGACGGGCCTTTGCAGACTGCCAGAAATAGTGCAAATTGAGTCCACTTTAACTGCCCTGAATCAGTGCTAGGGAATCATGGGAACTGTAGTTTATTGTGGCACCAGAGCTCTCTTACAGAGAAGGCTCAGTGTCTCAGAAAAAAATACAATTCCCATAATTCCCTAGCATTGAACCAGGACAGTTAAAGTGGACTCGATTTGAACTATTTCTAGCAGTCTGCAAAGGCCCTTAGGGCCAAAACAGACTGGCCTAAAGGGCCAGCCTGGGGGTGGAGTTGGGGAGGGGTGACTGCATGCTGGCTGCCCTGACTCCACCCTAATGCTGTGCACCTGATCTCACTGTGTGTGGAGTCAGAGTGGCCCATTGGTGCAGCATGCACACACACTGCATCAAAGGGGCATAAAAGAGCCACCCTGGTGGCTCTAAGGGCAGCTTTTTGCCACCCTCAAAAGGAGCAGCATTTACCAGCTCTTTTGGGAACAGCAAAAAGCTGGATGGGGGCTGCGGCGTGTGGTTGTTGCAGCCTCAATCTGGCGCTCCCAGGGGTGGCACAGAGCATCACTCCTTTACCAGGCATTATCTACTTAGCCTTTGGTCCAAATCCTGTCAATTGCCAGTTGCCCTTTCTTTAAAACTTTAAAACAAGAATTGGAGTGAAAAACATTTGAACAAGTGTTATGGAGAAGTTTATAGGTCTAGGGTTCACTATACAGTCACTTCTGGTTTTGAAAAACACATCCATCTGGAATGAAAAATAGGTTGTGATGGCAAAACAGGCATTTGATTTCCACTGACAACAAAGAGAGCTGTGCATGGTCCCCCCAACACCATTCGTTGGCAATGGGTAGAAGAATTATAGGGAGAAGAAATTATAAATGACTCCTTTAACAAACAGACAGTCTAACTATATGTGTTAGACAGAAAGAGCATGCTGTTAACTCTTCTTCATTTTTGGGTAAATTTAATATTCACTAAGAGATCATCCACACTGCCAAAATAATCTGGAGTGCTTCAACAAACTACAGATCCCAGAATTCCATAGCATTGAGCCAGGGCAGTTAAATTTGGGTAAAACTGGATTATTTTGCCAGTGTGGATGCAGCCTTAATGGCTTCCATCTCATCGCCGGACTTCTATTCCTGGTCTCCATCCTGCTGTCCAGAGTATTATCTACTTGCGCCACTCTAACCCATCCTTGATCTCAATGGAATCCGCCTGATCCTTAGCTTGTGTTTCTGTATTCTAAGCTTGGAAAACTCTGTTTCCCCATAACTATTTATATTCTATTGAGGCTTTTGGCTTATTCTATGGCACTCCTTGACTATCTTCTACACTGTTTCATTAAAATCTACCTTCATGTTTGCAGTTTCTAGTGATTTCCATACTTCTATTTCATATTTGACAAAATTGGTCCTGTGCATAATTCCTGTTAATGAAAACTGCTACTCCTCTTTTTATTACCTGTTGAGGCAAAAAAATTGACCTAATCTAGGATTCCTAATATATTTAATATCATTATCTCTGATTTTCATCTCTTGCAAGAAAATAATATCTTAATAATTTTTCTCCAAAAAATGAAATATTTGTTTCCTTTTCCTTTCTAAATTCAATCCTTTCATGTTCAATGATCTTATTTTGACTTCCATTATAACTTTCAATTTATGCATGTCTTATATATAGTTATACCTTTACACAAACACATACATTCATCTAAAGATCTATCAATCCAGCTACATATGTATACAAACACATACATGCATATATACATATATAACTACATACACATATATACAGTGTTTCAGCTAAGTTTGTTAGAAGTACCTAAATTATGCCAGAGAACAGCAATGGATATAGTTTATAACCATGCTGGGAAATGTCTTTGTGAACTCATAATGAAACACAACTTATTGTTATGTAATGGGCATGGAGTGGAGGATCAAGAAAGATATTTCACATATATTTCTCCCAGAGGATATTCCAGCAACATTAATTATATAACATATCAATTAACAGGAATACATTCAAAATAATTCCAAGAGCTGAGTGTGATCATTTCCCCCTGGAACTGTCGCTCCCACAAATGGTCTCTAATGTTTCATTAAGGGCAATAGATCAATCTCAATATCTGATACTTTGTAGCAGGAGGTTAAAATGGAATGTATAGCTTCAGGAAAGGATTAGTAAGATCCTATATTCCCCAAATTTGGAAAACTAAGGGAAAATATCCCTCAGGAAACCAGCAATGTCATTGGTGCATATGAGATGTTAATGATACAAATAAAACCTTTAATGAATACATCTGGTATATCCCAAAATCAAGCCTTGGACATGGTTCAATCAGGATTGTCTAAAGAATAAAAAAATTAGCCAAGGAATTTAGGAAGTTGAAGACAAGCAGGGCCAAGGAAAATGTACTGCCTCAGAAATATATAGCCCAATTACGGTATAATTACAAAATGTTACTTAAAGAAAAAAAACCCAAAGATATTATGAGTCACAATGGAAAGAATTAGGAGAGGTAGCAATCCAAAAGTACCCTCAGAAAATTTGGTATCTGATTTCACAAGGTACCAGAACAATAGGCTATGTGTTAGAGGAAGCAGTGCAAGGAAAGGAGTGGGAGAAATACTTCTCTGATATATACAGGTCCCAAACAGGTCTGTCTCCCCATATTCATCACACCCAATTAGTTGATCATCCTGAATAGCCTGATGTCACCTTGAACCAGATTAAAAGGATTATCAATAGACAATCAGCCAATAAAGCCTCTGGAGAAGATATGATCCCAGTGGAACTATATAAGGTGAAACTAGAATACTGGACTCCAATTATTGCCAAACTGTTTACTCATATATAAATCTTACTGACTGTATATCGGAGGGATGGAAACTGAGTATTATTGCCCATATATATGTGTGTGTGAGAGAGAGAGAGAGACAAGAAGGACCCAGCCAATTATAGGCCCATTAGTCTTTTGGAGATCTCCTCTAAATTATATGCTAGGTTCCTCCTCAAAAAGATAGAAGAATGGGCAGATAGACAAAATCTATTATCAGAAGTACAAGCTGGTTTCTAAAAAGGAAGTCAACAATTGATTTGTGTTTTTTGATGAATTTCCTATTGTGTAAATATATCCATAACTTGAAGAAAAATTTGTATGTTGCCTTCATTGACCAAAAGTCAGCATTTGACTCAATTTCCAGACATTTATTGTGGCAGGAACTGGAAATGACAAATATTGATTGCTGTTTGTTATTCCTTATTAAATCAATGTATACAGATGCATCAGTACAAGTTACAATCAATTTGGCAGGCCATCTTACTTCAAAGATTAATACTTTTGTAGGAGTTAAGCAGGATTGCATATTAGCACCTTTCCTGTATAATTTCTACATCAATGATACAGTAAAGGAATTGGGTGGTTTATAATATGCCCCATCACAATGCTTGATTTAAAACTTTCATTGTTAATGTATGCAGACGATTTGGTATTGGTATCCAGAATGAGGTGGGCTTAAGGCGACTTCTTGCAAAGCTTTCATCATATTGCAAGAGAAACACATTGACAATAAATTACGACAAAACACAGGTTATGGTATTTGGGAAGTGCCCCAAAAAACACATCTGGCCTTTGGATGAGCACATTATAAAACAAGTGAAAATATTTAAATATCTGGGATTGGTTTACTCAAATATAAATTCTTGGAAAGAACAAAAGGTAAACATCAAAATTCAATCTTATAGGTCAGCTGAAGCAATTCTGAAGTTTGCTGCCACCAAAGGAGGCAATTTAGTAAACCCTGCCATGACTGTACATAAAGCCAAAACAATGGCACAAACCCTCTATGGGGCAGAGATCTTGGGCACTTCAAATACATCAAAAATATCAAGCTTAGAACACACTCAGAACTATTTTTGAGGTCATTGTTAGGCCTACCTAAAGATGCTTTAACTGCCATGGTCAGCTTGGAAATTTGCATGCTGACCATAGACAAAAGAATAATATGTTATTGGTTTAAGGTACAAGAGATGGATAATACTAGGCTACCCAAAAAATGTTTGATAGAACTATCCAATGGCATATCTATTAAAAACTGGGTATATAATGCTGCCAAATTGAACATCAAATATGGACTTATATCAGATGAGCTTAAAGCACTTCAACCAGATGTACAGAAAAAGATAATTAAGGATACAATAAGGGAAGTTGTCACATAAAAGGGATTTAAATGCAGCCTGTTTTTCCCCATGTGCACCATTATATCATAAACTCTAGGAAGTTTGTGAACATGCAGACTACTTCAACAACTTAACATTTGTACAACTGTGGAAATCCATCACAGAATTAAGATTGAATATGATGGACACAGCCTACAACATTGGGAGGCATAGGGACATCCCAATAAAGGAACACACATGCATATATGGATGCCCGGAATTAGAGGATCTTATCCACTACATATTGTTTTGTCCACTATATAGTTAACCAAGGGAATGATTTGTGACACCCTTAATTGAAACTAGCCCATGCCAGAGTCCACAAGAAATGTTTTTGTTTTGTTTTTACTTCTTAGTGGATTTGGACAAATATGTGACCTGGAGAGTAGCTTTGTATGCATTAGCAGCCAAAAAAGTCAGGAAGAAATACATAGTAGAGATAGCCATAAGTTGTAAAGGTGATGATTATATTTAACAATTTTATACTAAATTGAATGTTCAATTTTTAAATCATAAATTGCTGTATAATCAAATGACTGATGTTATAAATACCTGTATTTTTTGGTGTATAAGACAACTGGGCGTATAAGACCATCCCCAACTTTTCTAGTTAAAATATAGAGTTTGGGATATACTCGCCATAAAAGATGACCCCTCTTTGAATGGGAGAAAATGAGAAAGTGTTGGGGGGGAAGGACTGCCAATATACTAGGTGATACATTCTGGGGTATGTACAATTTATGGCCAAGTAAGTGACCCTGGGCATGTCACACATTCTCAGCCTCAGAGGATGGTAATGGCAACCCCAATTTGAAGAAACATGCCAAGAAAATCCCATGATAAGATTGCCTTAGGGTTGCCATAAGTCAGAAAGGACTTGAAGGCAGACAACAACAACAAAAAAATCTGCAATTGTTTCATAGGTAGTACATGGGAATAGAAGCTAGTATGGTGTAGTGGTTTGAGTGTTGGACTACCACTCTGGAGACCTGGGTTTGATTCCCCACTCTGCCATGAAACCCACTGGATGAACTTGTACAAGTCACACACTCTCAACCTCAGGGGAAGGCAATGGCAAACCTCCTCTGAACCAATCTTGCCAAGAAAACCCCAGGATAAGGGTTCACCTCTTATCCGCTGCTGCTTCCTCCTCCTGCCTCATGCCACACCACAACACACCACATCACCCCTTCCTCCCCCCCTCCTTCCTCATCTGACCTGGACTTCCTCCTCCTCCTGCCTCCCACTGCACCACACCTTCTCCCTCCTTCTCTGCCACCCAGCGTATAAGACGACCCCTGACTTTGGAGAAGATTCTCCTGGGTTAAAAAGTAGTCTTATACGCCAGAAAATACTGTATATGTATGTACTTTGTTGTTACTGTGGTATTGTTTTATGCAAAGGCCATTGGGCAAAAGCAATAAAATTTGATTACTTTGTGCTGCTGCAGTGGCACAATACCTGTGCTCTAGGTTACTGTATTTAGCTGCCTGACTTGCATTTGATTTCATTTGTGATTGCTACATCTAGATCTGGATGCTCAGGAACCTCTTTGTCCCTCATGGAGTACTATACTGGCTTTCTAGATGACAGGGAATGGCAATAGCTCCAGGCTCAGTGAGCAGCAGAGAATGCCATCCTGTACAATCATCCAAAGGGTGCCCCTCCTGCATCTATGGTTAAAATGCCCAGTGGGCCATCTTGATGTGATTGCTGGGGATCAAGACATAATGCTGGCTTATCAGTCTAGTGCTGGAGTCATGTGGAACATTGGATTGGGGACTTCCCCTCTGCTGAGGCCCAACTGTGGAGCTTATCGCAACCCAAATAAGATGGCTGTCAGAACCATACCTGCATGTATGGATTCTGTCAGGCTTGGGAGCCTGTCCCAAAAGGATGGCCGTGTCTGGGTATATACCCTTGCTTGGTCGGTGGAGGATGTGTGGTTCCAGCCACTGGCCCCTACAAAGGGGAAGAAATGTGAGAGGTGCAGAGCAGGCAGTGTGTCGGCCTGGGATGTTGGGGTGGCTGAATCCCTGGGTTGAACTTCTAGTGAGAAGAAGGACCAGGAAGATGAGATCTCCCAGATCTGTGGGGAGATGCAGGAGATGCATGGTCTGCTGGCAGAGGTAATGCAGATGCTGAAAGGCCTGGTTGTCAGGCCTCCAGCTGGAGTGGGGCTGGCATGGCAGCACTGGTGGTGGTGGCCCCATAGCCCTGTCAGGGCTGGTGGGGCAGAGACAACCCAACCACTGTGCATGGATGGATCAGGCTGGCTGGAGAGGCAGAGATGCTGAAGGAGGAGATCAAGGAGGAGATCAACAGCGTATGGCCAGCACCCAGAAGAAGAGTGAATTCAAGGGCCCTATTTCTGCTGCAGCTGGGAAAAATAAACTAGCAGCTGAAACTGAGAGACAGCGCTGGATGAGAATGGGACTGTGCTTGGAGTGTGGAAGAAAGGGGCACATGATTGCCAATTGCCCAGATCGAGCAAGAGGCAGGGGAACCATTAACGTTGCACAGGGGTAATCGAGTTCAGCAACAAAGGGTGAGAATTGCTGTAGCAGCAGCAGAGGAGCTGGAGGAAAGGCAGGCCAAGCAGCCAGCCAACCTGCAGTACAGCCAGCCAAAATATGGACAGACAGTGATGAAGACGCAAGTGGTGAGCCATTGGGAAACTACCTGAGCATGCCTTAGTCCACAGCAAAAGGCAGGCTGAGCATCAGGACAGCCACAAATGGGCTGTGAGTGGGGGAGTTCCTCTGTGAATCCTGAAAGTAAGACTGTTCCATCCTGATAAAGGCACTAGTGTAGAGTTAACAGCTGCTCTAGACTCGGGCTGCCCTAGGTGCCTGATCAGCCATGAGGTGGTCAAGTCATTAGAGCTTGGGACAAGACCATTGCATCAGCCCATTCCGTTTCATCAGATGGATGGATTAATCATGGGGGGAAGGCCAGGACTAAACAAATGGTGACTGTGTGGTTGGGGGTGGCAGAACATTGGGAAAGAATTTGTTTAGTGGTTGGGCCAACCTATAGCTATCAGATGGTGTTGGGAATCGACTGGCTACAAACCCCACCATTGACTGGAGACAATTGAAACTGGTGTTCAATGACCCAGTATGAAGGGACCATGTTCCAGAACCAAGTCCACTGGAGAGGGGCAATGCAGCAGTGACTTTGTTAAAACCTAGTGCTATGGGGGAGAGAATGTGGCAGGTCACTCCAGAGTTTACCTGTCCCTACCCATTGGTATACCAGGAACTCAAGGAGGTGTTTGAGGAGAAGGAAAGTGATCAGCTGCCTCCACATAGGGAAACAGACTGTGCCATTGAAATAGAATCGTGGGCTGTTTTCCTTAAACCCAAACTGTACTCCATGACCCCTTTGGAGTTAAAGACTTTAAAAGAATTCATTGAAAAGAACTTAGCTAGGGGATTCATATGACCCTCCACACCCACCTTTGCTGCCCCAGTGTTCTTTAGGGAAAAGAAGGATGGTTCTCTTTGGTTGGTTACTGACTACAAAAACCTGAATGCCATTAGTACCACTAATAAATACCCTCTGCCACTGATGAAAGATATGCTGGGACATTTGGCCACCGGAAAGGTGTTCATGAAGTTGGACTTGAGAGATGCTTATTTTCAAGTGCACATCAGGGAAGGAGATGAATACAAAACTGCTTATAATTGCCCACCTGGTGGCTTGTGAATATCTGGTCCTCCCTGTTGGGCTGTTGGGTGGTGGTGGTGGTGAATACTTCATGAGACTCATGAATAAAGTTTTGCATGATTTACTGTTTGAAAGAGTGTTGGTTTATTTGGATGATGTGCTTATTTATTCTCAAGACCTACAACCACATATCAAGATGGTGTGGGAGGTATTGAAAAGGTTGCTGGACAATCAGCTATATGTGAAACTGTCCATTTTCATACAGACAGATTGGACTTCTTAGGGTACCAAGTGTCTACCCGAGGAATCAAAATGGACCTGGGCAAAGTACAGACAGTGATGGATTGCCCCCCCAAAAAACCCTAAAACAAGTGCAAAGGTTCCTAGGGTTTGCTATTTTCTACCATCAGTTCATTTGCCCAGGTTTGCCCATTACTGATTTGTTGAAAACAAAGGGAGGAGGGAAAAGAATGCCTAATCCAAAAGATGGAGAGGTGGTGGAAAAATCTAAGCCTTCGGTGAAGCTGGACTGGACTCCCAAATGCCAAGAGGCTTTCAAACAGTTAAAACACCTGTTTAGCTCAGAACACATTCTGAGGCACCCTGATCCAGAACTACCTTTCATCATTCAGGTGGATGTTTTAGATTTTGCCTTGGGGGCTGTGTTATTGCACAAGGAGTCAAAGGGGGTGCTCAGGCCATGCACTTATTTGTCAAGGAAGTTTCAACCAACTGAGGTACTATGGTTCATCTGGGAAAAAGAGGCATTTGCCAAAAAATGGGCTATCCAGACCTGGAGACAATTTTTAGAAGAGGTGCCTCACCTGTTGGAGGTGTAGACAGACCATCGCAACTTGGAGGTACTTCAGGCCCCTCAGAAAGTGAGTCCTAAACAGTGTAGATGAGCTAAGGACTTTTACAAATATAGGTTCAAACTCAGGTTTATTCCTGGTTGGGAGAACTGTTTGGTTAATGCATTATCTAGACCAGGGGTAGGCAATCTTTCCCCTTTAAGGGCCGAGGGACTTCAGCTCCCAGAAGCATCAGCCATGTTGGCCAATAGTCCCATGTTGGCCAATAGCTCCTGGGATTCTGGGAGCTGAAGTCCCTCAGCCCTTAAAGGGGAAAGTTTGCCTAACCCTGATTTAGACTCCCTCAACATGTGGGCAAATAAATCCAGCTGCTACAAACTTTGTTTACTCCAATGCAAATGGGACTACCTGGCATGACACGTAGTCAGGCTAAGGCAAAAATGGAGGGAGATCACAGGAGCTGGATCCATTACATTTAGAGATCAAGAAAGTGTCATGCCCTGCCTGGAGGAGGACGAAGAGGATGAGAAGAATGAG
This sequence comes from Phrynosoma platyrhinos, assembly GCA_020142125.1. NCBI lineage: Eukaryota > Metazoa > Chordata > Lepidosauria > Squamata > Phrynosomatidae > Phrynosoma > Phrynosoma platyrhinos. The sequence continues at coordinate 129,898,563 of CM034703.1, read as the reverse complement.
TTGCAACCTCCTCTGGTTCCTGAGCCTGCAGCGTTAGAGCCCCAGCCCAGCCCCAGCTTGGGTTTGCCAGCTCCAGCAGAGCCTCCAGCAGAACCTGGGGCCTCCCAAGAGGCTCGGTAGCCAAAGTTCCTGGCAGCAGAACCTTCAGGCATGGAAGAGGATCAAGGGATTACTTTCAGCCAGCATCGAGCAGAAAGGGTGGGCCTTTGGCACTCGAGGAGGCTTTATGAAAAATGCCATGGTAATAAGCCTCAGCTGAGCTCCTGCAACTTGTGGATTTAAGCAGGTGTAGAAGCACTGCTTCTGTGCCAGAGATTATCAGAGCTTCTTAGCAAAAGGCTCTGGCTCTCCTTGTTTCTTGGCCTGAAACCTTGATTCTTGGACTGCTGACTTATCTTGGATTACTGGAACCCTTGATTCTCATACTGCTGACTTATCTGGGTCTACTGGAACCTTCAGACTGCCTGGCCACTCTGCTTCTCCAGAATCCTAAACCTTCGGACTGCTAGATCGTGAGCTGGCTAACCCCTCAGATTGGTAATTCAAACTTTGCTTTAGATTCCCCTTTGCCTCTGCTATCAACCCTCCTGTCAGCTTTCCAGGACAGAATAATCTCTGGCCACCAACCAGGCTGACAGAGACATAATGACAGGGGAACATGCCTTGAGAAAGCTGTTGCAAATGAATTTGCAGCTTTTCTGCCAGGTGCATCAATTAACTCAGAGTGTGGCTGCACTCCAGGGACAAGTTAACCCTGAACAACACTGGAAATGTTTTGCCACCTTTCCTGATAGGTTCCAGGGAGACAGGACTATGCTGGACAGTTTTATTGCAAGCTGAATTTTAAGCTTTGCAGAGACAACTTTCCTGATGGCTCCCATAAGGTGGCATTTATGATTAGTTTGCTTTCAGGGCCTGCCAGAAAATGGGCTATTTTCAACCTAAACCAGGATAGCCCTCTCTTCAATAACCTGTATGGCTTTATTGCTGAAATGCAAGCCACCGGGGGGGGGG
>CM034703.1:129886949-129897351 GCA_020142125.1 Phrynosoma platyrhinos | reverse complement strand
CCCCCCCCCCACTTCTCTGGACTTGTTGATTGCACAGGCTATTCATTTGGGCTGTCACCTCTCAGCCCACAGACAGGCTCATTGGAGCATCCTTCTGCCACTCCTGAGTCCAGCCCAGACAGCTCTTGAAGCTCCACCTGTGGCGGTTCCTTCCTGCCCACAGAGGAAACTATGCAGCTAGTAGAGGCTTGGCAGCAGCTCAATGATATTGAGAAGGAATGCAGAAGGAAGGAGGGGCTCTGCCTATACTTCAGCCTTCAGATGTATTTTGTCCAGGAATGTCTCTCCAAGGGATGCCAGCCCACACTACAGGGAAATGGGCGCTCCCAGGTGTAGAGTGGGTTCACCACCTGGGAGAGTCTCATGAACCTGCTTCCTTTAGTTCAGTTCCCTGAAAGGACCCTTTGCTGATGGCCACCAATCTCAGGCTCCCCACTATGGAGCTCCTCCCCATAGGCGCCATGCTGGATTCAGGAGCTTTGAATAATTTAATGTATTTGGGCTTTGCAAAGTGCCACCAGATCCCTCTGGAAGCCATAGCTGAGCCCAGGCCAGTGGAAACTATTGATCCTGTGACAAACCAGATGCCCATGCTTCACCTTGAGATTCAGGGTCATATGGAGGAGATTCAATTTCTGCTGGCTGCCGTACCTCATTTCCCTTTGGTCTTGGGAATGCCCTGGATTTTGAGGCATGACCCGCACATCTTGTGGTCCCAGCCTGCTGCGTCTCCTGGTGCCTTATCTGTTTTTGGCTCACCATCCACAGTTAGATGGTCAGACGGAGTGCACCAATGGGACTCTGGAGCAGTACATATGGTGCTACTCCAGTTACCGCCAGAAGAACTGGGCCAACCTGCTTCCACTGGCTGAGTTTGCCTACAACAACTCGGCCTCAACCCAGCAGACTTCCTTCTTTGCCACAGAGGGCTTTCATCCTTGGGGGTTCCTTGCTGTTGCCCAAGCCTGGTTGGTCCCTGCAGCAGATCAGTGGCTCCAGGAACTCCAGAATGTGCAGTCTCTGCTGCCAGGACAGCTTGAGATGGCCAAGGAAGCATACAAGAAAAGAGTATATCAGCAACACTAAGAAGGTCCTCCTTTGTAGTTGGGGGATCTGGTTTGGCTGTCAACGTGACATCTTCCTCTTTGGCAGCTGTGTCAGAAGTTGGATGCCCAGTTTGTGGAGCCCTACAAGATCATGTCAATCCAGTGGCCTTCCAGATTCAGTTTCTTCAGACATGGTGGATCCACCCCATCTTCCATCAGTCCTTGTTGCTCCTGGACACAGGGGTCCAGCCCAATGTTGTTTTGGCCCCACCACCTGATCCGATCCTGGTGGATGGGGAACAGAAGTTCAAAGTGGCCCAGATCTTGGACTCCCGCCATTGTTGGGGTCACCCCCAGTAGCTCATCAACTGGGTTGGGTATGGGCCAGAGGAGCATTCCTGGGAAGATGCTACAGATGTCCATGCTCCTTGTCTGGTCTGGGCCTTCCATTGCCACTTCCCTGACTGGCTTCGGCCTCCTTCGAGTGAAGGGGGGAATTATGAGAGGGGGAGTGATGTCATGCCCTGGTTCTGAGCCTGCAGGCTTGGAACCCCAGCCCGGCCTCAGCTCAGCTTTGCCAGCTCGAGGAAAGCTTCCAGCAGAGCCTGGGGCCTCCCAAGAAACTCCAGAGCCAAGACTCCTAGCAGCAGAACCTTCAGGCATGGAAGAGGATCAAAGGACTGTGGCTACTTTCAGCCAGTGTCGAGCAGAAAGGGTGGGCCTTATGAAAAACACCATGGTAATCAGCCTCAGCTGAGCTCCTGCAACTCGGGGATTTAAGCAGGTGTGGAAGTGCTGCCTGTGTGCCAGAGATTATCTGCACTTCCTGGCAAAAGGCTCTGGCTTTCCTTGTTCCTTGGCCTGAAACCTAGATTCTCGGACTGCTGACTTATCTTGGACTACTGAAACCCTTGACCCTCAGACTGCTGACTTATCTGGAACTACGGGTCTTTGGTACAAAGGACTGAAAGTATATGTGCCTAAAGATTTAAGACTAAAGGTGTTAGAAATATGTCATGATTCCAGAGCTGCAGGACATTGGGGTTTTGTGAAAACGTGGCACACCCTCTGCAAGCAATATTGGATGGAATGGGTGTGGCTGCATGTGGAATAATATGTAAAAAGTTGCCCAGTGTGTGCTAGGGCTAAGCTACTAGTGGGAAAACCTAGTGGATTTTTGCAGCTGCTGGAGACCCTAGTGGCCCATGGAAGCATATTGCCATGGATTTCATCACTGATTTGCCTAAGAGCCATGATGAAATGAACACCATTTGGGTTGTGACAGACTTGTTTTCAAAACAAGGACATTATGTGGGGTGCAAGGGACTCCTCAGAGCCCCCAAGCTGGCTGATCTGTTCATATAATTTTTGTATAAATATCATGGATTACCAGATAAGATAGTGGCAGATAGAGGGTTGCAGTTCACCTCACAATTTTGGAAGGTGTTGCAGTCCAAGTTGGGGGTTGAACTAGCATTGAGCTCCGCTCATCACCCCCAAATGGAGGGGGAATAGGAGCAAACAAACACTTTGCTGGAAAGGTACCCTAAGTGTTATACCAATCACCTGCAGGACAATTGCTATGAACTATTGCCACATGCTGAAACCTTGTTGCACTGATGGATGGGCTAGTCTATATCCATTGCAGCCCAATCATGAATGGTTATGAAGAGTTTCTTATTAAATAGAAGTGCTCCCTTCTATCTGCAGAAGGCAGAAGCATCTAGTGGCAATATTCAAGACATATAATGGGGTCCAACATAGTCCTAGAGTATGATACCTCCCACTACCACTTGGCAACTTTTGACCTGGAATGAACCTGCCTGCATTTGCTACTTCCTGGAGGCCATACCACTTAAAATCCCAGACAAACCAGTGTGGACTGATTATTTCAAGACTTTAGCAGCCAGCACAGCTCCTTAAACTAGCAGAAGACCAAAGGTCTGGGTTTTTTTGCTATGTGTCAGAACTGGCCTCCCCAAAACTGGCCTCTCCAACACTTCATTAAGTACTGCACACTGACACATATTAGAGCTATCGGGTGAGCATTCTTGGTGGTAAAGGAAGCAGCAGATGGTAAACAGCAGAGAAGCATTTCAGCCCTTTCACTGATGGGGATCCAGCATCCCTTCACAACCAATAGTAGAACTGCCCCCCTAAACCAGCTATTGCAACAAAAATGGTTTTAAATAGCTACTAATACAAAGAAGAAGAAAGTACAAAGACAGGCTTAATGCTGAATATAAAAAAAAAAAGATAATAATGACCATGGAGGATCAAAACACATTCAACCTAGACTATGAGGAAATCAAAATAGTAAAAGATTTCCTGTATTTTGAATCAAACATTGACCAGGAAGGAAACTGCAGTCAAGGAACCAGAAGAAGACAAATAATGGGAAGGACATCTATGAAAGACCTAGAAGAGATCCTAAAGAGTAAAGATACAACTGAGCACTAAAATTCAAATTGTCCAATCCATTGTATTCCCCATCACCATGTACAGATGTGAGAGCTGGACAGTGAAGAATGTGAATAAGAAGAAAATCAACACATTTGAGATGTGGTACTGGAGAAGAGTGTTGAGGATACCATGGGCAACCAAAAAGACAAATGAGTCCTAGAACAAATTAAGTCAGAAATCTCTTTGGAAGCTAAGATGATGAAATTGAGGCTGTTGTACTTTGGCCACATCATGAGAAGGCACAACTCACTGGAAAAACACACACAATAATCCTGGGAAATGTAGAGGAAAGTTGCCAGGATCCCTGGCTGTCTGTCTCTCACCATACTCAACAAACTCACCATACTCAACAAATAGATTCAGGTTATAAACTGAACAGCTTTACTGAAGGGTTGGAAAAACAAAAACAAAGCAAGACTGTGCCTGTAACAGATCTGAGGTTACAATTCAAATTACAAACACTTATACAATTTAATTACCTCCCCACCTCCAAACTCAGAGCAGCTTCATTTATATACCACTTCATATCGTGCTATGGGATGTCTACAGAGGACAATTACCATTGGTCAATTTCATCCAAAGCTTCCTGCTCACCCCATTTTTTCTTAATAAAAAATGTTGACAAAAACATAAAATCCTTTTCCATAGAGGTGGGAGGTTCTCATATTCTTTCCTCATCAAGGCTAAATGACATTGAAATACATTTGAAATATCAACATGGCTATTTTCTCAGACGGCATTATTACATTCTACACACACCTGCTATTCTATAAACAATTTAATAAACTACAAAGCTATAGCTTTAGACAAGGTTTTAACACAGAACCTTAATAACTAGAATCCATTAAAACTTATATAATCATCCATTTCTAAAATGCAGCAATCTCTTATTAACCTTCTCACAAACATTTATTTTTAAAGCATCCCCAATCAAATGGTCTCAAATATATAACTGTTGACATTTATAGATTCAATGCATTTAAACACAAATCTATAAATTAACCTATATTATCTCTCTCCAATATAATTAGGAATCAACATAACATAATAATAAACTATCATATATGTAACAATCTGCCAACCCTTAACACTTCCATTTCTCTTTAATCCACCATATAGGTACTGTTTAATCGGGTTCACTTGTAAAACATAATTATTTTTGGATTATTAGCAATCATCAAATATAATTCAAACCTTATAAAATATCTCCCATACTATAATAATACTTGACCTTAAAACAAAACAAAACTTATGACAACAGCAATAATAACAATCTTGCAAATACCTTAATCAAATCATATTCAACCATATAACTCTCCTCATAACCTTAACTCTATCTTTAACACTAAATACCTAAATTATAAAATTCATATCAATAAACCATCACCCATATAATGTTTCATGCTCTGATAATAATTCTGATTTGACCAGCTATCCCAGAATTGTATCAGTGCTATCCCATATTCCTCAGCCACTTTAAGCTACTATCTAATCCTTGGACTACATTGCCCATCATTTACAATGTGATTATAACCATTAATCATTAAATAGTTTAAACATGACACTAGGTTCTGGAACCAAAATCATGGCATGAAAAATTGTCATATTTATTCCTGACAGAAGTAGAAAGAGAGGAGACTGCATGCTAGATGGATGGACTCTTTTAAAGAAGATGTGGACATGAAGTTATGAGATCTAAGCAGAGCAGTGGAGGACAGGTAATCTTGGAAATGTTTCACTCACAGGGTCACCATGGGTCAGGGATGACTCAAAGGCAGTTAGCAACAACAGTACAAATGAAGTTTTTCTATACCACTGGACAGAGATTAACATTTGGCCTTGATGCCAGCAAGCACTCCAAAACCAATCTACTTGGTGTCAGAAGCCTAACCCAGTACAGGAGTGCAGGTGTGATTGACTCTATGGGAAAGAATGAGCTTTGGCAGCATAGGCTCAGTCTGAACTGTTGAGGGAAGAGGAATTTTTATGGTGTACTCCCACTTTGTGGAACTAACAAGGGGCATGAGATCAAGCATTTCAGGTGTTCTGGTAAAAGATTTGCTACTACTGATCTTGTACCTTCCACATGTTCAAAACTTAGCAGCAATCACCATGACTAGCATGGAAGCATCCTCTGATTATATCAGACATCTGTATGCCATTCCTGCTGAGCCCAAAGGCTTCTGAAACCAAATATTTTTTTAATAAGAGGGTCCTTGCTTCTCTAGTACTCTGGGTTTCATAGGCCAAAGGTGATTAATATTCTTTGCTGACAGTTTTTCTTATAATTAGGGAAAAACAGTAATTTTATCCCCCTTGGCAGCTCCTAATCTTCCTGAAGCCTACAGGGATTATTATGATAATCTGTTATTCCATGCAGGCAGGTACAATAGGACTGTGCTATTGACCTAATTTCTGAGGTTAAAGTATCAACAGAGTTGAGTTTATATGAATAAATATTGCATGTAATTTTCAGTAGTCTTAGACATAATCACTTCCTTTGTTTTTTGCAAGCAGATGCTTTTCAGTTTCTTCTTTCCTTGTCCCTCAACTCATACTTTCAGAAATTCATTGATAATGTAACTGGAATCCCTTTCCAGGGATCTTACAATGGCTGAACAGAATCTGCATGCCATGCTGAAGATTTTACCATACTACAATAGAGATGGAAAAAGAATAAGTTTATTTCTATTTTTCTCAGATTTGTATGTATTTAGTTATAAATCTATTCCATTCATTTCTGCATCACTGAGATTGAGGTCCAAAACACATTGCAGAAATAATCCAGTTTGAGACCGCTTTAACTGCCCTGGATCAATGATAGAGTATTCTGGGAATTGTAGTCTTGTGAGTCATTTAGCCTTCTCTGGTGCCACAATAAACTACAATTCTCAGGATTCCCTAGCACTGAGCCAGGGAAGTCAAAGTGGTCTCAAACTGGATTATTGCTGCAATGTGCTTTGGATAAAAAATGCATTTGCTTTCGTATACAATTTCCTATGACACACGCACCCTGTATCCAATTTTCCTTATTAGACATTTTTATATACAATAATAACTATATTAGTCAATACATGCATTTTTGTATGGAATTCTTGAGCCAACAACTGCAGAAAATTTGGAGAAGTGCACAATCTGGAGTACAAATATGTGGTTTTGTATATTAGTCAAAGAAATGAGAATTAGGTTAAAATACAAATGGAGCTACAGAATACCTGAGTGTTATGATCCTCCCTCTCAGGTTGTCCAAAATCCAGATTACTATGCCCAAGGAATGAGTCATATTGAATCATCAATTATCTCAGGTGTGTGAGAGTGACTGTGAAGCTTATCACATTGATTTTAAAGCAGCTTACCTGATCTGGTTGAAAATTTAAAATCAGGTGGCATCCTGATCTTATCAGAAGGATTTAGCCACCAAAATTACTGCCTGGGTCCATCCTAGGTCCATCCCCTCTCCTGGGGTGCTCAGTGTGTCTCTTTTTGAAGCTGGAGTTTTCTGGCTTAAGAAAATGGCTGCCAGAGTGGCCCTGTGAGAGATGATGGACCTGGGATGGACCCGGATAGCAATTTTGGTGGCTAAATCCTTCTCATAAGATCAAGCTGTGACCTGCTTTAAATTTAAAACTGGATCAGGTAAGCTGATTTTAAAATCAGTGTGACAATCTCCTGTGTGTGTACACATTAAGCTTTAGGGAAGATATGCATAAATCAGAGCAAATAATGCATGATCCAGAATTTGCTGAGACTTAACACTTCTAAAATGCTGCAGCAACAAATTTCTAAAATTTCTAAGTAATGTTTTTCAGTATGTGTTGGTCTAGGAGTAGCAGTATTTTGGCTGCCTTGCTAGTATGCATGTAACTTCAAATTCAATGTCACATAAAGCAGAGATGGAGAAACTGTAGTCCTGCAGATCTTCTTGGACCTTCAACTCCCATCAGCCCCAGAGAACATGGTCAGAGGTCAGGGATAATGGGAATTGTAATTCAACAACAACTGCATGCACAAGGGTTTCCCAGTTCTAAAGTCAAGTAATGATGAGGAAGATGTTACAGGAAAAATCCACTGGGTGACAGCAGAGACCAAAGAGAAAAAAAGAATTTCCCCCAAACTTTTCTCCCCAAATAGCTTTTGCACAGGATCAAGCAAATAGTTTTTACTGGAGCATAATTTTATTACAAAAACACATACAACTATATAGTATAGCCTTTGCTACAGGTCAATAATCTAGACAGAGATACAACAAAATTCAAAACCTACAAGAGTGATACCTTTATTGGCCACTCAAAATGCAGAAGGTACGTCATGTAAGTTTTCAAAGTTTCATTGGCTTCTTCATCAGACAAAGATATTTAAAAGATCAATGATCAGTGCACCATACCACTGCATTTTTTAGGGGGAAATTAAAACCAGAGAGGAGAAAATTTGCCCTTCAAACCAGTGGCATCACTAGGGTTGGTGTCACCTGGTGCGGTAACTCCTGGTGTCACCCCCGCATTGACTTTCTCTCATTCCACACCATACAGAATCCTTAGTAATGCTTTTTTGCACTAATGTTACTCATAATTCATAATTCCCATATACCACTGAATGTAATGCTAATAGTTGTGACATAAATAACTAGCAAAATTAAAATTATACCTTTATATTACAATATCATATGCAAAACCTAAATTTATTTACATATACATAGTGAAGATTTGGTTAAAATGTGATGTTTGTGTTACGCAGAGGAGTGGGATAGAAATAATAATAATAATAATAATAAATTGAATTAAAAATTAAACATTCAAAAATTTATTTATTTTTTTGAAAATTTGAAATTTTAATTTAAAAAAAGCTGGGGCCTCTCCTTTCACCTCCCATTGAGTTTTTCCCCAGTCCCACCATCTCTTAAAGTACTTTAAAGGGAAGCAGGTGATTGCCACAACACATTTCTGCCAAAAGGTAGGTGTTTTAGAAGTAGTGTCACCTCTCCTTAGGGTGTCACCTGGTGCAGTCCGCATCCCCCTCACCCGCTAGTGACGCCACTGCTTCAAACCATAGGACCAGTACAGCAAACCATGGCCTAGTTTGAACAAACCTTTGGAAAAATCCTTGTGCAAGTCCAACAAATCATTACAAACAGCTTTCCAAAAGAATAGAATGAGGAGACATGGAGGTGAAAACAATTGGCAAAACCCAAGGAGCTCTATTATGAGAAGTATTGTTTCATGAGAACAATTTGGAAGAGCCAAACAGGAAAGGAATGAGATGGCAGATGGGAATCCAATTAAAGTGGGATTCCTTTTGAAACCTGAGGGAACTGGCTCTTCCTTTACTCCAAAAGACTCCACTCAATGAGAAATTTCACTTTGGTACCTTAGGGGTTTGGAGCACCCTAGTACCAAAGTTCAGTGGTATGCATGGACATCAGAAGGCCCCTCAGCCTGCATGGATAGAAGACAAGAGGAAAGCAGACTTTTCATAGGAAATCATGAGACCTGCTTAGAGTCCAACTGGGGGATATATAAAGAAGAACCCAATGGTCTTTAAACTGTCTTCTGGGGAAGTTTCCAGTCTTTGGTTTCCAGATGTTGATGTATTCTTACCCTTGCCCTTTTTGGGGGAAGCTTCTGGGAGCTGGGGTCTATGAAGATCTGTGAAACCAAGTTTGGGATTTCCTTTTCTAAAGTCTATACAAGGGGGCTGCATATGAACCAGGAACCTGTTTTATTTTTTTTGGGGGGGGGGGAGGGTACCCTCCATGGTCTCAATTAGGGTTGGATCCCCCACATTAACACTTTTTATTGCCAGAAAGTTATCAACATGTTTTAATAGATGATAGAAACAAATGGAGACCACAAACAAATGGCACAGACAAGGGAATGAGTAAGGAATCATGCCTGGAAGAATGAAGCTGAGCCACCATGTTTCTCAATGGATAATCAAAAAAAGGAAACTACTATACTTATTGTTGGTGTAGCTTATTTTTTGCAGTTCACATAATTTTCTTATAGTATGCTTAGTATTTTTAAGAGATGAAGATTAGACAAAGCAATAAATCTTTAGAAAATATAGAAAAAAGATACATAATTGATAACTGGAATATTAACAGTGACAAATGAATGGATACCTCAAAAAAAGTTAATTATATTTTTACATAGGGGGGAAGCAGACTGGCGGCATGGGGCTGCTCTGGGAAGGTGTGCCACAGGATCGAGGCACCCCCATGCCTTGATCCTGCAGCGCTCCTTCCCCGTCCCTGAAAGGAGCACTAAAATAGCCCTCCTTTCACAAGTCAGCGAAAGTGCACCTCAAAAGCGTGAGGCGCACTTTCGCTGACTTATCCACCGCAGCGTGTGCGGACACTGCGGCGGGAGGTTGCCCCCGGAGCGCTGGCCGTGTGGAGGGCCGGTGGCTCCGAGGGCAACCTCGGGAGGAGGAAGGGGCACCGAGCGTGCGGCTGCTCCTCCTCTTCCCTGCCTCGAGGACGGCTTAATAAGCCATCTGCCGAGGCCCTTAATTTTTTGAGTATAACTCTTGATGTATAAATGTAGTCTGATAGAAAAGAACAGTTATATAGAATAATATTGGTGTATAACTCTATCTGTACAGCTTAGGACAGGGGTAGGCAACTTAAGGCCCGGGGGCTGGATCTGGCCCCCCAAGGCCTTTGGATCGGCCCCAGGCCGGTCCTGCCACCGCCGCCACTGTCGCCGCCGGCCATGATGATATTGATTATTGTTGTTATTACTTGCTCTTGGGGTTTTCTTGTCAAAATCTCCACAGGGGTTTTGCCATGGCTTTTCTGGGGCTGAGAGAGTGTGCATGCATATTTTTAAATTATTTTTAATTTTTTATATTTATTTATTTATTTATTCATTTATTTGGTGCTTCGGCCCCCCAAT
>CM034703.1:129850755-129861100 GCA_020142125.1 Phrynosoma platyrhinos | reverse complement strand
TCTTCTGGCAGGCCTTCCTGGAATAATCTTCTGACCTGAGAGGAGATGATTTCAACTGTCCCTTATCTGTAGCTCACTTCATTTTTTTGATTTTATTGTTTTTTGTAATGTTTGTTTGGTTCTAGACTGCATAATGTTTTTAATCTCTTAAAGTTTAATCTTGTTTTAGGGGGTGTGAGGGGGGTTATGGGGATAAGGCTTGTTTTAACTTTGTATGTTTTAAAATGTTGTAACCTGCTCCGATTGCAGAGCAGAGGGGTGGGCTAGAAATAAAATTTTATTTATTATTTATTTATTATTTAGGGCTTCCACTCCTGCAGTTATTTTTCCTCAAGTGCTGCTATCAAAAATCTGGAAAATTCAACAAGGAAAAAGTGGTTAGGATGGGAGACTTCAGGGAAGACAGGATTGGATAGGGGAGAGAATGAGCCTTGTTTACCTACCATTTCCTGACAATTGTACTTTATCTCTAGCTGTTGTTGTGTGCCTTCAAGTCATTTCTGAGTTATGGTGACCCTAAGGAAAACCTATGATAGGGTTTTCTTGGAGAGTTCCTTCAGAGGGGATTTGGCATTGACTTGCTCAAGGCCACCCAGTGGGTTTCAATGGCCGGGCTGGGTTTTGAACCCTGGTCCTAGTCCATCACTCAAACCATTACACCACACTGGCTTCCACCTTATCACTATAACTTGATATATATTGGAAACCTGACTTTCCAGATCCAAATTTCCCATCAGAATCTATCCTTCACATTCATAAAACATCATCTGGAGGAGATCAAATCAATGTTATGCTTTCTTTTCACAGCTGCTTATAACCTTTGAGCTGGTTGCCAACGGTACTGATTTTGATGTGAACTTCACAGTCACACTGAAATTGAGAAGGAATTCTACACTCATTGATATCCTTAGAAACATCTGGGTTGGAAACATAACCCTTGCCTTCATACTGTCTTCCCAATGACTCGCATTGACCATGCTCATTTCTCCTTTCGTCGTTTGTTAAATGGCAGCAGGAAACGAAATATAAATTGCCCTATAGAGTCAACAGACTAAAGAGGATTAATGTGGGTCTTGGACATCATGGGTTCATACAAACCTGCTACTTTGGTAACACCAGCAAGGATATTTGTTGTTGCTGCTGTGTGCCTTCAAGTCATTTCTGACTCATGCTAACCCTAAAGTGAACCTATTGTGGGGTTTTCTTGGCAAGGTTTGTGCAGAGTAGGTTTGCCATTGTACATTCTTATTTGTCTCATTCTTGCACACAAGAATCAGAAACCACTTGTTTTTTTTCTCCTTGCCTGCAAGATGGCAAAATGTTTCCCGCCCTTCTTTGAAAAATGAGAATAATTTTGTGCAAACTTCCGAAATGCACAGAATTATTAATAGCTATGTAAACTATGATGTCTGTGTGGAATTAAAAATATTGGATGTGTTATCTGTGACTTTTTCATCAGTTGCCCAAAAGCATAGCAACACAAAATGATGATACCTAGTCAAAACAATGGAGTTTGTTGTGTGTATGCAGAAGCTTGGATGGGTTCTTTGTATCTTCTTCTTTGCTGGTGGTGCTTGTTAGTCACCAGAGAAAAAGGCAGAGATATTTTTGTACAAATTATGGAAATCTTGATGAAAGCATGCCTTGTCTTGTTCTTTTCCTAGAGGGAAGATCTATCATGGAGACTGGCAATTTTTCAGCAGGTTGTCCGTACTTGTCAGCAGTCTTTTTCAATAAAATGAGAAATCCTGTGAATATTCTTTGTACAATAAATATGTGTTCCCTAATAACAGGTGAAGCATCCTTCAGAGCTTCTACTAGTGAACTGTCTTCTCATGGCTTAGGGTGCATCTACACCAGGGGTAGGCAAACTTTCCCCTTTAAGGGCCGAGGGACTTCAGCTCCCAGAAGCCTCAGCCATGTTGGCCAATAGTCCCATGTTGGCCAATAGCTCCTGGGATTCTGGGAGCTGAACTCTCTCGACCCTTAAAGGGAAAAGGTTGCCTACCCCTGATCTACACTGTAGAAATAATGTACCTTATTTTCCTGTGTATAAGACTACTTTTTAACCTGCAAAATCTGTGGTTAAATGGGGGGGGGGGTTGTCTTATACGCCGGGTATAAGGATAAGGAGGATAGAGGTGCTAAAACTCTATATTTTGACTGGAAAAATGGGGGGTCGTCTTATACGCCGGGTCGTCTTATACACCAGAAAATACGGTAGTTTGACATCACTTTAAGGGCTGTGCCCCCATCCTAGGGAATCCTGGGATTTGTAGATTTATAAGGTCTTTCATCTTCTGTGCCAAAGAATGTTGGTGCCTTACAAAACTGCAAATCCTAGGATTCTGCAGGATGGAGCCAGGGCAGTTAAAGTGGTGTTAAAATGCATTATTTCTATATGCCTTACTGTGCATATTCATAAATAATTAATATACTGTCTTCCATAGCATCCTTGATAATGTTTGAATTCTCTCACGTCAGGCTTCAAATTGAACCTTGAAAAACATTGCATAAAGAAAACTGTCAATACATAGAAAATGAGCATATTTGGAAAAAGGGTTCAGGTTTGCACTTCTCTCAGCAGCATCTCCCCTCCCCACCATTATTATTATTATTATTATTATTATTATTATTATTAAGAAAGACTTTTTTTTTAATGGAGTTTGCAAAACACATGTTTTGCAAAACATATTGACACTGAGGTCTAGTTTCCACTGCTGAAACTATTTGGGCTCTAGCATTTCAGATGAAAGGGTGACGTTTTCCATACATGCAAACAAATGTTCAGCAAACGAGAGTAGGCTAGGCTTGACTCAATTCCATTGAAATCTGCTTTTCTATGTAGCGTGAATTATTGGTATGGATGAGTATTCAGTCTGAAGCGGTCCCTTTGAGAACTGGGCCTAGAGGTGCTAGAAAGAGATTGGAAGCAGAACATTAACAGGAAAAATGGAGTTGCATTTCAAAAGTAGCAAGCATCACTGGTTTCAATATAACAAGCAATGCAATCTTGTTACTTTCTGAAGTTATTTCTCAAGGTCGTGTTACTCAAAAGTCCAGGTTCCGAGAAAGGGACCTACAATGAATATTTAATGGGGGAATTATGTTAGCTCAATTAGTCAGCTGAGAGGGCTTGGGCAACTGCAAGCAGGGATCGAACCTGTGTGTAACTGTTCCAAGAAACAAAACTCCAGAGTGCAAGGTCCAAAATAGTTTTATTTATGAGTCAAAGGTAATCATCATCGATGCAAGGACACTCACACACAGTCCAAAGACTAAGGGGGGGAAGCAGATGGGTGGCACGGGGCTGCCCCAAGAAGCTGTGGATCGGGGCTGAGGCATCCGCATTCCTTGGCCCCATGGCGCAGCTTCGCCACCCCAGGAAGGAGCGCTAAAATAGTGCTCCTTCCGCAAATTGCCAAAGGTGCGCCACAAAAGGCTGCTGGCGCACCTTCGGTGGCTTTTCCGCTGCAGTGTGTGTGGACGCTGCAGCGGAAAGGCATCCTCGGAGCGCCGGCCGTGCGAAGGGCTGGCTGCTCCAAGGACATTTTCGGGAAGGGGTTGGGGTGCCCAGCATGTGGTTGCCCCTCCCCTTCCTTGCCCTGAAGATGGTGCTTTGCGCCGTCTGCTTAGCCCCTAACAAAATGAAAAGTGGTAGTAGATAGCAATTTAAGGGAAGGCAGAGGGCAATACTGTAGCAATTCCAGATGCAGAGCACCAGTTGGGGATACCAGGAAGAGAAGTGGCTCAGTAAGCTGCCTGGGGATCTTGGTGAGGCCAGTAATGCTAAAGAGTCAAGCAAGATATGGGCAGAGTGTCTCTCTGACCTCAAGCGAGACTGAATTATTGGTGCTTAAGCAGGCATATTTATAGAGCAAAACCTGTCCTGGGACAAAATTTGGGATTAAGGGGTAGCTTCCAGGAAAGGAGAGTATGAAGAGAAGTTGTTAATGGCTAGACAATCAGTACAAATGTCCTTGGACAAAGGTATATCACTTCCAAAGGAAAGTGTGATTGGACATCTGTTCATTTCTAAGCACAATGTCTATCACCCACCATAACTCTTATCAGTGGTTCCTATCTTGATCAATCTGTCCTTGACTACATACTCCTAACCTCCCCCATGCTGATCCTCCTGGATCTCCTTCTATGGCACGGCTATTTTCCCACAATGGAGTACCTTCATGGTTACATGCTCTAAACATCCCTTTTAATATCACCTTATTATAAAAAAAGAAGGGTGCAGGGAGGCTAGACCTTGGAGTCACAGCCCCCAAGGCTTTAAGGCCCTTTAAAGGGAATTTTGCAAGGAATTTATCAAGTTTCATGCAAGTTCTCTCTTGAAAAATTCATAGTGTTTGAAGGGTGAGTGAGCAGCTAAGGTGGGATGTTTTTGGTCTTCAGTTTTAATTATTCCTTGTCTTTCCTAGCTAGGGCTAATGGAAGTTGCAGTCTAACAACATCTGGAGGTGTAGTGAGTTGGACTTCTGCCACCAGATAGATGGGTTTGGAGTCCTTTTGAGCATCATGGCCAAATGTTAACAACTGTGCAGTGGTATAGAAAGGAGTCCTTGGTGGACCTCAGCCCAAGATCCCTACATAGACAGCCATGTGGAATTGGATTTCTGGCCAGGGATAGCCTGGGTAGAAGTAGATATTCAAGGATCCAGTTCTGACATTGGCTATAAGGTGATCCTGTGACCCCTCAGCAAAAGGGCTGGAATGTTTCTCTGTTGTATAGAATCTGTGGTGTCATTTGCCACCAATAAAGCTTCTCCTTATAGCAGTCACAAGTATCACTGTTTGATGCCAAGAAAAGTCTTAGTGAAATGTGGAATTACACCCAGTTCTGGCACAGGCCTGCATGACCTTCACCTACGATGAACACCTGGGAGGGGGTGGAAAACAGAAATGAGATGCAGGAGATGAGTGGGAAAATTTAATGGAGCAGCCCAGTCAATGTGGAAAGAGCCAGTTTGGAGCCACAGATGCCCTAAAAGCCTTTCCTAAACTGGCACTTTCCATATGCATTGGGTTACAAATCCAGTCATCCCCAGCCAGCAATCAGACTATAGAATTGGAAAAATGTCAGGTTGATGAAAGTAACTTAAATTCCTCAAAAGAGCAATTCAAGAAGCTGACAACAAAAGATGTCACTTACAAGTGCTAATCTAAAGTATTATATGCTATTTTAATTTTTCTGTCATTCCTATGGTAATAAGATAATATGGTAATATTTATGGTAACATTAATGATGGTCAACTTAACAAGCTAAAAAAAAATCTTCTACCCAATATTAATGCAAGTAGATTGAAGTTTGATTCCACTAATGGTTAATAAAGAGCATTAAACCTTTTGTACTAAAATGCCAGTCTCTGACTAGAGAAACCTGATGGTTGACTTCCCTAGCACTGTGCTTCAAAGTAAACCCTAAACTGCTCCTCCTGGAGGAAAGTTGGCTGCATGTTGTTGTTGCTGTTGTTGTTGTTGTTGTTGTGTGCCTTCAAGTCATTTCTGAATTATGGAAACCCTAAGGAAAACCTAACTTTTTTTTTTTTTGCAAGTTTCTTCAGAGGGGGCTGCCATTGCCTTCCTCTGAGACTGAGAGAGTATGATTTGCCCAGCTCACCCATGGCAGATCTGGGATTCGAACTCTGGTCTCCAGAGTCATAGTCTAATGCTGAAACCACTACACCATGGTAATTGTTATCTCATAAGAACCCAACTCTCCATGTGCAAGTCAAGGATAAGCATATCCTGAACTGTTTGGAGGTGTGTCCTGCTCTGGAGAAACGTGCTGAAGAGCTAAATAGAAGGCTTTAGTAATTTGCATCTATGGACTCTGCAGTAAGAGACATTGCCTACATCCAGCTCAGAAGAGTGAATGAATACAACTGGACACCTTCCTCAGGTACTGCACTTGCAAAACCTCCAGGGTGCAGCTGGCTTCAGCAATAGGTTTTTGGAGGCAGACTTATCTCAATCCATTGCAAATAGCATATATACTCAACTATAAGTCAACCTCATGTATAAATCGAGGAAAAAAGGCCAAAATTATGGATTTCAATATGACTCATGTTGAGATAAAACATAGGGGCATGTAACAAGGGATCGAAAGGAAAAGCAAAGGAAAAACAATGTCAAAGAACTTACAAAACCCCACAGGCATAATTGTTTGTGCTCATGCTAAAAGCTGGATGGATGAGAGAGTAGAAGTCAGTGCTTCAAGGACAGATTATACTCAAGCCTTTCACCAGGGGATGGATCCTTTTTTAACTATGGAGTTTATCGCATGGTAAAAAAATGCAACTTATCTCCTCCAAATTGAAGTCTTTTCTGGGATGCAGCCAGAGACTATCACACACATTTTGCCCACCTAAAACCTGGCTAGAATTTGCCCTCAGCTGGCCAATTTGCAAAGCCAACTTTGCAATGCCAACGTTCAGTTAGTATGTTTCTAACAGCTCGCCAGCCCCTGTTCTTCATAACCAAGGTCCACTATGCTGAGCAAAAACATCCTTTTTCTTAATACTGCTGTGATAGGAACAGGTGGAAAGAAAGGGGATTGCAAATAACTTCCCAGGAATGTTGAAAACTGTATAAAATGGACATAACGGTCCAAACCTTGCATTTAAAAAATGATGACAAAATCAGCAGGGTATGTAAGCCGTGGCTTTGTCATTTTCCTGACTTCACTCAGGTCTGGTCCCCCCATGAATGGCAATTTATTTATTACTTTCCCCACCACTTTCCACCTTCTGTCCCAGGAGAATTCCTAGAATAGTTGTGAAATAGACAAGAGATCTATTGAAACAGAAATAAAGGATAAAAGATTATGGGTTTTCACAATATTGGCATCTTTCCCCCCCCCCTTTTTTTTTTTCTTTTTTACAGAATTTCTATAAAAATCAGTTTCTTTACTTTCCTTGCTTTTCAGAAGATGTATACAGCTAGCCCTCTGCCTCCATGGATTCTTTATCCAAGCAAACCTTGATTTTGCCATTTTATATTAAGAATAACATTTTACTATGTCATTGTATTTAATAGGACTTAAGCATCCACAGATTTTGGTATCCATGGGGGTTCCTGGAACCAAATCCCATCAGATACTATGGGCCCACATTAAAAATGAATTTTTTGAGAAAGGCTTTTGCCTATAGGGAGTCATGATCCGTTAACTTCCTGCAGTTGACAGGTTTCCAATTGCAGGGTGACCAGATGTCCTCACCGCAAAGGAGGACAAGGGATCACAAAATGTTGGACCTTCAAGAAAAATGTAGGACATGCCAAATGTAAAAGCAAAAAACACTCATATAAATGTAAATTCATGCTTCTCAATCATGCTCAGAATGGAGGATATTTTGGAATTCTTCCTGGACAGAAGGTTGAAATATAGGACATGCCCTGGCAAAGGTGGACATCTGGTCACCCTGTTCCTGTTGGGACTTGAGCAGAGTCACATTCTGTTCCTTGTTTGGATCATAATTCTAGCAGCAGAGGTTGGGGTTTTCTGTGCCTCTGACAATGCCATCTTAGGTATGTCTACTCACAAGTATGTTACTGCAGCCTTAAAGCATCATTCTAAGTCAAAATTCAATCTGTCAGCAAACACGTGCACCCCCAAAATTTCCCAGATAAAAATAATGACATTATAGATCATTCACTCAGCATTGTTTCATGTGACATATTGCTCAAAGGCTTTTTATTCCCTCTGGTGTGATACTATATTTATATACCCACCACTGATTTAAAAAAAAAAAGCCAAGAGGGCATTTCTTTTTTTAGATGCAGATATTGTTGTGTGCCTCCAAGTCATTTTTTACTTATGGCAACCCTAAGGTGACCATATCATAGGGTTTTCTTGGCAAGTTTCTTCAGAGAGGGTTTGCCTTTGTTCTCCTCTGAGGCTGAGACAGTGTGACTTTCCAAAGGTCACCCAGTGGTTTTTTCCAATGCTCAAACCACTACACCATGTTGGCTTTCATAGATATACCAAACACAGTTATTTTATGTTGTCAGTACAGGTATACCTCCATTAATAAAATAGAGTTGCTCCTGGGCATTACTACTCTTATGGAAAAATTTATGCAAGAGATGGAAATAATATGAGGAAAAGAGTGGTAAGTCCCTACACCACAACAAAAGAAGAGTAATCCAGAACATTTCAGCAAACCTTTTATTTTAAAAAGTGCAATTATGCATATGTGAAATGAAACAACTAGGTCAGGTAAATCTTGCATAAGTAAACAAAAATATGTCAACCTTCTGAGGATGATTTTTTTTCTTCCACCAGCCTCCACTTTTCTTATGATTTCCATTTTGCAAGCCAGACTTACAGATCTATTCTTTTTTAAAAAAATCATTTTAACATACAGGGAATCTGGTGAGGCATGCTAATCTGTTTTCCCTTTCTCATTTCTCTGCTGTTGGTGGAGGCTCAGTAAGGGATTCTGGAAACAGCTGCTGTTTATCATATCTATTGTAGGAAAGCATGCTTCCATTCATTCCCAGCTCAGGCTTTATTGCGTTGTATTCATAGAGAAGCTCCTGCAACCCAGCACTGAAAGTCTGCCTTTCTCATCCTCTGAGTGCTGATGCTGCTAAAAAAACCACATCTTCCAGCTAGATAGAAGACAAGGAAAAAAGAAAGGGATGGCTGGGTATAAAAAGACTTTGTAAAAAGGAATGTTTTTGTCAGAGGCTTTGTTAACTAAGCTATGTCTGTAGTTTCAAGTGAACCTCACCAACTGCAATACTGGAAAAGTACAACCTTTGTGTGCATTAGAGATGATGATGATGATGATGATGAAATAATAATTTTTTATCTGCCTCACCTACAGACAGAGGCGAGGAACAACATTCATTAACAGACAAACAACAACAGTTAAAAAGACATCAGTTAAAACACGCATGAATTTAATAAGACAAACAAGATGTAAATGTATTAAAACAATCCACATTTAAAATTCACAATTTGAAGAAGAGAGATAAGAGGTCCATGTGGTTTTATTTCTAGAGGATGTTAAAATATGAAGAATGGAAGTCATGTTGGACACTTTCCCAAACCCGTCTCCCCCAGATCTATAAGAAAAGCAAGTTAGGGGCATTGATCCCCTACATGTGGCTACTAGAAAACTAGGAAAGTTAGGCATTATGGCTTTGGCATCAGCTCCTTGTGGCTAGCAGGTATCTAGAGTAGCATGCCAGGAAATTCTCCGTCATGGCATGATATTGGAGTGGTATGCAACAGTAATTTGATGGCACTTTCTCTGTTGCAAGTACCTTTGACAAGGGGGTACTTTGTGGTGGGTACTTCTCCCTTATAGGTGCTGTTCCTTTGAAAATTTCTTCACTGTAAGAGAGTCAGTAGGGTGCAGCAGTTTCAGCAGTGGACTCTGGAGACTAGTAGGGCTCATTTCTCAGCTCAGCCATGTAAACCTAGTGAGTGACCTTGGGTGAATCAGATACTATCAGCCCCAGAATACTCTGGTCACCATAAGTCAGAAATTAGTTGAAGGCACACAACAACAACAAAGATGCAAGTATTGGTCAGGTACATTTTGCAGCGAATAAGAGCAGAAATGTAAGGGAGCAAGGCAAGGACATCACTACAGGAGTGCGGGGGATACGGACACACCAGATGATGACCTGATGGGGGGGGGAACTCCACTGCTCCCCAAACATCTGCCTTTTGGACAGAAACAGGTTATGGTGTTCACCTGCATCCCTTTAAAATGCTGAACAGATGGTGTAGTGGGATGAGGCTCAGTGGGAGGCCTCTGATTTAAAAAATGATTTAAAATTAAATTAATTTTTTCATTTTTTTAAAAAAAGTATTCATATTTTTCTTATATTTTCTTTTTAAAAGAATCACATCTTACCAAATTTTCCCTTATCTGCATGAAACAATGTACATGTAAATACATTTAGGCTGTCCGTATCATACTGTAATTTCAAGACATAGTAAGGGCTGTTTGACAGTGGAACACACTCCCTCGGAGTGTACTGGAGTCTCCTTCCTTGGAGGTCTTTAAGCAGAGGCTGGATGGCCATCTGTCAGGGATGCTTTGATTGGGAGTTCCTGCATGGCAGAATAGGATTGAGCTGGATGGTCCTTGTGGTCTCTTCCAACTCTATGATTCTATGCTTCTATGCTTCTATGACATTCAGTGATAGTACAGGAATTATGAATGATGAGAAACATTAGTACATAAAACATGACTAAGGATACTGTATGGTGTGGGATGGGAGGAGGGCAATGGGGTGGAGGTGACATCATGAGTTCTTGCCCGAGTGAATAATAGAATCATAGAGTTGGAAGAGACCACAAGGGCCATCCAGT
>CM034703.1:129839009-129850655 GCA_020142125.1 Phrynosoma platyrhinos | reverse complement strand
AGTCTGTTCGAGTCATTTTGAATTTTGATCCTGTCTTCTGGGGTATTACGACACTCCTCCTAATTTGGTGTCATCTACAAATTTGATAACTATGCCCCCAATACTGTCATTCAAGTCATTAATAAAGATGTTGAATAGCACTAGGCCCAGGACAGAGCCCTGTGGCACCCCACTGGTCACTTCTTTCCAAGTTGAAAAGGAGCCATTGTTGAGCACCCTTTGGGTTTGGCCAGTCAACCAATTACAAATCCATGTAACAGTTACTTTGTCTAGCCGACATTTTACCAGCTTATTTGCCAACCCTAGTGATGCCACTGCTTAAAAACAAGAGCAATAGAGAAATAGGTTGTGTATTATTAAGTGCTTTATTATTATGCACAGAGAGGGCTTATGGTAAAAGCCTACCATCCTATGAAAGCATCTGTCTTCTCTGCTGTAAAATCTTCTTTCCAAGAGGGCTTTGAAATGGAAGAAACCCATCCAGTCCATAATATAGTGTAATGTGCAGTTTGGTCCTCACACCTTCTCCTGCCCCATTTCCCATCATGAAGTGATATAGTTTCTATTTACAAAGGAAAACAGTGTGAGAATGTCAGTAGCAGCAGTGTGTATAGTTTTCCATTGCTTCTAGGGAATGTGGGGAAAGAAGCATCAATGGAATCCAGAGCTGATGTTATTTCTATCTTCAATTATTAGCAGAAGCCCGAGGGCCCCACTATAGCAGGTTTAAACAGGTGATGTGCAGAAAATATATCAAAGACAGACCAAAAACAGACTTGTGAAGTTATGGTGAGGTGGGAAGGAAAGGAGGAACCCAAGCAGCTGAACAGCGATGGAAAAAAAAGTGTGTAAGCCATGGGTTATTTGGTTGCAAATACCCAATATTGGTGACTCATGAGATACAACAGGAGGGGAATGTGCAAGAACTAATTCTGCATGGGAAGGAAAGAGAGAAAGAAAGAGAGGACTGAGAGGTTGCTGATTCCAAAGAATGGCAATAGGGTTACTTTGCAAAAGAAAATGAAATTGGTGGCCATTCCATGCCAGGGATCAGAAAGTGTGTGTGAACTGGATATTCCAGTGGTGTAGGAAGAGGGTGGGTGGAGGAGTTACCAAGTTCTGTTTTCTTGAAGGATGTTATTTTGACCACTTTCTCTGCCACTCCTCTTTAATGCCTTCAGCCAGGCTGGAAGTGAAGGCTTTGTCTTTGATCTGAAATTATGTTCTCTGCTTGCGGAGAAGGTGGAGGGAATCAAAAACCAGCAAGAAGAGAAGCTTTCCAAAGAACTCCACAGTGAAACTATGAGGAGGACTCAGCCACAGGTTGTATAAAGCCTAAGCCTCATTCTGTCCGTCTGCCTCTCTCTTGTCCCCTTGCTTATAGGAATCCACCTAGCTCTAATTCCTCTGCTTTTTCTGTATCTTCTTCAGCTCTCACATGTCTTTGTGCTTCAACAAAGCTTTCCAAGATCCTTTGGCAGTCTTCTGACATTATGCTTTCATGCTATTGGTGTCCAAATTTAAACTTTGATTGTAAAAAAATATGTTTTCAGCATACGAATTGACATGCTCTCTTATCATTGACTTTTTCAGTTCTTTTGTTTGTTGTTGTCGTGTGCCTTCAAATCATTTCTGACTTATGGTGGCCCTAAGGCCAGAAGTATGGAAATATCCTGGGGTTTTCTTAGCAAGATTTGTTCAGAGGAGGTTTGCCATTGCCATCCTCTAAGGCTGAGAGAGTGTGACTTGCCCAAGGTCACCTAGCAGGTTTCATGGCTGAGTTGGGAATCAAATCCTGGTCTCCAGGGACACAGTCCAACACTCAAACTACTGTGCCACATTGCATATCAATGAATTCTGGGTCGGACTGGATGGCCCTTGTGGTCTCTTCCAACTCTATGATTCTATGAATACTTAAGCTGGCAGCGTCTTTAAACATGTGCAAAATGTCATTCTTTCATTATGGATTATTTGCAGCCAGACCATAGGCTGGAAGGAAAATATTCTACTTTATAAACTCTTGTTTTGTGGCAGAACATCTCTTTTTAGATATTAAGCACTGGGTATTACTATAATGAGAGGCAATATGATGCAGTGGTTTGAGAGTTGGACTAGGACTTTGGAGACCAGGGTTCAATTCCTCACTGAGCCATAGAAACTCATTGAGTGACTTTGGGCAAGTCACCTATTCTCAGCCTCAGAAAATCCTGTGTTAGGGTTGCCTTAGGGTTGCCATAAATTGGAAACAGCTTGAAAGCACATAACAAGAACAAAATTTTATAATGGCTTGACTTCCATTAGCATTCACTTCTATTTGAGTGATGGGATACGAGTTTCTGATTTTCTGTGAATTTACCACATTTTTATTAAGACAATTAAGACTGTAGTCCTACACCATTTGAAGTCCTGTTTCAAGTTCCACTGAATTTGGTGGTGCTGTGGTTGGAGCACTGGGTGACCTTGGGTAAGTCACACTCTCTCAGCCTCAGGGGAAGGCAATGGCAAACTCCTCTGAACAAGCCTTGCCAAGAAAACCCCAGGATAGGTTCACCTAGGGTCTCCATAAGTTGGAAATGACTTAAAGGCATACATAACGCATCCATATGTGGGACTGTACTGAAAGATGATTACATTTACTTATCTGTTGTTGAACATGCAGGGGTAGCTGTGTTGGCCATTTAGCAAATTCAAACAAAAATCCACTTTATTGGCCTGCCTAACGGCATAATATATTTGTTATCTGTTGTTGTTTTTTTAAATCCTAGAAGGTTTTTTTTAGTTAGTTTGATTTGCATAAGTCATACACTTCTTTTTCACTTTTCCGGTTTACCTTGTTTTGAGGTACCAGTTTTACATTGAATGTTGTATCTGTTTGCCTTTCAGGGAGATGTGAAGGCAATGTAAAAACACTAGAAAATTTCAGGTTTAGCATGTGGTCCAGAGTCCTCAAAGTTATATATATTATGGAGCATGGTAAATAGATTTTGGATCCACAAACACATGGTTAAAAATTCCAGGATAGTGTATCCATTCATCCAACCCTGCTCCTAACCCCAGTAATAGCTTATTGTAATAGTTAATATTGCCTGTTCGATTTTTCTTGTTGTATGCATTCAAGTCATTTCCAACTTATGGTGAGCCTAAGGCGAACCTGTCATGGGGTTTTCTTGGAAAGATTTGTTCAGAGGAAGTTTGCCATTGCCTTCCCCTGAGGCTGAGAGATTGTGATTTGCCCAAAGTCACCCAGTGGATTTCATGGCTGATCTGGGAATTGAACCCTGGTCTCCAGAGTCATAGTCCAACAGTCAAATCACTACGCTATGCTATTACTATTATTTCCACCCAATCCACTTCAAATGGTATTACAGTTGTCCCTCCCCATTGGCGTACTTTGAATCCATAGTCTCACTCTTCACGGGGAGGAACAAGCAGCTATACACAAAATGGCTGTGCATGCGCCATGGGCGCATGTGCCATTAGTTTCAATAGGGCTCGAATATTTGCGAGGCACTATTTTTTTTGGGGGGGGGGGTTCCAGAATGGATCCCCCACAAATTGGGAGGGGCAACTGTAAATATTCTGAAATTTTAAAATGTAACCTTTGGAGCATAAGGCAGAGCAAGCAGTTATACAGCAAATAAAAGGAATATGCCTCTGAGGACAAGGGGCTTTCCAAAATGAATGTGACCAGAGGTGGCAGAGAGTTCAAGTACTGATCTTTGGTTTGTGAGATTAAACGTACAGAATAACCAGCATTCATATTTTCTTCTCATGTTGGAGGAAAGGTAAAACTGCCAGAAGTGTAAAGTGTGCAACCCAAAACAAAGGGACTGATCTCAGTGCTCTCCAACTTGCTGATAAGTTGAAGTTATTTATTTCTCCCAGCAAATAAATGCTGTCAGATTCTTAAGGTGCAAAATTGATCACATATGAGCTTTTCCCTATATTTGGATTATCCAATCTGCAGCTGCCTTAAATGTGTTCTACCATAAAACTTAGTGTGGAGAAAAAATAAACAGCGTAAAGATTAGTCCCAAGTGATACATATTTTCCTACATGAAATGAAAGGTTCAATCATTAGTTATTACACAAGCCTGATTATTAATCTCGGTGTGGATTACTCACCAAATGTATTAATTGCACACTTTATTTTAAGTGCACTTTTCATACTTTAGCAAGGAGGGCAGTATTGGTTGAGCACATAAGATTTTTCTGAGGAGGGGGAGAAAGAAAAAAAATGTCTCTTCATCTCTGGAATTCTTTTCCCCTGACGTCTTACTGAAGCCTATATCTATGTGATTCCAGAAGCAGTATAAGACCTTTTTATTTCAAATTGACTTTCGGTGAGCAGGGATAGGGTGGAGATTAGGTGAAGTTTAATCAGTATAACTGGGGATTTTTTGTGGCCCAGCCCTTTTGAACAGGGGGAAGTAGGAGACAGGTCACTCCTTCTGACTTCAATGCACTTTGCTGTTTGTTGTTGTGTGCCTTCAAGATTTTTCTGACCTACAATGACCTGAGGAAAACCTATTATGGGGTCTTTGTGACACGTTTCTTTGCCATTGCCATACTCTGAGGCTGAGAGATTGTGACTTGTCTAGGGTAACCCAGTGGGTTTCATGGATGAGCAGGGGTTTGAACCCTGGTCTCCAGAGTCGCAGTCCAATACTCAAACCACTAAACCATGCTGTCTCTCCTTGCAGAACAACTGGCATTGGATTGCTACCTTAATCCTTTTGGGGATGAGAAAATTTATTTCTCTAACTACCCATCCATCCATCCATTTACCATATTTACTTGACTATAAGTCAACCTTATGTATAAATCAAGGGCAGATTTGGTGGCAAAAATTATGGATTTTGATATGACCCATGGATAAGTCAAGGGTGGTTTGAGCATTGCACTAAGACTCTGAAGACTAGGGTTCATATCCCTGCTTGGTCATGGAAATCTACTGGATGACTTTTGGCAAGTTATACTCTCTCACCCTCAGAAGGAGGCAAAGGCAAGACCACCTCTGAACAAATCTTGCCAAGCAAAATCCTGTGATAGGCTTACCTTGAGCCAGTGTGGCATAGTGATTTGAGCACTGGACTATGACTGCCAAAAAAATAGATGGAGTACATTTCTGACTTATGGCAACCCCAAAGCAAGGCAAAACTATTATGGGGCTTTCTTGGCAAAATTTGTTCAGAGGGGTTTTGCCATTGCCTTCCCCTGAGACTGAGAGGATGTGAATTGTCCAAGGTCAACTGGTGGGTTTCATGACTGAGCCGGGAATTGAACCCTGGCCTCCATAGATGGTCCAACACTCAAACCACTACACCATGCTGACTCCCACAATAAAAAAGTAAAGGTATTCCCCATTTTCAAGGTTGCCAAGTCATGTTTGACTGTAGGAGGTGGTGCTCATCTCTGTTACTAAGCCAAAGAGCCAGCATGTCAGAGACTACTCTGCGATCATGTGGCCAGCATGATTACACAGAACGCTGTTTACCTTCCCACCAAAGTGGTACCTATTTATCTACTTGCATTTGCATGCTTTCGAACTGCTAGATTGGCAGAAGCTGGGACTAGTGACAGGAGCTCACCCCACCATGTAGCACCCGGGCCTTGAACTGCCAATCTACCAATCTTGCAATCAACAGAGTCAGCAACATAGAATTCTAGATTCAATAGAAAAATAGAATCCCTTATGTCCCTTAACTCTTGGATGGGATGTCAGTGCAAATTGTGGACCATAGTTCTATATTATATGCCTGACTCCAAACCCAGAACAAACAGCAGCTGAGTTCAACAAAATCCCCCAAACCCCAAAACTGGGGCTCACATGTTACCTCCATTTGCTTTATACCTTTGACATAAAACCACACAGACACTGAGAATTTAAATAAATACCAAGCTTTAAAAAAATCTGCCTTCACTCTGTATAGTTTCCTGAATATAAAACAAAAAATTCAAATGAGCAATATCTTCAATTCAAATGCCAATCATGAAAAATAATATACAATTGGTATCTGATGGGATTTGGTTCCTGGACCTCTGTGGATGCAAGAATCCATGGAGGCTGAAGTCCCATTAATTAAAATGGTATAGTAAGATGGTTTCCTTTATATAAAAGATGGCTTCCTTTATATAAAATGGCAAAATCAAGGTTCGTTTACTGGAATTTATATTTTTTTAAAAAATATTTTCATGCCATGGATGGTTAAATCCATGCTTAAAAAATTGATGGCTATAGCAGGCTGACTATACTTTGTTACCATAAGTGCATTTTTTCTGAATTTTGGTGTGTGTGTGAATTCCACATGGCCCTAGATGCACTCTACAGTGAACTCCGTGTGGCTCCATAGCACGGCATAGAGGTCATGCCCGGGTCAGTTGGACAGTTGAAAATCCCCAAATTACAGAGCCAGGCAAATAATGTGGAAGGTGAAAATAGACTATCATCACATCCATAATCAGAAGAATAGGTGATAATGGCTGAAATGTTTTGCCCGATGGGCTGACCAAACAACTCCATCCCCTCTTTTTTCCCCTTGAATATTGTCAGACCAGATTACCTTACCTAGGCAATCTAATACCTTTGTCTAAACCCTAGCCAAACAATCAGAGCTATGGCTGAGCAGTCAAACTCCTTTGTCTGAGCAGTATAGAACATTGCCAGGGGATTGTTTTTACCTTTAAAAGCCCCTGGATTTCCCCCCTCAGCATCACTAATTGGGGTGCAGAGGGACCTCACGTCAGTCTGCCCTCTGATCTGGTTACCAGCACTTCTGTCCAACCCATGTTCTCGGGATAGTTGTGTCTCATACCCCTTCAACCAATTGGAGTCCGGAAGAGGCCTCATCGATAGTAAGTATCGCCGCAGCACTGTCTCGGCTCCCAACCCCTGATTTCCTAAGGCCCTGCATGAGTATGTGTGTGCATGTAGGTCACTGCATGATTTTCTATCTGTTCAATAAACAACCCTTCAATTTGAGGATACTGCCTCTGCTTCAATTCTTAAAATCCACTGGACTCTTGGTATACACATGGGAGATGGTCTCATAGGGTCCTAGTTGCCGACCCCCTCTTGATTTGAGCTAAATAAAATTCCCCATACTAGACTTTTGGCTACAACTTATATGAAAATAATGGGCAAATAATTCAATTATTTGTTTCACACTTGTTTTCCTTCACACTCTTCAAACAGGACAAGAGTAGAAGATATAGATCTGTTATGGTGAAGCTATGGCACCCGTGCCCTCTCTGACACGCAAAGCCATTTCTTAGGGCACACGGAGAGATGGGAGGGTGGGGGAAGAGGAGGAGCAGGTGTGCACCTATTCCTCCTCTTCCCCCACTCTCCCAGGCCTTTAGCTGTCTCTGGGGAAGTCCCATCCCCAGAAGTTCCACCCTGTGGAACATGGAAGTCCCAGCCCCCCAGAAGTCCCCCACCCACCATCAGGTAACACCTGGTGTGAGGATGCCTTGGGTTTGGGCACTTGATCTCTAAAAGATTCACCATCACTAATGGTGACATCTCACATAAGCCTGATAACAGATTTGTAAGACAGTCCAGACTGAGACTATCAAATCCCCACATAGCCCATGGAAACCCACTTGGTGACCTTGTGCAAGTCACACTCTATCAACATCAGAGGAAGGCAATTCCCCCTGAACAAATCTTACCAAGAAAACCCTGTGACAGAGTCACCTGGGGGTGTTCATAGGCCAGAATATACTTGAAGGCATACAACCACCACCACCACCACCTTCGGATAAAGTAATATCTTTAACATAGTCACACAAACACACACGTGCAATGTAGGTCAAATTTCTATGCTCCAGGATCAATACACTGCACTTTATACCCCATTGGCACAGATGGACAGCATTAACTATGACAAACCCTTGTTTGGCTAATTTATGTCAAGAGTTTCACTGTTTCATTATCTGATGTCATTATCTTTCCTTTCTCCTTTCACTGTGCATTTGCCATATCTTTAGAAAATATAAGACTGTGTCACAAATGTATTTCAGTCACTTGATTTCTCTTCACTTGATTTCCCAGTCTATAAAACAGTCTCCTAGCATGTTAAAGAGTAATATATATATATTACAACGACCCTAAGGGGAACCTATCATGGGGTTTTCTTGACAAGTTTCTTCAGAGGAGGTGTGCCATTGCCACCCTATGAGGCTGAGAGAGTGTGATTTGCCTAGGGTCTATTATTGACAGGCCACCATATATCAAAGGAACTTAGGGCAGTATTAAATAAAATAAATTTAAATAGTTTAATATATTTTAAAACAGTAAGAATTATTTACTGTTGGCATACAGTCTAGACTAAATGTGAAGTGTTATTGTTGCTATAACAGACTCCCTGGAAGTTCCAAACATATTCAGAGCTTGCAATTATCTTTTACTAATGCATTAGTGTTCATGAAAGCATCTGCTCATCCCTACTCATTCTTGTTACTGGTTGGAGATGAAGGAGAAAAGCATTGTGTTATTTAGCCACCACAAAATACAGCAAAATCCAAAATCCACAAAGCAGCAATATCTTTTGGGCCAACTCCAAAGCATAAAATACACCACACAAGCTTTCAAAGGTTCACTGGCTTCTTCATCAGGCAAAGATGTTGTTAGAGTCACAGGCCTACATTCTGAGTCATATGTTACTCTGTTGTCAGTTATGATCATTTGTTGTTGTTAGATGTTCTTGAGTTGACTTCGACTCATGGTGGTCCCATGAATGAGGCATCTGCAAGCCCCTCTGTCCTCAACTGCTCTGCTCAGGTTCTGCAGACTCTGGACTGTGATCTCCTTGATTGAGTCCAATCATCTGGCATGTGGCCTTCCTCTTTTTCTACTGCTTCTGCCTTTCTCAGTGTCATTGTTTTTTTTTTTAATGAGTCATGCCTTATCATGATGTGTCCAAAGTGTGACAGCCTCAATTTCATCATCTTAGCTTCCAGGGAGAGTTCAGACTTGATCTCTTCTAAAATCCATTTCTTTGTCTGGGGGGGGGGGCATCTAAAGTACTCTTAGCACTTAGAAATTACTTGAAGGCACACAACAACAACAATGTTCAAAAGTAAGTCTGCCCTACTGTTGTTACTGAGGGATTTTAATGAAGGCAGAGGCCATTCCTCTTCTTGGCCATGTGGGGACTAGGGATAAAAGGCAAAAAAAGATAGGCAATAAAATTTCAATTCCACTAACAACAGAAATGTAACAATGCCAGGAAGAGCTGGGTTGGCTATCAATTGTAATTACTATATTTCTCTACAAGCTTTCAGATGCTGAGGCAACACTACGGGCGATACTCACTACAGATGAGGCTTTCAGCTTGTACTGGAAGAAACCAGCAAGGTGCTAGCCTACTCCCTAGCACAGGAATTTTTGTGGTTTTTTTTTTAATTAAAAAAGAGAGAAAAATTTCCAGATTCTTTGAAAGAGGAGGAAAAGCACTAACCTCCCTCCAAAGAGTAATGTTTAAGAACTTGTTGCATAACTACTGCCTCTCAGCATTCTTGCATTTTTTTTGTAAACACAACAATGTTGCCCCTTGGTTTCCCCATCCTCACCCAAGGTAATTTGTTACATATAATAGTAATTGATGGAAGTAATTGATTCTGTGCTCTGAACATCTGCCTCTCAGTTGAATGTGAAATTATTCCAGGTGACGTTGTCCAAGTTCAGAAGACTGTCATACCACTTCTGCCTAGAAGCTTTTGGTGTGGTGCTTCCTCAACATATTCGTGTTGCTGCTCAAATCCACATTCATGAAGGGATCCACATGAATGGATGAACTAGCTCACCCCTTTTTAGGTGTTCTGAAAATATGTGATGGACAAAAAGCAAGCTAAGCTCATCAACTTCAGTGCCAGTTCCATTGCCTTTCACATGTAGAGAGTGATTTTCTAAAGAGGATAGCTTCCATGAAGAGATTCTACATAATGTGTTGTTGTTGTGTGCCTTCAAGTAGTTTTTGACTTATGGCAACCCTAAGGTGACCTCATCATGGGATTTTCTTGACATGATTTGTTCAGAGGAGGTTTGCCATTGCCTTCCCCTGAGGTGTAGCCAAAAATCTAGTATGAAGAATTTTATTTAGCTCAAACTGAGAGGGGGTCAGCTACAAGGACCCTGGGAGACAGTCTTCCACGTGTATACCAAGAGGCTGGTGGATTTAAGAATTGATGCAGAGACAGAATTCTCCAATTAAAGTATTATTTATTAAAGAGGAAAATCACACAGCAATTCACACACATACACTCACTCATTCAAGGCTCAGGAAGTCAGGGCTTAGCTTGGAAAAGATGCTGAGGCAACACTACGGGCGATACTCACTACAGATGAGGCTTTCTCTGGGATCCAATTGGGTGATGTGGAGTGGGACACAATTGCTCTGAGAGTGTTGATTTGAACGGAAGTGCCAGTAACTAGACTAGAGATCACAGTGACATAGTGTCCCCATGAACTCCAAGCTAGCAACACTGAGGGTGAAATCCAGGGGCTTTTAAGGGCTAAAAGATGTGAGACAGTGAGGTCATCCAGTCTGGCAATATTCAAGGTGAATGGGAAAAGGATTAAGTTGTTAGCTGGCCCATCAGGTGAGACATCTAAGCAATTATTTCCCATTCTTCTGATTATGGAGGTGATGATGTTCCATTTGCAACTCCCACACTATCTGCCTGTCCTTGAGATGGTTTCTTCCAAGTGACCTTAGTATAATCTGCCTGTCATCACTCAGGTGGCACTTGGGGTCAACTACAGGGTACATCTGGGGTCATGTGGAATTCGTACACACACCAACATTCAGGAAAATTTACTTTGGCTAACAGTTCCTCCCCCGCTCGAAAATTATTCAGACCCATGTATAGGGGGAAAAGCCATTCTATAGGAAGCATCGCAGTTAGTAGTTCCTCTGGTATAGTGGAAAGGGAATGGGGATCATCCATCTGGAACCCATTCATACATCTTTTAAGAACATACATTGAATAAAGCAACCAATAAAGCAATTAGATCAATCAATAATCAGCAATAATGAATGACAGTAAAGCAGTTAGCAAGAGTCCAAAGCATTCAATATGCAGGATGGTAATGGAAAATGGCAAAATCAAGTCCTTGGGTGTTTGAAAGTCCTCTTAGGTCCATAAAGTGTTTCTGGTTGGCTACAATAGCCAGAGTAAGCAATATCCAAGTTTGAACCAATGTCAGCAAGCAGTTGATGAGCAAAAGTCAATAGTATCCCATGCAGCAATTTTGGGCAGGTTTGAAGAAGGGGAAGAAGTTTGGACCACTGTCTGAAGAGGATGTCAGGGTTGGCGTCTTGGTATGCCAACAGCAGGATGGAGGATTTATGCTGTCCAGGATGCATAAACAAAGTTCATATGGCAGCAGAAGCATGTATGATGTCATCTGGGGTGGATGGTGGACAACCTGCAGGATCTCGGATCTGGGTGCACAGCTGTAGGGTGGCAGGAACAGTGATCATGACATCTATGGGGCCGGACCAGGAACAGAAGATCCGGGGATTACCTCCTCATAAGAGTTCAGAGAAAACTGGAAGAACAAAAGATAGAGCTATAACTATTTATATGCTCTAGAGCAGGGGTAGGCAACCTGTGGCCCGGGGGCCGGATGCGGCCCAC
>CM034703.1:129823550-129835941 GCA_020142125.1 Phrynosoma platyrhinos | reverse complement strand
TATTATTATTATTATTATTATTATTATTATTATTATTATTTAGGTCCTAGGCTTCTAGGTCTTGTGATTTGGATCCCACCAGTCCCTATGGCATTTAAGACACTTTTGCCTACTGTTATATTTCTAAAAAAATGGAGGAATTACTGGGTGCCATCTTTTTTCTACTGGGACCAGGCTGCCTTTAAGTAAGGACTGCATGCTGGAATGGTTTTGGCTACATTAACTGCAGTTAAATTGAGTATCATTCTGGTGATGATGGGCTGCACCTCTGAGTACATGAACGCAGATACTTCTCTCCTGATTACTATGTTGCTCAAATACATAGGAGGCTCATGGAGGGCTTCTGGGGGGTATATGGGAATATAGGAGCAATTCATGTTATGGAAATCTATGTGGCACCCAGTAGGTGTTCGTGTGACATTATTACAAATGAACAGCCTTGAGGGCCAACATTGGGGATTGAAGGGTAGGGTAGTATAGAAAGGAGCAGGGGTCTTACCTATCAGTGGATCAAATCGGTTCCAGTTCCAAAATCCTGGTGTTAAGGGGAGGCTGCCAGCATCTGCCTCTACTCATATGTGTTCTTGTGGACAAAACATTATCATCTGGGAAGTAATGATGTGGCTTTCTGTGATGTATATCCTGGTCTTTAATTTTATGGGAAATCCTTTGTCAAAACATGTGCGTGCTTCATCCATGGCATCTATAGCTTCCTTCATTCCTGGATACAGGGATACCCAATGGCAATGTGCCTCTATATTGAATTCTCAGTTAGTGACAAACTGGGCCATGTATATATTTGTACTGGACCCTACCACCTTCCACAGTAGTGCCCAGGTGATCCAAGTACATAAAGCCATCTCTAATCCCTGTAGGGAGATAGAGAGGCATTACTTAGTCTATCCTCCTGAGTGACATAAGAAAGTTTTTGACAAGTCTACCATTGGCAAATGGGGTCCTTCTGAGCATACTGATCTTACTGGTGCTGGTCCACTCTTCCATTCTTTTAACTGGGAGGAGTGGAAATACTTCACCCTATTGCCATGTCTATTGGGAATACACACTTGGTAAACTGCTGGTGACACGCTTTCTGTTATTTTCATGGGTCCAAGCCATTTTGCAGCCAGGTTATGTTTTTGTTTGAAAAAGTTCCGATACATGACCAGCTGGCCAATGTCCCACTGTTGTAGGTTCCTTACCCATCCTAATTTCCTATCCATGGCTTGCATGTTTTGTCCTAGTTTCTCAGCCACTAATCTATGAATTTGGCTGATACTTTGGATGAGAGTTTTAACCCATTCGTGATTTAGGATCACTGGTTTCAAATTAGAGGGTTGAGTGGTGCTCAGCCAAAAGGCTTTAGGCATGACCATTTTGCATCCGGTGCAGTGTGAGGGTGAGGTAATCTGGTCTGGCAATATTCAAGGTGAATGGGAAAAGGATTGTTAGCTGGCCCATCAGGTGAGACATCTAAGCAATTATTACCCATTCTTCTGATTATGGAGGTGATGATGTTCCATTTGCAACTCCCACACTATCTGCCTGTCCTTGAGATGGTTTCTTTCAAGTGACCTTGGTATGACCTGTCTAGCATCACCCAGGTGGCACTTGGGACCCACTGCAGGGTACATCTGGGGTTATGTGGAATACCACACACACACCAAAATTCAGAAAAATGCACTTTGGCTAACAGAGGCTGAGTACATGTGACTTGCCCAAGATCACCCAGCGGGTTTCATGGCAAAGCTGGGAATTGAGCCCTGGTCTCCACAGTTGTAGTCCAACACTCAAACCACTATGTCACACTGGCTCTGAAGTGTGCATGTGTGTGTGTGTGTGTGTGTGTGTGTGCCTTCAGGTTGCCTGTCAACTTATACTGACCCCATGAATTCCACAGGATTTTCTTAGGTAAGTAATACTCAGAGGTATATGACAGTTTTTTCCTCTGAAGTATAGCCTACAGCACCTGGCATCATTGGTGGTTTCCCATCCCAGTACAAAGCAGGGCTGACCCTGCTTAGTTTCCAAGATCAGACAAGATATAGTCCCTTGCCGGGAAATACTGTCAGGCTCTCATCTCAGTAGGACACTCTGCAGATGTGCTCTATTTCTCTTTTTCTTTCAGAGCAGCAAGTGCACTAGTCTCTGGTGGTGGCACTCTACCAGTGGCTGGGCAAATGGCTATTTTCAAGTCTGAAGAAAGGTCACATGTATGTCAAGGGTGGTCTTTCATTTCATAAACCTCTGACTTACAGCTCTATTTTCTTTAATTCCAGACGTCTGAGGACTCAGGAGGAATTGTAAAAAGAAGTCGACGAGGAAAAATCCTGCTCCTTTGTGTTCTGCTGTTTGGTGCTGTCCTTGGCCTTGTGTTACTCATTGTCTTCACTACTATTAGAGGCAACTTAGGTGCAAAAACATTCTTTCTTTCTGACTTACCTCTGTTTGAGCCATGTTCAAGCAGTGGGTGGGACCATGGCTTCCTTCCCCTCATTTTCACACGCAGGTACATGCATGCATACCCTTCCCAACCCCCATTTCTCCACACAAATCATGCAGGTGGGGTGTTTTCCCTGCCCAGAGGATTCACTTTCTTACTTCTATACACATTAAAATATATAATGCACTGGGCCCTCCACATTTGGTGGGGTTAGGGGCACAGGATCCCCATGAAAGTGGAAAAGCTGCAAATAAAAAAAACACAATTTATTTTACCTGCAGGAATGCCTATCTAGGAATCTCTAGGTCCCCCAGCACAACTCTGATAAGCATCAGCCAGATATTGACCATAGAACTGTGCTAGAGGACATACAAATGCCTAGAGAAGTGTTCTCTCTAAGAATTTCTAGGTCTTCCAGTGTGATTTCTGGAACACATTGACCATAGAGTTGTTCTTAAAGACCTAGAGATTCCTAGAGAACATATTAATCAAATCCATGAATAATCAAATCCACAAAAGTCAAAGCCTCAAATGTAGATGGCTGACTGTATTCTGTAATATCGTATATTCCAAAAGATCACTTCTTGTCTACCTTCCAAATATAATTCTTTATTGTTCTTATCTGCTTTAAGGAGCATAATTGTTTCTAACATCAGAAATTCCTTTCACAGAATTCTACACATGTCCCACGTGTTTTAAGATAGCCAGTTGTTCAGCAAAACTTAAGATTTGTACCACAGTTCTGTGGGTTAGTGTATTTTAAAATATGTTCCATTTTATTTCTAAATCAGCAGAAAAATGTGACAACCAAGAATGGGTTAACTCCTCCTGCTTCTCAGGTGAGGCAAGGGATCACATGAATGTGGTATTGCTATGTGCCTTAAAGTCAAGACTGACATATCATGATCCTTTGAGAGGACTTTCTTGGCTAGACTTTTAGAGAGGAGGTTTGCCATTGTCTTCCTAAGGCAAAGTGAATATGAGTTGTCATCACCT
Source organism: Phrynosoma platyrhinos (assembly GCA_020142125.1). NCBI lineage: Eukaryota > Metazoa > Chordata > Lepidosauria > Squamata > Phrynosomatidae > Phrynosoma > Phrynosoma platyrhinos. Next base: position 129,832,505 of record CM034703.1, on the reverse strand, counting down.
AGAGGGTTTCCATGGCTGAGTGGGTGTTGGAGTCCTTGATGGGGATGGGACAAGGTCACTCTCCCATCCTTATCCCATCTGTGACAGCAATTGTGTGAAAGCTTTTCATATGACATCACACTGAGCCTGTCATTATCCAGGTACCACAGGCCATCTTATTCACATAGGAGTGGTAGAATTGGTTCTGCCACTGGACATTTTCTTGCAGAGTATATTCAGTGTTCTTCATCATGACCAAAAAAGGACTAGTCTTGGATTTAAAATTCACAAATACATTAATCAAACAGAACATTTTGCATTTTGTAATTTGTATACTTAATGAGCTGTTACCAAGGGGTAAAAGCTTACTCAGCTTGGTCATCTGCAACTTTAACTGCTTATCCCATTAATTCTTATCTAAAGGAGACCTCTCAGGCCACAACCTGGTAACTTAACCATATTCATCAACATAATTAATTAATTAAATCATTACTTAAATATCCTGCCTTTACCACAACTCAGGACCCAGGGTGGTTTATAACAAATTAAAACAAAGTACAAAGTAAATTGGATAAATATGCCTCTGCAAGAGCAACTTTGATAGGAAGGTTCTTTAACAGATGACTAAGGTCCAAAACACACTACAGAAATAATCAGGATTGAGACTGCTTTAACTGCCCTGGTTCAATGTTAAGGAATTCTGGGAACTGTAGTTTTGTGAGACATTTAGCTTTCTCTGTCAGAGAGCTGTGGTGCCACAATAAATTACAATTCCCAAGATTTTCACTACGCCAGGACAGTTAAAGCAGTCTCAAACTGGATTATTTCTGAGATGTGTTTTGGACCTAAATAACATTTTTTGTTCTCTGCTTGTATATAGACCTGGGAGGAGCAACCAAGGATCCAGTCTAAAAATTAGCCACTGCAGTCACACGGTCCCTTATCTTGCCTGGGTAACAGAAAGAATTAAACCATACCTGGAAGTCTCCTTTGACACAAACAAGAATGGATCTTCAAAATAAGTCCCAGGGCACCGTTCCTTTTATCTAATTACAGGTGGTGTCTCTTTATTGTTCATCACTCTTTTTACATTTTCCCAGAAACCTGCAATACAACAACTTGTCTTCTGCTCCTGGAGAGGTTCCTGAGGGCCCAGAATGACATCATGGATCCTTGTGAGGATTTCTTCAATTACACCTGTGGCAACTGGGATGTCACCTACACACGGGGGATGAACATGCCGCTGGTGAATGTCTTTGATGTACTCTTGGAAGAAAACCAGCTCATCATGAAGAGGCTCTTAGGTAGGGAGATGAAACAGATGGTTACTACTGTCACCAGAATCCCTTGCAAGTCTTTCTTCTGACATTTGGTAAGAAAAACAAAGAAAGACTGCAGTAGGGTTACTATCTATCTATCTATCATTATAGCATCATCATCTGTCAACAGAGCTGATATGTACCCATTAGCACTAATAATGTCCTCACCATCCTGTCTTAAGAAAGTTTACATACATGCAGAGTTTAAAGGGCTCAACCTGTAGCAGAACCATTTTAAGCCTATTTCAGAATTTAATTCATTATGTTTTGATGTGGTAAACCAGACTTCTAAATAGACTTTCAAAGGTGATTTTTTTTAAGGTGTATGTAACTTGTTGAGAGTCAGCATGGCATAGTGGTTTGCATGTTGGACTCTGGATTCCAGGTTTTGATTCCTAGCTGGGCCATGAAATCCTCTGGGTAACCTTGGGCAAGTCACACAAATTGTTGTTGTTTTGTTGTTGCTGCTGTTGTTATGTCCCTTCAGGTCATTTCTGACTTGAGACGACCCTAAGGCAAGTCTTTCACAGGATTATCTTGGCAAGATTTGTTCAGAGGAGATTTTGTCAGTGCCTTCTTGTGAGAGTGAAAGTTGCTTCCATGGCCAAGCAAAGATTCATACCCTGGTCTCCAGATTCATAGTCCAGTCCTCAAACCATTACACTATACTGGCTCTATAACTACATATGCACCTTTCAGTTCTTTTTGATCCGTTCTTAGTCTTATTCCTTACCACTTGCTCCTTCCCTCTGATGTTTTCCCTATTGACAAAAGTTACACTGTATGTTTCTTGTTTAGAAACTTTTTGTTGATCATGTTCTTCTGCCGAGTGTCAAACACGTTGGGGGTTGTATACATAAAATAAATTGCAGTTAGGCAGCATCTCTCCCTTTGCTTCCCCCACTTGTTGGAATATTGATCTCTTGCAAAGTTGGAAGAAAAAATATTGCTGAGCTTCAGGGGGCTAATGAAAATCATTGCCTGCTCAGGTGGAGTGACTGATACAATCTTTGACAGCTGTACTATCTGGTGCCATAGACATAACGATATGGATGGGCTCTTAAACAGTTTTACCCATTTTTTTTAAAAAAAGAAAATCCTTGTCCACAATGTCAATTGCAATTCAACACCCTACCATTCGAGTGTTTGCTTCCCCTCCCAAATATTTGCTTTTATTCCAGTCTTCAGGAGTGTATTTACTGCACTGAAACCTATAAAATTTAGCAAGGACAAATCTTTAGCCCAGCCTTAAATAAAATAAAGATGGTCAGAACCCTGCAGTGAAACAACTGGCTAGTTAGTGCTAATCTCCATTTGCAATTCAACCCTAACAATAATGGTTGTTGCATCCTCTTGGTCCTCACTAATCTTTCTGCTCAAACAAGTCACAGTGCTTCAGTGACAGAATTCCCCCCATCAAGATCTGGATTCTAGGACTAGCTGCCCTGTGCCCTCTTGGCATTTCCCCTTGCTTTCCCAATTCTCTCTTGCCAGTAACATTAAAGCCTTCTTGCCTCTGGTCTGTGTGTATCAGTCTACCCCAGATCTACTTTTGATGTGGTCCTTCCTCTTTTTAACTCAATGTGTCTGCAACCTATTATTTCCTCCTAGTCCTATTTTTAAGATGCCCAATTTTACCCTCTTCTTTTAGCCATCTTGCTACTGACCAGCTTCACAAACACCCTTCTGCTTCTCTGTTTTGTAATGCAAGACTGACCACTATCTTTGTTCTCAGACCCTAGCCAAGGTGACATCTCAACCTTCTCTCTAGGAAGAATTTCAAAATCTCCTCCATTATGAGCATGATTAAGAAGCCTATTGAGTTACACTATGTTTGCTTTTCCACTTCATGAAATCTATCTACTTGGTAGCTCGTCCTCACGGCAAATGGTGAGAAAGGATGGCTACTTCTAAAGTCCTTTTTTCCTAGGAGCAGCAGACAAATCTTCCCCCAAAGCTTGGGGTGCATTTGTTTCTTGGAGGGGAAAAGAACAGCAAACATGTTAAGCAATGGGCTGCTTGAGGACACAATGCAAATGTTGAAAGGGTTCCCCACCCTTAATTTCAGTCCAATGAACAAATGAAAGGAAGAATTTAAATGTAGATTCAGTCATGGGTTTGTTGCTAGTAAATTACAGTTTTGAGTATTTGTCTTGCTCAGAGTTCTATAAGTGTATTTCAAGCTGACAAGGCATTTTAATGAAGGTAAGTTCATCAGAAAAATATGGCTGAGTACATAATAAAACACATGTGTAATATAGCTGTAAATAAACCATATGAAATGAATGTATGCTTATATTAGTGTCTTTAGCTTTCATTTTTCTTGAATCTCCTACAATTTGGGGTGCTTTGTCCTCCTTTGCAGTTATGATATCTGGTCACCTTGACCATAGCTTACTCTGCAATCTCACTTCAATCTCTTTGGCTCTGGACTCCCTGTCATTCCTTAGTTTATTTACATCTAGTCTTTGACAAGCCCCTGCCTGAGACTTTATTCCAACAAAACTGATTCCTTCCCTGACAGCCATTATGGGGGTTGTCCACATAAGCCAAATAAAACATGCGCTCCCCTGTCCTCTTAGCATGGAGTCTGCATGACATAGGACTCAATCCCTGGTTCTGGTGCAAAACGTCCAGATGATCTCCAGCCAGGTCAGCACTGAACTTGTCATATATCCTGCTTAAAACAGTTTTTTAAAAAAATTATTTAAAATAATTATTATTCGGATCTCTTGGATGCAATAGTCAGCAACTGTTTAAAATGCACCCTGCCAGTGGTGTGCCATCACCTGGTACAGGAATTCTGTTAGTGTGTATCCCCAAGCTAAGCACTTTTGGCTTTTTCTCAAGCAAACCGCTTGGCATTCAGCAACACTGTTGCAGCCCCACACAGCTTTGGACCACTGGGTAAAATTTCACCCTCACCAGGGATTTTTGTATTTTTCTCTAAGAACTGTAAAGTCCTTTGACCACAGCATTTATGACAAAACTGTGTAGAAAATCATGAATTTCCTCTTCAGTTTCCAAAACCTTGTAAGTGTGTGGATGATGAGTGTTGTAGTGATGCCCTTTGGCACCCAGCAGAGTCTACAGGACAAGCTGGCTGCTGTGATCCACAGCCACTGTGTAGATTGGCCACCAACTGGCTCAGCTTCTCTTCTTCAGCAAAACTGTCTTCCTCAGTCAAGAAGACACATTGTAAAGTCCAAAAACATAGCTTTATTAATGCATATAAAAAGTAAAAATAAGATAACTAAGTAAAATCCATGGTGATGAACTTGTCCAGTTCAGCCATACAAGATTACATCTTTAACAATCCCAAAAGCATTAAGATCCAACTTGTTGCAGTTAAAAACTACTGTTTCCAGCCACACATGCTCACATCTTGAACAATAACACAATTCTAGACAAAGGATTCTCTAGGCCCTTCCCATACTCCACCTTCTAGGTGTTAACCTCATGTTAATTGGATAATGTCTGTATGATGTATGTTAACCCAGCCTCTTGCTGTCCATCATCCACCACGTGACTATCTTTCCCAAGCTAACGATGTTTATGTATAATTGTTATCACTTGTTAACCATAACAAAGTCTCTGACCATGAGTTGTATCATTGGGAAAGTACATTGTTGATGTCTCTATAACCACCTGGCGTTGATTCACCCTGTTTTTCAAAATGTTGTTTGTGCCTTGTCCAAAAACTGTTCTCAAGTGGAAAATTACAGACACACACACATCTTTACATTTCACCTTTGACTGTATATCCCATCCATATCCTAACAAATTCATGGTGTCACTCCTTCCCCCTGCATGAACCTCCTCCCATACCAAATCATACCGATTCCTTAGTTATGTTTTTTGTACTAATGTTACTCATGAATCATAATTTCTGTATATTACTGAATGAAATGATAAAAGTTGTGAAACCAACAACTAGCAAATTAAAATTATACCTTTAAATTACGATATCATATACACAACCTAAATGCATTTACATATACATAGTTTCATGTGGTTGAAATGAAAATTTGGGAAAATGTAATGTTTTTAAAGAATTTTTAAAATTATTTTTTAATTTTTTAAAAAAAATTAAAATCTGGGGCCTCTCCTTTCTCCTCTCACTAAGCTTCACTCCCCTCAAAATATCTCTTCAGGATTTTAAAGGGACACAGGTGAACGCCACAACCTGTTTCTGTCCAAAGGTAGAAGTATGAGGAACAGGGGTGTCACCCCACCTTAGGGTGCCATCTGGTGCACCCCCTAGTGACAGCACTGCATCCTGTACATGCCATGTGGCATGGCTGCCACTATGGTGAGTCTCTTGCTCTGATGTCAAAATGGAGTGCCCAACCATGAGATCAATGCTAGCTGCTTTGTTCTAACCTTGGAGCAAGTAACTTGCTGTGGCTACAGCCATGCCAAATGGCACAGTGGGACATACATGTGAACAGCTACTTGATGCCACAACTGAGGGCTCCAGGTAACTGGGGGACATTGAGACAGCTCTGGGACAGAATACTTTAAGCTGCTCCTGTAAGTATTCTGACCCTATCAAACCCATCAATGGTCTCCAGCAACTGTACTAAATTTCTAATAGTAATATTAATTATTCATAAATGTCACACTACTTCTTCTTCTAGTAATCAATCACTAATCTCCATTCATCTGTAAAAGGTCCTTTAGTTCCTTCTTTTATAAGATTAGTTAATTTATCCATTTCTGCAAATTCATTAAGCTGTATAAGCTATTCTTCTTGGAAGGGAACAACCAAGTCCTTCCAATGTTATACATACATCAATCTACCTGATATTGTCATGTATTATATGATCTTTCTATTCTTCTTTTCCATTTGTTCTTCCAAATTCCAAGCCCTCAACCCAAAAATTAGATCTCAGTTAGATTTTAAGTTTTAGTATATCTTCAATCACATCATAAGTCCACCACATGTGCTAAAAAGTCCCTTCTTTTCATACTATTTCCAATCTAGGTTAGATGCCTCTTTGTACATCTTGGAAATCTTTTCTGGAGTTCAGGCCAATTCACATTTTGATGCTCACCTGGTTCTTTTTGAATATCTCTGTTTGAGGCCATGAGCTGTTGTTGTTGTTGTTGTTGTTGTTCTTGTTCTTGTTCTCGTTCTTGTTCTTGTTCTTGTGTGCCTTCAAGTCATTTCTGGTTTCAATGAGTTTTCTTGGCAAGATCTGTTCAGATTGAGTTTGCCATTGCCATCCTCTGATGCTGAGAGTGTGTGACTGGTCCAGGGTCAGCCACTGGGTTTCATGGCTGAGCGGTCCCGCCCCTCTGTGTAATGCAAGTGGGGTGGCTTACAACATTAAAACATACATTTCATACCCCACAATCCCACCCACCCCCTTAAAATACAATTAAACAGCAACAAATTAAAACACATTTTAAAAAAGTACAAATAAACGAATAGACAAATAACAATAGCTACAGCCGAATCAGGGATGAGTAGGATGGCTGTCTTTTGATGGCCGGGATATCTATTCAGGAAAGGCCTGCTGGAAGAACTCCATCTTAACAGCCATTTTAAAGCTGCCTAAGGTGGTAATATGACAGATCTCATATGGCAAGCCATTCCATAATCTGGGAGCAGTAGCTGAAAAGGTCCTCTGGGTTGTGGTTGCAGACAGTCTGGTTTTTATAGGCTGCAACAAATTCCTCCCAGAGGACCTGAGTGTGCGGAGTGGATTATACAGGAGGAGCCAGGCCTGAAGATAGGTTGAACCCAACCCATTTATAACCAACACCTTGTACTGGGCGTGGAAATTAATGGGCAGCCAGTGAAGTGATGTTAAGATTGGTGTTATATGGTCTCTTTGTTGTTCCTGAGACCAGCCTGGCTGCCATATTCTGTACTAGTTGAAGTTTCCAGACCATGTAAGAGGGTAGCCCCATGTAGAGCGCATTACAGAAATCAAGATGAGAGATTACCAGCGCAGACACTACAGTTTCAGGGTCCCTAACTTCCAGGAAAGGGCGCAGCCGGCGTATTAGCTGAAGCTGATAACAGGCACTCCTGACCATCACATTTACCTGATTTATCATCTGAAGCGATGGATCCAGGAGTGCCCCCAGACTGCGAACACAGTCCTTAGAGGAGAGTGTGACCCCATCCAAGATTGGAGGTTGCAACCCAATATCTGGGTTTGGAGCCGCTACTGTAAGTACCTCCATTTTGTTTGGATTCAGTCTCAATCAATTTTTCTTCATCCAGTCCATTACTGCTTTAAGACAATCATTGAGAGCAGAGTGTCAAGCAATTGAACATGCAGACAAAGTTTTTCGGAAGCTTTCTTCACTTCACAGAGAAAAACACCCAGTGACCTTGGAGCTGTCTGGCTGTTCAGGAATGCATCCTCCCTGCTTCTGATGAAAAAGACTGAAGCCAAGTTTAACTCCAAAGAGGCACTTTTATTCTTTAGTTGCAGTATGTACAGAAAACTATATACATTCACCACTGATCAATGACAACCCAAGACAACCCACATGCTATGGTCTCGTTTTTTTTATAAACACTTGCCATGAGGCCTCTAAGTCCAGCCTCTTCCTGTGTCACTTGAATTATTGTCCCCCAAACATGATGACACAACATGTTTACACTTAGTCCACGTGCTCTCTGGAACATCCTGACCTTGGACACTGTTCAGATTTTTGAGTCCCAGCTGCAAACAACTTTCCCAGCTAGTAAACTGTTAAGTGACCTTTGTCACTTTCCCACATCTGGACATTTAGGTTACAAATCCCAACAGAGAGATGCCATCTGAAATCAAAGCTGAAGACCGAGACATGGAGAAATATATCTGGGTGTCATCAGCATACTGATAACACTCCATCCCATGTCTCTGGATGATCTCTCTCAGCGGCTTCATATATATACACATACACATATTCAATAGCATCAGGGACAGGATGGCACCTTGTGGGATGCCACAATTAAGCTCTTTCCTTGTAGAGTGACTGTCCCCGAGCATCACCCTCTGGAATCTGCTCACATTGCAGTGCAGTTCCTCCGATTCCTAATTCTCTCAGGAGTTCCAAGAGGATGTCATGATCTATCGTGTCAAAAGCCACTGAGAGATCCAATAGCACCAACAGGGTCACACTACCCCTGTCGATGCCCAGATGAAGGTCATCAGCTAAGACAACCATGGCAGTCTCAATTCCATATCCTGTCATAAAGCCAGTTTGAAATGGATCTAGATAATCGGTTTCCTCCAAGACAGCTTGGAGTTGAAGAGCAACCGCCCTCTCGATCACTTTGCTCAGAAAAGGTAGTAGCAAAACTGGCCTGTAGCTGTTCATGTCAAGAGGGTCCAGGGAAGGTCTTTTCAGGAGCGGCCTAACCACCACTTCCTTAAAACATGATGGAAGATCACCTTCTCTAAGGGATGCATTGATGATGTCTCTAAGAAACATCCTCAAGGCATCTCCCCCTGGATAGTCAGCCATGAAGGGCAAGGATCAAGAGAGCAGCTTGTTTTCCTCATTGTACCAAGAAGTTTGTCCACATCATCAGTACTCACGGATTCAAATTGAACCAGTATAATTTCATCAACGGAGTTGCTGGACACCTCATCAATTAATCCTGTTACAACACTGGTGTCTAAGTCAGCTCTTATCTGAGAGATTTTAT
>CM034703.1:129799355-129818389 GCA_020142125.1 Phrynosoma platyrhinos | reverse complement strand
AATTCAAAAAGGATGTTGAAAAACTGGAGTGTGTCCAGAGGAGGGAGAGTAAAATAGTGAAGGGTCTGGAAACCTTGCCCTATGAGTAATGACTTAGAGAGCTGAGTATGTTTAGCCTGGGGAAGAGACAGTTAAGAACTGATATGATAGCCCTGTTTAAATATTTGAAGGGATGTCATATTCAGGATGGAGCAAGTTTGTTTTCTGCTATTCCAGAGAATAGGACCTGGAACAATGGATGCAAGCTACAAGAAAAGAGATTCCAGCTCAACATTAGGAGGAATTTCCTGACAGTGAGAGCTGTTCAACAGTGGAAGACTCTCCCTCAGAGTGTGGTGGAGTCTCCTTGTTTGGAGGTCTTTAAACAGAGGCTGGATGGCCATCTGTCGGGGATGCTTTGATTTTGAGTTCCTGCATGGCAAGGGGTTGGACTGGATGGCCCTTGTGGTCTCTTCCAACTCTATGAGTCTATGAGATTGACAACTATTTCAGCACTATAAAGAGTTAAATCTCAATCCTCTGTGCCTACTACTATTGTTATTTTTTAAAATTAAAAAATGGTTGAGTTCCCATCAACATCTGTGTTCACATTCGGGTTTAGCCCTGACTGAGTTCACACCTAATGGAAAATCTGAAGTGGGTTCTCCTAGCTCAAAACACAGCTACTTTACTACTGCACTGGTCATATTCTCAGCTGGTTAGGTCTTTCTCATTTTGTCCTTGCTCAGGTTGGTGGCTGGAACATCACAGGCTCCTGGAACGAGACTGATTTTAACCAGACACTTCAGATACTCATGGGAAAGTACAATACTTTCCCTTTCTTCAAAGCCTATGTGGGTCCCAGTGCTTCTGAACCAACTATGAATATTATCCAGGTAGGAAGCAATGGAAAACCACTTTTGTGGGTCCCAGTTCTTCTGATCCAAGAATGAAAATTATCCAGGTAGGATACAATGACAAACTATTTCTAAGTATTTCTTATCTAAGAAAGTCCTATGCAATTCATTGGGTCAGCATAAGTCAACAGGTGACATAAAGGCATATAAACATACAAAACCACACAGAGGAATCTCAAGAGGAAGGTTTGGATAACAGAGTGAGATCATGAAAAATGCAGTATTGTTTATTGTGTCAAAAGAAAGAAAGAAAAGAAGCAGCGGCTTTATTTTAACATACCTTACATAGGACTTTATCACATGGTGGAAAAATGGGAGTTTAAATGGTGATTATCCTGTGAAAATTGTGCAATTGTGATGAAGATCACGATTCAATTTTCACACACAGCGCAATTAAAGAGTCATTATCCAGGAAGAACCAGGGAAAAACCAGGCAATAAACAGCAACAAATCATTCATGAGATGTCCCTGTGAATGATTTGTTGCTGTTTATTGCCTGGTTATTCCCGGGATAGTGGTGCTTCAATCGAGGTGTCGTGTGAAAATCTTAATCACAAATGTGCAATTTTCATGGGATAATTACCATTTAGACCTCCAGTTTTCCCCGTGTAATAAAGTACATGCCTTATAGATGGTCAGAGAAGTGGGCCACCCAATCCAAGATTGTGTGTCATTGCTTACTCATATGCAGCCAACTGTACAAGTTATTGTACAGGAAAGAGCAGTGAAGCAAATTCCTCACTGTATTTGTGTCTCTGTCTGTTCACACGCCTGCCAGAGTAGAGCTTGAGGACCGAGGCAGCATAAACAAAGTTTAGGAGGATCAGTCCTGCAGCAGACAGAGTCAATCAACATTTCTGTCCAAAGGAGGATAGAGAATGGACACAGGGGACCAGGTTGCAAATAAGGAAGAAGAAAGACTGGGCAGGCACACTAAAATGTAGATCTTATATTAAATAGGCACAAAGACTAGAAGTGTTATAAATAAAGGCTGGTCTAAAATATTTTTTTGGCTTTGTGATCCTGTGCTCAGCACACAAGAGTCAAGCAGTCCTTCTCTAGTCAATTATGAAGTGGCTGTGAAGGCTGAAGGAGAGGCTGGAGATGGCAGCAGAGTAGCTTCTAGAAGGCTCTGGCATTGAGCTAAGCTCCCCAGCAATGAGAAACAGAGAGAGATTGAGAGAGAGAGAGAGAGGGAGGGACGGAGGCATGGTGTGAAGATTTAATGAAGACAAATGAAGACCACAAGGGGGGGAGTCTTAATTTTCTAGGGCTAGTCAAAACGGATGAGATAGGACTTGCAGAGTGATTGTTGTTGTTTTTAACTGCCTTCAAGTTGACTTCAACTCATGGCAACCCTGAGAATGAGAGACTTCTAAGGTACCCTATCCTTAGCAGTTTTGCTTAAATCCTGCAGACTCAAGGCCATGACTTCCCTAACTGAGTCTATCCATCTGGAAAGTGGTCTTCCTCTTTTCCTACACCCTTCATCTTACCAAGCATTATTGTCTTTTCTAGTGAGTCATGCCTTCTCATGATGTGGCCAAAGTACGACAGCCTTAAGTCATCTTGGATTCTAGGGAGAATTCAGGTTTAATTTGTCCTAGCATCCATTTGCCTTTTGAGCCATCCACGGTATCCACAGAACTCTTTCCCAGCATCACATCTCAAATGAGTTGATTTTCTTTTTATCAGCTTTCTTCACTATCCAGCAATCATAACTAAACATAATAATGGGAAATATGATGGTATGGGCAATCCTGACTTTGTATTACAGGATCTTGTCTAGTTCTTTCATAGGACTTTAGCACACAGGCAAAATATACAGGATAATAGTGCTATGCTCCCGCTAATATCATGCAATTAATGGGATGATTTTCACATGATGTTGTGCAACATTACCATTATCACGTGATTGTCCCATGAATAAAGCTGCAAAATCATGCCGCTCTTTATTCATGGAAAATCCGGTGAATAAAAAGCAGTGTGATTTTGCCACTTTATTCACAGGATAATCACAATTTTGCCACTATTCACAGGATTCACACGATAATGGTGACTTCATGTGAAAATCATCTCGTTATTTTGCAATATTGCCAGGAACATAGTGCTATTATCCCATCTCTTTTGCCCATGTGATAAAGTCCATAGCTGCCCTTCCCAATCCTAGTCTTCTTCTGATTTCTTGACTGAAGTCTCTGTTCTGATCAATGATTGATCCAAGGTTTGGGAAATCTTTATTTCAATTTTGTCATCATATAGTTTGAATTCATGTAATTCCTCCATGGTTATAATTTTTGTTTCCTTAATGTTCAACATTAAGCTTGCTTTAGCACTTTCTTCTTTGATTTTCTTTAGTAATTGTTCCAAATCTTTGTTGTTTTCTGTTAATAGTATGTTGTCATCTGTATATCTTGTTCCCACTATGATTCAAAACAAATTGCTGACTGGGTTATATGTCTGTCGTTCCCAATTGAAACCAGTTCTGAAATGACTGCACTTGGTTTCAATTGTGATGAAGTGAGGGTAAATGCAAAAGAACCGCTCTTTCCTGACTCTAGTTTTTTGGTGCTTCTTTTGAAAAGAAGCAATTAGCAAGCATGTTCAGCAAGTAGGAATGATGGAGCTGAGTCACATCAAACTGAAGGGGAGGGATACTGTGGCAGAGGGCTGGCACATCCCTCACCAGTTTTTGGGGAAATCCACTATTTCTCCCCTCCGCTTTCCCCAGGACCCTTCCTACATTCCAACCTTCTGTCCAGGAGGAATTCCAAAACACCCTCCATTCTGAGCTTGACTAGGGAGCATGTCTTCCAAGGCTGCAACCACATATGACACCCATGGCTGAGGCATCATCTCAGGGGAGAGTCCTCCATATGACACCTATGGCTTATGCATCCCAGGAGATATGGAGGACATGAGGAGTTGAAGTGGTGTCCTCCCAGCCTTTCAGGATTTTGAGGACATGTTTCCTAGTAAGTGGGAATTAAATGTAAGTGGGAATGAGCCCTTAGATTGTTGATATTCCTTCCTCTGATCTTTACTTCTCTTTTCTCTGAGTCTAAACCTGCTCTGTGTATATTTTCTACATATGAATTGAACAAATAGGGTGATAGAATACAGGCTTGCCTGACCCCCTTTCCAATTGGGGACCATTCTGCTTTTCCTCATTCTTCTTGTCCTTGGTACAGGTTACACATCAGAACAATCAAATATAGTGGTGCCCCCAATTCTTTAAGAGCATTCCATAGCTTTTCATGATCTATGCAGTGAAAGGTTTTTGTATAGCCTATAAAGTACATGTTGATTTTCTTCTGGAATTCTCTGGTACACTACATTATTCAACATATGAGCTTCTTCCTGACTCCAACTGTTGTTGTGGTTGTTGTTGATATTGTGTGCCTTCAAGTCTTTTTTGATCTATGGTGACCCTAAGACAAACCTATCACAGGGTTATCTTGGCAAGTTTCTTCAGAGGAGTTTTGCCATTGCCATCCACTTCAACATTAGGAGAGCTGTTCCTGACGGTGAGAGCTGTTCGACAATGGAATACACTCCTTCTTTGTGGTGGAGTCTCCTTCTTTGGAGGTCTTTAAACAGAGGCTGAATGACCATCTGTCCAGGATGCTTTGATTTTGAGTTCCTGCATGCAGAGGGTTGGACTGGATGGCCCTTGTGGTCTTTTCCAACTCTATGATTCTATGATTCTCTGAGGCTGAGAGAGTACAACTTGTGTAAGGTCATCAAGTGGGATTTTACATGGTTGAGCTGGGATTCAAACCCTGGCATCCACAGTTGTAGTCCATTTCTTAAACCAGTACTCCATACAGCCTATATACTGGGAGTCTTTGCTGTAGAATTTTGAGCATGACTTTGCTTCCATGGAAAATTAATGCAATGGTCCTGTGGTTACTACAATGTTCTGTGTCTCCTTTTTTGGATAGGAATGTATATTGATAGTTTCCAATCTGTGGGCCATTTTCCATATGTGTTGGTAAAATTTAATTAGAACTAAATCAATTCTGTCTGTAGACTGAAACAATTCTATTGGTATATCATCTGTTCCTGGTGATTTATTCTTGCCAGATTGTTCTGAGTACAACTTTCACTTCACTTTCCAAAACGTGAGGTTCTTCTTCATATGATTCTTCCTCCCATGTGTCAAATCATTGTTTCATCTCTTTTATATAGCTCTTCCATATATTATTTCCTTTGTCTTTTTTAAAAAAATTATTTTGGTCATGTATTATGTTCCTCTGCTGATCATAGAGCATTCCCACCTTTGAAATTTCCCTTTGATTTCATGGATCTTATGGAAGAGGTTGCTTGTTCTTCCTTTTTTTGTTGTTGGCTTCTATTTCTCTGCATTGATTATTATAGTAATTCTCTTTATCCTTGTGCACTAATACTTGAACAGTTGCATTCATGGTTCTGGCTCTGATCCTTTTCTTTTGCTTCTCATCTGTCCTTTACTGCTTGAAGCATTTTGCCTATCATCCATGATTCTTCTTTTTACTTTTGGCTACAGATAGTGTCTTTCTGCAATCCTCTTTGACTATGGGCCTTTGCAGAATGCCAGAAGTAGTGCAAACTGAGTCCACTTTAAGGGTTAGGGTTAGTGCTAGGGAATTATGGGAATTGTTTTTTTCCCCTGAGACATTGAGCCTTCTCTGTCAGAGAGCTCTGGTGCCACAATAAAATACAGTTCCCATGATTCCCTAACCCTAACCCTTAAAGTGGACTCAATTTGCACTATTTCTGGCAGTCTGCAAAGGCCCTATGTTCCAGGCCTCTGTCCATAGTTCATCTTGCTCCTGGTCAGTTAGGTTTAACAGTGCAAATCTTTCACATTATTTTTAAATTCTGCTGGAATGTTCGCCAGATTGTATTTCAGCATGCTGGTTGGTTTAGTGTTCTTCTTTAGCTTTTTTTGTAATTTTTGATGATATGTGCTTCAGTCTGCACCTGATCCCATTTTTGCTGTGAGAATACAGCTTCTCCATCTTCTGTTACTAATTATACTTCTTTGTAAAAAGGATGGGAAGGTGTCCACATAGAGAAGTAAGGAGGGGGCTTTGTTGCTCTGTCTGCCTTGTGCTTTCCTCTGACATCCTGTCTTCTTGGTTACTGCTTGTCTGTGAAATGCATCTTATGAGCATGTGAGGATTTCAGTGCAGAAGATAAGCACCATTTTAACAAAACAATAAAAATATTCTTTGAAGCTTGGCCCCTAAGATTCTAATGTTTCTAATTCATCCTCTCTCTAGCTGCTTCTGTAGAACACAGTTGGAAATCATGTGGCCCTCCAAATGCTGTTAACCCCCAGCATTCCTCACCATTGGCAATACTCTTTAGGGCTGATGGGAGCTGCAGTCTAATATCTGGAGGGAGACATGATCTCCACCCCTGCTATATAGTTTTCTTTGTTTTTCTGTCTAGCAAAGGCAACAAACTGTTTACTCAGGATTGTGAAGTGAAACTGTGGAACCTGGGTGTGTTATTAAACAGGGATTGTGGGGAGTGGTTTCTGATACATTCTGGATTAGGAGATTAAGAAATGCAGTGAATTTCCAAGGATCAGAGCTAAGGATCAGAGAATTCTCCAGGCAGTAGAGAAAAATGTATAGTAAAAAGAGAGGCAGTGGTTGCCATATGTAATTATAAGACACCCAAAAGGCCATAATTTATTTCATTTCATTAGATCACATTTTCAGGCAAATGAAGTAATACACAATTCCATCTGAAGGGTGCCCCACCCCATTACGTACAACCAGGGTTAAAAAAAATCACCTAATGGTAATACATCGTCCAATATTTTTGTACTTGTAAAAGAAGGTTACTTGATGTTTCAAAATTGCAAGGCCCAAACCAAAGTTGGTTTTGTTTTCTTCATTGAAGGGCTAAAGATAGACTCATACATATGAGTCAGTTTATGCATATCTGTGCAATTGAATCAAGCAGTGCCTCTGAGGATAGCTCATATTTCTTCTCATTCCCTGTGAGGTGTTTTCATAGTACGGTGTGTGTGTGTGTGTGTGTGTGTGTGTGTGTGTGTGTGTGTGTGATCCCTTTTGAGCCAAGGGATTTAATTCTAATTTCAGGAGAGTTCAGCAGTGGGCAAAGCCAAAATAGAGTGTGTGTGTTTTGTGCCTTCAAGTCATTTTTTACTTGTAGCAACCCTAAGGGTAACCTATCATGGGATTTTCTTGACAAGATTTGTTCAGAGGAGGTTTGCCATAGTCTTTCTCTGAGGCTGAGAGTGTGTGTTCTACCCAAGGCCACCCACTGGGTCTCATGGCTGAGCTGGGAATTGAACCCTGGTCTCCAGAGTTGTAGTCCAACACTCAAATCTTTATGCCACAAGGGGTTTAATTATAATTTGAGAAGAGTGCTAGGAACACATTCCAGCAGTGATCAAGGTCAAAACAAAGTAGGTGTACATCTTAGCAAATTGGACTTTATCCCATCAGCTATAGATGCACAACTCAATTTTGTGCCTGTGGTCTCAGAACCGTGGCCTGGAGTAATAGCTTTACAGGCTACCCCTAGGCTTTAAATGTCTTCTTGTCTCTGATCACTGGTAGGAAACAAGTGCCATAAAAGCTAGCCAGCAGGAGACTCCCCATCTGTAGTATAAAGCTCAGTTTTCATTATTACGAGTGTTCCCTGTCTGCTTAAGCTGTAGCACTGTTTCCTCACCATATACAAATACTTTCTCCCAGTTTCTGCCTTCTTTTTGCTTCTAGTGTTTCATCCTTCTATCTTCCTTTTCAGATTGATCACCCAGAGTTTGAGTTGCCACCAGAAACTGACTTTAAGAAAACAATGAAATATTCCCAGGTAGGCTATGAAGAGGTATATAAAATAGTCAGTTGATGTATTTGATTTATTGTTTGTCATTGGGGTGTTTCCACTCCAGCCAGCCTGAACTCCTTGGTTGGCATTGTATGGATCTGAGGAATTATTGGCTATTTGTCTGGAGCAAGTTTATAACATAAATAATTAGAAATTGCTGTAGATGTAACATAACTTGATTTCAACAAGTTCCCCCATGATACTCTTGCAAACAAGCTAGTAAAAGGCAGGCTATACAGTGATACTCTTAGGTGGATTTGTAATGGGTTAACTAATCAAACACAAAGAGTGTTCACCAATGGCTTCTCCTCATTTTGCAGAAAAGTGACCAGTGGGGTGCCACAGGGTTCTGTCCTGGGCCTAGTACTATTCAACATCTTTATCAATAACTTGGATGAAGGAATAGAGGGCATGCTTCTCAAATTTGCAGATGACACCAAATTAGGAGGAATAGCTAAAACCCCAATTGACAGGATCAGAATTCAAAATTGCTTAATAGATTACAAAACTGGGCCAAAGCTAAGAAAATGAATTTCAACAGGGAGAAATATAAGATACTACACTTTGGCAGAAAAAAAATGAAATGTACACACATAGGATGGGGACACTTGGCTTGACAACAGTCCATGTGAAAGGGATCTAGGAGTCCTAGTAGACCACAGGGGGAACATGAGTCAACAGTATAATGTGCTAATGTGATTTTAGGCTGCATCAATAGAAGTATAGTGTTTAGATCAAGGGAAGTAATAATGCCACTCTATTCTGCTTTGGTCAGTTCTCACCTGGAATATTGTGTCCAGTTTTGGGTACCACAATGTGAAAAGGATGGTGACAAGCTGAAGCATGTCCAGAGGAGGTCAACCAAAATGGTGAAGGGTTTAGAAACCATGCCCTATGAGGAGTGACTTAGAGAGCTGGGTATGTTTAATCTGGAAAAGAGAAGGTTAAGAGGTAATATGATAACCCTGTTTAAATGTTTAAAGGGATGTCATTGTTGAGGATGGAGTAAGCTTGTTTTCTGCAGCTCTATTCTCTGGAGCTACAGAAAACAAGCTTGATCCATCCTCTATATGACATCTCTTCAACTATTTAAACAGGGCTGTCATATCACCTCTTCATCTTTTGTTCTCCAGGCTAAACATACCCAGCTCCCTAAGCCTCCCAGAGCAATGAATTCAAACTACAGAAAAAGAGATTCCACCTCAGCATTAGGAAGAAACATCCAACTGTGAGCACTGTTAGACAGTGGAATCCGCTGCCTGAGAGTATGGTGAAGTCTCCTTCTTTTGAAATTTTTAATGAGAGGCTGGATGGCCATCTGTCACAGGGTGTGCTTTGATGGTGTATTCCTGCATGACAGAATAGGTTTGGACTGGATAGCCCTTGTGGTCTCTTCCAACTCCCTGCTTCTATTCTATGAAATCAAGTGATATGCAAACTGATCTTGTGTTTCTGAGCTTCTAGTCTGGAAGTAATCAGGAAGACCAGCAATGGTTCATAGTGACAAACCAAGCCAAAATTACCAGCTTTATAAGTTTGGATGGATACTCCCCATATATCACCAGACCATTACTGAAGTACCATCCTTTGTAGCTTCTGGCCATCTGCTGTGGTGGTACTTAAATGCAGGTGAAGAGAGAAGAGCTTGCCCTAGGGCAAGTTATCACAATTGTACAGAGAATAAGATTTAGTGTTTCCCCAGTGTCAGAATCCTGTTTAAAGACCCTTACGCTTCAAATGTTTGTACTAATTCAAATGAACATAGTTGAAAGAGCCTACGTTATGGGGAACAGGATTAGACCTTAAATATTATTGAACTTTGAGGTAAATGTTAAGCAAGTACATATGGATGGATAAAGAAATGGACAGAGAGGGCTGTGAGATGACTTTTTGAAATATATGCTTTTGTCGGATGTAAACTATAGCTCAGAATAACTTCAAAAAAAGTTTTGTTTTACAGGTTCTACGCTCATACTACTCATACCTCATGAAGCTAGGGCTACTTATGGGAGGCAATAGAGATGTTACTTCCACCTACATTTCCTTGGCATTTTCCTTTATCTCCAACCTCCAGAAAGCAGTTACCCCCCTGAAAAAGCGACGGGAAAAAAAGATGCTCTTTTACTTCACCACAATCAAGGAGTTGCAGGTGTGTTTAGATCTCCAGAAAAGTAATTGTGGAGAGTAAAAACAGCAAGGACAAAATCCATCTGATCTTGGAAATCTGGTGAAAGCAGCTTTTGAATATGATGAGGAAAGAAATTGCACCACTTTGCTAGGCAGTTTCTCCTGCATCTTCATTACTAAACTCCTTTTGGACCCAAGATGAACATGTCCTTGTAATTAGTTTTTTGCATTAATGTGTGGGACTACACCAATATAGGACTAAATCAGAAAAATGAAGCATCAAAATGCGGTTCAGATGTTATGGCCACTAACCCAAATAATAGTTGTTCTTCAAAAAGTTTAAAGTAAGTTGTTTTAGTTGAACTTAGGTTAATTGAAGGATTAGTTTTTGAATGGCATTTCTTGCATTGTAAAATAAAGTGAGTGGAAAGAAACAATTGACACTGGATACTAGTCTAACAATGAACAACTGCCAATAAATTCTTAAAGTTAAAATGTCTAAATTTAAAAAGTTATTGTTCCAGTAAGAACATTGGAAAATAATAATAACCATTAAAAAAAAACACTCCATTCAAACCACATTCAAAACATCCCCCCTAATGTGGAGCTGCCTTGAATCCCATTTTTGGGAGAAAGGTGGAATGTAAATCCAATCAACAAACAAGCAAGCAAACAAATGTGTGATTCTGGTTATGAAACCCATCTGCACATACTACACAATTTTCACTTGTGCAGGAAGACATGAAAAAAGAATAACAGAGTTACACATTCCATGCTTCCTATAACATCTAACAATTTACTGTAAACAACAGATTTCAGGGCTACAAATCTGGCCTAATAGTTGAATTATCCTGCATTCCCCCCCATCCCCTGAATTTGGAATACCTGTTCTGATTAAGAATAGGGTTGGCCATACATTGGAAGCAACTTGAGGGCACACAACAACAACAAATTCCTATTAAGGACATGGTGACAATTTAATTGGTCTAGCTGTGCATTTTATGTGTGTGTTGTTTTTTTAAAAAAATCATGAACCAACATTAGTTTCTCTTGCGCAATGGCTCTGGTTAGTTGGGTCTGCTTTTCTGTGTCCACTTACAAAAGAGTAAGTCCCACTGGATTTAGTAAGGCTTACTTTCATGTAACCATGGCTGCAGGATCAGGTTATTAATGTGGCATCCAATTCCTGTGTATGATAATCCTTTACCCACTCTCTCACTTCACCAGTGTCTCAGCCATTGTGCTTGAACTCCCCACTCACTTAATGACAGGGGCATAAGAAAACATATGAGGATGTTTTGTGTTTTTTTCTGGTCCCAGAGGGACATTTTGTAATTGTCTTTTTCAGATATCATTTTATTCCTGACTTTAGGAAAAAGCTCCTGCTATTGACTGGCTGCCATGCCTCCAAGCAGCTTTCTATCCTGTGAAGTTGAACATGTCTCAGCCAATTGCAGTGCATGACATGGATTATTTGCAAGGGATGTCACAATTGATTGTTGAATGGCAGAAGAAGAGGTAAGGAGTAGCAATATTGTACTGTAGTCTTTGTATCCTGGATGGGCAAGGGTTAGTTATGCTGATTTGCACAGAAATTACCTATGAAGGAGGAGGAGGAGGACACAGGCTACAAAAACTATAAAAAGTACCATCAACAGGCCTTCCCAATATTACAAAAGCAAATCAAATAGGTACAAATAGATACCAAAAAGGCAGTGGAATAAATAGTGGATTTGTTTCTGTATTCGCATCATTTCTCTTTTGACATAACCCCATCTCATTTTTGTCAATAGTTATTTAAAGGTACAGACAATTAAGCACCGATCTTTATATGGCTTCACTTTCCAGAGATTTGGTGTTGGACTATGACTCTCCAGGCCAGGGTTCAATTCCCAGCTCAGCCATGGTCAACTTTAGGCAAGTCACATGCTCTCAGCCTCAGGGGAAGGCAGTTTGCAAATCTCTTCTGAACCAATCTTGCCAAGAAAACACCATGGTATGTTTACCTTAGGGTCACCATAAGTCAGAAATGACTTGAAGGCATACAATAACAACAAATTTGTAATAATGTAATCTAGTCATAGAGTACTGTTGCCAGCTCTAGTTTTCTCAGAAAGAAGTGCATCCAGTGCAGCAGCGAAAGCTGATGAAAATGGTTCCTGGCCTTTGTCAGTACATGACCATTCACTAGCACATGTTAGCATGTGATAGCAGTGTGCCAGTGCTGGAATCTACAATGCTCTCAAAATGCACAGCTGATTCTCAATACAGAGATCAACAACATTCAAATAGAGTGACTAATCCTATATCTGTAGGAACTCCAACCAGTAGTACTTTTTCTCTTTCTTGGATTAAGCTTTCGTTTATCTATCCTCATCTAGTTCTCTACTGGCTATAGATATTATTCCAAGGTTTCCTGCCTATATCATAATCTGTTCTTAAACAGAGCAATCATCCAGGGGTAGCCATGTTGGCCATATAGCAAATCCAATTCAAAATCCACCAAACAGTGATCCCTTTATTGGCTAACCAAAATATACAATATACATGTTGCAAGCTTTCAAAGCTCCACTGGCTTCTTCATCAAGTAAAAGGTGTTAAAAGCCATATGGGAAGGGGAAAAATTGAAGATGTTAGGCCTGCATTTTGCTGTTTCTGTTCTCAGTTCAGTTGGGTAGCTCTTGCAGGAACCTCCTTCTTCTGGCCATGTGGCTACTGGGAGATTAAAGGAAGTATATTTTTTGTGTTGCAAATGGATGTTAAATTTCCTGGACTTTTTCACTTTCATCCTTACTTTGGATATAGGGTCTTAAAGACAGGAACTCTTAATCATCTATGCCTGTACTGCACCCACTCACTCACAAACCACAAGGTTGTGAGTTTAATACCAGCCAGGGGCTCAGGATTGACTCAGCCTTGCACCCTTCTGTAGATCACTAAAATTAGTACCCAGCTTGTTGGGAGCAATTGGCTTACACAGTGTAAACTGCTTAGGAAGTGCTTAAGTGTGCTAATAAGTGGTATAGAAATGTACTTGCTGTTGCTATTACTAATTCAATATTTCTTTTGTTGTAACAATTTGAATCAAATATTTTAAAAATCCTCTAGGAAATTTGCAAATTAAAACAATTTAAAAATCCTCTAGGGAATTACATATTTTATCTCTTTTTTAAAAAAGGAATGTACTACAGATCTACATGATACTCTGCCTGGTTGGAAATCTCTCCCCAGCTTTGAATAGACAATTCCAAGAAGCTCATCAGAATCTGACAGACTTGTTGTATAGCGGAATGACAGAATCACAAATGGTGAGCTTGCTTCCCTTTGCAACCCTTTATTTTTGTGCCAGTAATAGTTAACAGTGAGCTGGAAGTTCCATTTTCAATAAGTCCTCAGAGATCATTCCAAAGGAGGCATGGAGAGAGGTGTGATAGCAACCTGTGGTGTTGCCAGTGGTAGAGGCCAAACTTGATTTTAAAAAAGAAGAAGGGAAAGCACTGCCACTACTGCTTATCCTAATAAATGCTACCCTTAGCTACCTTCAGTGAGATGCTCTTCATTAATTATAATTTTCTTGGGACAGACATTTTCATATTTTCCTGCAGGAGCAGCCTCCACTAGTGTAGTTCCCATTCTTTTCTTATGCTTCTAGTAGACCTTCCAGTAAATTGTGCCTTGTGATAATTTTTCTTTCTTTCTTTCCAAGGTCATATCTGAGCGCTGGAGAAAATGCCTCAGTGAGACCAGCACATTTTTTGGTCCTGTACTTGGGAAAATGGTGGTACAGGAGATTTTCCCTCAGAACTCCAAGGATCTCGTAGGTATTCAATAATACTAGACTCTGACTCACTTTTCACTATCCTCTTGCCTTCTCAGTTAAAATCCTGTTAAATATGATCAGTACCATTTCACCAGAACTAAGGGGGGTTGCAGACTGCCAGAAATAGTGCAAATTGAGTCCACTTTTAGGGTTAGGGTTAGGGAATCATGGGAATTGTATTTTATTGTGGCACCAGCGCTCTCTGACAGAGAAGGCTCAATGTCTCAGAAAAAAAAACAATTCCCATGATTCCCTAGCACTAACCCTAACCCTAAAAGTGGACTCAATTTGCACTATTTCTGGCAGTCTGCAACCCCCCTAAGAAGGGGAGATACAATTGCAGAATAAAGGAGTCCCCTCAGGAAGGGTACAAGTTCCCATGAAGGTCAAATAAGTCAAATAAGAGGAATGCATATTTCCACAATGTATGCATTTTCTCCTCCCCTGATTTCCTCAGAGACAGATGTTTCAGCAGCCAAAGTTGCAAATTAAACCGTTGCTTACCTTGTCATGACCAATTGCAAAGCAAAGCATGACAATGCAAGATACAAGGGTGAGGAAAATTATGTATTGGGATATAAGCAAGATGTCTTTCACCACCTGGAGGTGCACCTCATCTTAGTGATAAACATATCTTTAGAAGATAAGGCAACACCTACTTTGCTTCAGTTTTGTCCCAAAAGTGCTCAACACCTACTTTGCTTCAGTTTTGTCCCAAAAGGAAAACAGAGTTCTACTTGGTGAACATAGTACAAATGATGTAGTAAGGGGACTTCAGCCCAGAATAAGTAAAAAGGTAGTACAGGAATAGTTAGGTACTTTAAACGAATTCGAGTTTCCAAGGCCTGATGAACTACATCCAAGGATATTAAAGGAACTTGCAAATTTAATCTCAGAGCCTCTGTCAATAATCTTTGAGAATTCTCAGAGAACAGGAGAGGTCTCAGGAGACTAGAGGAGGGTGGATATTGTCACCATCTTCAAAAGGGTTGGGGGAAGGACCTGAGCAAACACCAACCAGTCAGCTTCACATCACTACTAGGAAAGGTTCTTAACAGATTAATAAACAGTTAGAACACTTAAAAAGGAATGCTGTGATTACTAAGAGTCAGCATGGATTTCTAAAAACATGTCATGTCAGACCAATCATCTATCTGTTTTGATAGAGTTACAAGCTTACTAGATCAGGGGAATACTGTGGATGTAGTTTATCTTGATTTCACTAAGGCTTCTGGCAAGGTCTCCCATGATATTCTTGCAGACAATCTGGTAAAATGTAGGCTAGATGGTGCTATTGTTAGGTAGATTTGTAACTGGATTGATAGAGTGAACTCTACTCACCAGTGGTGGTTCTTCATCCAGGAAAGAGGTGATGAGTGGAGTGTCACAGGATTCTGTCCTAGGCCCAGTGTTGTTGAACATCTTTATAGGTTGATTTGGGTGAAGGAACAGGGGCATAATAATCAAATCTGGAGATTATACCAGACTAGGAGGGGCAGTGAATACTCTAGAGGACAGAATCAGAATTCAAAATGATGTTAATTATCTGAAGAGCTGGGGCAAAACTAACAAAATGAATTTCAACAAGAATAAATGTAAGCTACTACATTTAGGCAAGGAAAATAAAATATATGAATATAGGTTGGGTGGTGGCATCTGTCTTAACAAGGATATAGGGGTCTTTAGTCATGTGCT
This sequence comes from Phrynosoma platyrhinos, assembly GCA_020142125.1. Taxonomy (NCBI): domain Eukaryota; kingdom Metazoa; phylum Chordata; class Lepidosauria; order Squamata; family Phrynosomatidae; genus Phrynosoma; species Phrynosoma platyrhinos. The sequence goes on along the minus strand of CM034703.1, from coordinate 129,802,996 downwards.
AAACATGAGTCAGCAGCATCATTCAGTAGCCAGAAAAGGCAATACAATTCTCAGGTCCATCAACAGAAATATAGTGTCCAGATCATGGGAAGTAATCGTACCATTCTATTTGATTTGGCTAGACATCACATGGAATACAAAAAGTATTTTGACAAACTAGAATTGTTCAGAAGCATACAAAAGTTTTGAAAACCATGCTCTGTGAAGAACAGTTCTGGGAGCTATTTTTAGCGTGGGAAGACAGAAATTGAGACGTGGAAAGATGTTGTTAGAATCATACAATCATAGAGTTGGGAGAGACCACATAGGCCATCCAGTCCAACACCCTGCCATGCAGGAACTCAAAATCAAGCATCCCCAACAGATGACCATCCAGCCTCTGTTTAAAGACCTCCAAGGAAGGAGACTACACCACTCTCTGGGGGAGTGTGTTCCAATGTTGAACAGATCTTACTGTCAAGAAGTTCCTCCTAATATTGAGATGGAATCTCTTTTCCTGTAGCTTGCATCCATTGTTCCGGGTCCTATTCTCTGGAGTAGCAGAAAACAAGCTTGCTTCCTCCTCAATATGACATTCTTTCAAATATTTAAACAGGGCTACCATATCACCGCTTAATCGTCTCTTCTCCAGGCTGTTGTTGTTGTTGTTGCTGTTGTTGTTGTTGTTGTTGTGTGCCTAAGGTCATCCAGTGGGTTTCATGGCTGAACTGGGAATCGAACCCTGGTCTCCAGAGTTGTAGGCCAACACTTAAAGCACTACATCATACAGATAGCTGTATTTAAATATCTGAAGGCATGTCATGTAGAAGATAGCTTGTGTTCTGCTTCTCCAGAGACTAGGACATGAACCAATAAACACAAATTACAAGGTGAGAGATTCCACCTCAAGAAGAATTTCTTGTCTATAAGAGCTATTTAGAAGTATAATAGATTGATTCAGGGGGTAGTGTGTTCTCCTTCTTTAGAAGTCTTTAAACAGAGGTTGGATGGGTATCTTTCAGGAATGCTTTATTTTAGTATTCTTGCACAGCAAGAAGTTGGAGTAGATGGCTCCTGCAGTTCCTTATGATTCTATGATCTATTTTGTCACACAGAAAGAAGGCAGTCTGTAATGTTCTCATCCCACAGTTGGCATTCCCCTTTCCTCCACATGGAAGAATCCATGGGTTGGCTTAGCTGCTCCTTCAGCATTCTGCTTACAAACACCTCCATGTTTATTTTTCCTTGCTCTCCTATTTTATTTTCACTCTTTCCAGCTGGAGTTTCTCCAATCTCTCCAATTTTGTAGGTGCTTTGCATAGGTACCATGAGTGGCTTCCTTGCCATGTTTTTTTGTTTCCATCTCATTATAGATTGTCCATATATGCAACTCCAGACTTATAATCAGTGTTAAGTTTGATGGGATAAGGGTAGCTAGAAAATAGTTTACAGTTGGATTTAACTAAACACAATTTGTTCAGCTTTGCATATAATAACAATCCATCATTAGGTGAAAAATGACTTTTAGTCTCATGTGTTTTGGAGCAGGAGAAAGAGGAGGGTAGTTCATTAGCCCAGTGCTTAATTATATAGTGCTTTAAAAAAGGGATTAGAATCATTTAACCCTCCAGATTCTGTTGGCCTCCAATTCCTAGCAGCCTTACCCAGCCTTGTCAATGGTGAGGAATGGAGGGATTGAAATCAAACAACATCTGGAGAGCCACATGACTCCCACCCCATGCTAAACTATGGTTGAATATTACATCCAAGTGTGGAGAGGAAGCAGGTTAGAGCCAGCCCTGGTGACAACCAATCAGGACTGAGCTGGTAACAGCCAACATAATGTTTTGCTGTAATGGGAAAATTCCATTAGGAACAGTTGGAAGTCAGATATGGTTTGGATTCCAGATAGTGAGGGTCTAATGGAGAAGGTTCCAGAGTGGAACAGGGTTAAGGGCCAGAAGAGAGGAGCCTAATACCCATACTAAACCCCAAGTGAGGGAGTTAATAAAGAGAATATCCTGAGGGGTATTGATAGCCTTAGAGACTGGTTAAGAAATAGTGGTAGAGGTACCCAAAGAAGGGCTAAGAGTGTTCTGTGGGGGTAATTGAAAGTGTTTCAAGCAAAAGAGTGTTTTAGAGTATTATTATTTGCAACTGTAACCATTTATAACAAGTGCAGCAAGACTAAGTGAAACATTGTTACTAGTATTGTAAATAAAGTTTTGTTGTTATTTTATGAGACACTTGTCTACAGTCTATATAGTCTACATCTGGAGAGCCACATACCTCTCTCCTTTAAAAGTTAATTGACACATATAAGCTCCTTTTCAACCATATTTTCTAAACATCTTATCAGTCTCTATACTTACCATCTTTGTCCCAACCATACACAATATTAAATAACACTTTTATAACAGATTATACATTTTAATACTTACTTTGCATTGTATATAATCAAGGGTCAAGCGGTTCCTTCTCAAAAATCCTGCTCCTAGAATGCCTTCATCCTCTCCCTGGTTCTCACATACCCTGATGCTATCTAAGATGGGTCCTAAATGGATGGGAATGTCTCTCCAGATAGGGGCCTGGTGCTTGCCCTTCCCAAAGCCTATTAGTTCCATGCTATCCTGTGTCTTACTTCCTACAGTGGCTAGTTTGGGTTGAAGGGTGTTGACTGTGGTGCCTGAATCCACAAGTAAAGTGGCTGGCTTGGGTTTGTCTTGGGACCCCACTTTTACGTTTACAGTCGGGCATCCCCAAAAATCTGGTTTTAAAGTGGCTACTATCTGTTGACTAGGTGGAGGGATTGCGGGAGTTGGAGGATCGGGGGCACTGCGGGGAATGACTGCGGAGACCGGGTTCCTCATGGCCTTAATACCTCCAGTCCTGGAAGGTGAATGCAGGGAACCATGAGGGTGTCGGGCAGGAGCGTCTTCAGCCCTAGGGATCCGAAGGTCTGCCCTGGCTCTCTGCGAGCTGCAGGATCCCAGGCATCCCAAACCTAATTGACTGGGGTTCTGCATTGGGTTCTGGGGTGTAGGGGCATTAGGGTTGGTGCTGAGTCCATTGGGGACTTGTCCACCTAGGGCTTGGAGCAGTAGCTCAGTGAGCTCATGCGTGGGTCAACCATGAAGGTCTGCTATGGGTTGCCTCCAGATAGTGCTCCTGATTTCCTGCAAGGGGTCTCTTCCATAGTCTGGGTTATCGGGTCCTCTGGGGTAGCTTCTAAAGCCTCTCCTAAAAGAATTGTTGTTGGGGAGCCTTCCTGGTTCACTGGATATGGGCTGAGAATGGGGGCTGGTGTTCCGGTATGTAACCGCATGGACTGGTTTGCTATCTTTGTCTGTCTTTCTTCCTATGCTGCGGGGAGGTTTTACTGAGTTTGCTGTCACTAAGCTCTTAGCCATATCTTTCTGTGCTTCTCTAGTCCAAAATATCTGGGAAGCTGCCTGAATATGCTGTAAAAATCCTTGCCAATCTATAGTGCTGAGTTGGTGGTAGGTGGGACCTATGTACATTTTGGCTGCCTCATTTAAACCTTGGTATACCTCTTTTATAAAATCAGTACAGTTCAAAAGTGGCACCCTGTCAAGATTAAGGCTAAGTTCTCTTGCTAGGATCGCTAACATTTTCTTTCTGGCTACATAAGTGTCTGGGGC
>CM034703.1:129779929-129790295 GCA_020142125.1 Phrynosoma platyrhinos | reverse complement strand
GCACTGAAATGAAGCCAGCGTTGGCATCAGTGATGCCTCTAAGGGTGTTCCAGTCCTGAGTGCCACAACAAAGAAGGCCTGTTCACACATCCTCATATAATGTATTGCTCCTACCTGTGGGACATAGAGGAGAGCCTCTCCAGAGGACCTCAGTCCTCAGACAGGCAAATATTGGGAAAAGTGCTTCTTCAAGTACCAAGGTTCTAAGCCATTTAGGGCTTTGCACAGCATCATGAGCACCGAGAATTCAGACCAGAAGCTTATTAGTATCCACCTAATTTCTGTAAAGCTATATGGCTTCTACCTGATGATCTGGTCAGCAATCTAGCTTCTGTGTTTTGCTGTAGCTCTCAAGTCATTTTCAAATGCAATCCCACACAGAATGCATTGCACAGGTCTAATTGGGATATTATCAGCACCAGAACTGCTGTGGTTACTGCTGTCCAGGAAATTTCTTAGCTGGCAAACCAGTCAAATTGGCCCTGGGCATTTTGAGACAGGTAGCCTACCTCGGCTTCCAGTGAAAGAAATGAATGTAGGAGTACTCCCAAGTAACACAAATCTGCTTCCCTGAGGGAGTGCAATTGCATCTAAGGCAGATTGCTTATCTAACCACTGGACCTGAGAACCACCAAATCCACCTCTTATTGGAATTCAGCTTCAGTTTCAGAATTCAGAATGGGCTTTCATCCATTCCATTGCAACAGTCAGTCACTGGCTCAGTACTTGTACAGCTCCAGCTGATTCTGATGACAGAGTAGAGCTGAGTATCATCAATAAACTTATGGCAACCAACCCCCAAACCCTTCATGATCTCATACAGCAGCTTCATAAAGAGACTAAACAGCATGGGGGGAGGGGGAAGAAGTCCTCTGACACCCTACAGTTTAATGGTCATAATGCCAAACTTGGAGTCCTCCAGTGCCACTCTCAGAACCTGCCCTTCAAACAGGAGTGGAACCATCTCAGCATAGTGCCTGCCACTTCCAAAACATTAACAATGCATAGTATAGCATTCCATAAATCTGTAACAATAAAATGATGAAACAACAAACAGGAGGTAATGGCCAAGAAAATAGCATCCATCAGCTCCAACCCTAACATCCCACCACATTGGTAACATTCAAAGATATAACTGTGCTAGTCTGGAAAATCAGTATGCAAAGGGATCTTGTAGCACCTTTAAGATTAATGAAAATGAAGTTAGTAGTATGAGCTTTCATAGACTTGAGTCTATTTCCTCAGATGCATGGAAAGATCAAGGTAAAACCCCATTAGTTCAGGCAGGTCTTGAAAAATTAAAGAATCAACAGCACAATTGGATATGCCTAATTATCTTTCCTAAAAGACATTACTGGGAACTTTTTAAAAAGATAGTAATATCTGGGTCAATTATTCTACCTAATGGAGACATTACAGGGTATTTGACTGGAGCAGGGGTAGGCAACCTTTTTGAGCCCGGGGCCGGGTTGCTGTCCTTCAGACAATTGGGGGGCCGAGGCACCAAAAATAAATAAATAAATAAATAAATAAATAAATAAATAAATAAATATTTTTTTAAAAAAAATAAAAAATTTTAAAAATATATGCATGCACATTCTCTAAGCCCCAGAAAAGCCATAGCAAAACCCCTGTGGAGATTTTGCCAAGAAAACCCCAAGAACAAGTAATAACAATAATATCATCATGGTGGGCGGCGGCGGTGGCAGTGGCGGTGGCAGGACCGGCCTTGGGCCGGTCCAAAGGCCTCGGGGGGACGCATCCAGCCCCTGGGCCTTAGGTTGCCTACCCCTGGACTGGAGAATCATTTACCTGAGGTGATCTGCATCACCTGGATATAGGATGTCCAGTTGTAGGCATCTTTAGGAGGTATTCATGTTCAAAATCCAACTGATTGCTCCCTACACCCACATTGTCAATTATTTAAGCGTTATTGTGGAATCTTTTGGCAGAAACAAGGCTTCAGATCATCCCAGTGAGATATCAAAGAAAAATGTGTTCACTGGCAACGCCAAGATAATATTTTTAAGAATCTCAGTCATTTCTTTCCCCAACCTTTAATCTCACTGTATGATTCTTCCCTCAGCTGGAAATTTATGAAGATAACTTTTTCCATAATGTGGTTGTCTGTCTGAAGTCCCTGAGGAAGAGGTTCTCACTGAAACTTGGCAATTCCAGTCTGCAGGATAAGTATGTTTATCTTATGGAATGAAGCATATAATATGTTAATGCAAGATAGACTGTGGTGTTACAAATGAATTTTACCCATTTCATAGAGGTGCTCATAGAGGTCTATTGTTCCACTAAATGCACCTTCCAGTTTTACTTGGAAACTGTCTAAAATTTATTATGAAAGTGGCACACCATGGTTTATTACAGCCTTCAGTCTGCATTTTCTTCTTCTTAACATAATACAAGTGAACACTATATACAGATTGGACATATTTCAATATGAGTTAAAATTTATTTTTGAACTGTGATTGAACTAATACTCAGTATGCACTAGTATGCAACATTAAGCTTTAAATTAAAAAGACTGAAAACTGGCACAGTTCATGTGCTACAGTCTGAACAAGGTTCAGAAATTTTAAAAAATGAAAGGCATGAGATAGCTAATGCATTGGTACCACTGCAGAAATAATGTAGGTAATTAAAAAGCCTGAAAGCTATGAAGAAATTTGCATAGAGAGAATTTTGCTTGGACATCATTTGACTATTTTGAAGTTTGTGACTTGCAGTTGCATGTAAGAACTGAGTCCAATGGGAAAACATATGTTCCATTTTGGAGTGACTTCAGAGTAAAGGCTTTGTGATGTTCATTATTCATACATGCAACTTAATTTTATATTTCAGTTATCGTTTGACAAACATGAATTGACAAACCAGTACTTAGCATTGCTACAAACTGAGACATAGAACCACTGAGTAGGCTAAAAGGAGAGAGAGATGGAATAAATATGTTGATCCAAATAATTCCTCCCTTTGCTATTATCTTTGATTTTTTTTTCTATTTCAGCTGGGAAGTGGCCCCTTGGTCTGTACATTCATACTATTCCTTGAGACGTCATGCTGTCGTTTTTCCTGCTGGTATGTTCCGCAGCCCTTTCTTCCATGCTGAATTTCCCAGGTAAGGAAGATAGAGCAAATCTAACACACTTATCACTTATTCACGAAACTGTGTAAGTTTACAAAAATTGCCAAAGAGATGTTTGGGGTCCTATGGAAAGCCAGCCAACAGGACACAGGTGCAACAACTGCACCCTTCATCTCATGCTCCCCAGCAACAGACAGACAGGACATGATGCTTCTGATACTGGAGGTGATACATAGCCATTCTGACTGGAAGACATTGGTGGTGCCACCTTCCATGAATATTTAAATAAATATATATGTCCAGCATGGAATTTGCCCTTTTTTTTACAGCAGCAGCAGGAACAGCTGCACACTGGGCTGACGTTTTTGTTGTGCTGTGTATGAGCTTTATGACATGAGTCCCATACTTGCAGCAATTGTGTAGGGGGGAATTTGGAAACATACCACCTTCAGAGCCCCACATTCACACATCTTCAGAATCGCATGACTTGGGCTTCTGTTGCCATTGCCCTCTATGCCTGAGCCCCTTTAACCCACGCCTCTCTGCCTTCTGCCCTACCAAGTATGCCTTTCATATTTTATTTTATTTTTACTTCTTTTTCTTTTAACTCACACAATTCTGGATCTCTGCTAGTGCTGTCAGTAAAAAAGTAATAATATAAAGAATAATGGGGGGAAGGACAATAGGGATGCTTGGGGGGAGCACAGAGGGAGATTAGAGGAAATACACAAACTCACAACCACCCCAGTAGCATTTCACACCTGCACACATGCGCTATTGACAACTCATTAATGGGTTTTGCCCATCAATAAAATGGGACACAGTAACTGAGGTTGGGAGACCATGACTAGAGGAGGTATTGTCATAGGGTAAGTATTACCAAACCCACTTTTTTCCTGGTGTAATTACGGTTCAAAAACCATATGTACCATAGTAATCTCCTGTTATTTTTGTTGTTGTTGTTGTTGTTGTGTGTCTCTAAGTTGTTTCCCATCTATGGCAGCCCTAAAGCAAATATATTATAGGGTTTTCTTGGCACGTTTCTTCAGAGGCAGTTTTCCATGGCCATCCTCTGAGCCTGAGAGAGTGTGACTTGCCCAAGGCCATCCAATGTGTTTCCATGACTGAGCTGGGATTTAAACCCTGCTTCCCAGAATCGCAGTCCAACACTCAATCCACTAAACCACACTGGCTCTAGTAATCTCCTACTACTGCCCTAAGATTTTTTTTTCCAGTTGCTGCCAATTCAAATTCCACAAGTGAAGTTAGAATGTTAAAGTCAAAAATGCCTCAATCGTTCCTTGTGCATGTTGATTTCCATTTGTTATCTTATTGCCCACTCTCCTGGTCTGTGATTTGTTTGTTTATTGGAGCTCTTCACAATCAATGTTTATCCTCATTATCCTAACTTGTCCACCTCTTTAGTGTCAATGCCTGATTGTTTATGAACACATTATAAAACAATCTCACTCTAAATCCCTGAGAAAACCCAATGCTGGCAGCCCTCCTTTGGGAGAACTGACCACTTAATCTTACTCTCTGCTTCCTGTTCTTTAACCAGGTTTTGGTCCATAAAAGGATCATAGAACCATAGAATCATAGAGTTGGAAGAGGCCACAAGGGCCATCCAAGCCAACCCCTTGCCATGCAGGAAGACACAATGAAAGCACCCCTGACAGATGGCCATCCAGCCTCTGTTTAAAGACCTCCAAGAAAGGATACTCCACTACACTTTGAGGGAGTGTGTTCCACTGTCAAACAGCTCTGACCACCAGGAAGTTCCTCCTAATGTTCAGGTGGAATCTCTTTTGCTGCAGCTTGCATCCATTGTTCTGGGTCCTGTTCTGTGGAGCAGCAGAAAACAAGCTTGCTCCATCCTCAATATGACACCCCTTCAAATACCTAAACAGGGCTATCATATCACCTCTCAGCCTTCTCTTCTCCAGGCTAAACATACCCAGCTCCCTAAGTCTCTCCTCACAAGGCATGGTTTTCAAACCCTTCACCATTCTAGTTGCCCTCCTCTGGACACACTCATTTCTCAACATCCCTTTTGAAATGTGGTGCCCAGAACTGGACACAGTATTCCAGGTGGGGCCTGACCAAAGCAGAATACAGTAGTACTATTATTTTGGGCCTTTACAGACCCACTTTTTTGGGCAGCACAGAGCTGCCCCAAGGAGCAGCAGGTCAGGGCCATGGCACCCCCATGCCGTGGCCCTGATCCTCCCTTTTGCCACCCCCAAAAGAGTGGCAAAATGCCACTCCTTTTTGGGGCGGCAAAAAGCTGCTCTAAGAGCCAGCACTGCAGCTCTTCCATGCTCTTTTGGCGGAGCGTATGTGCACACTGTGCCAGGAGGGTGTCCTGATGCTGTGCACTGTTCAGATGGCTGTGCAGCATCAGCACAGCATCAGTGTAGAGTTGGGGTGGTCGGCATGTGGCTGCCCCACCCCAACTCCACCCCCAGGCCGGCCCTTTAGGCCAGTCTGCAAAGCCCCTTCCTTGATCTAGACACTATACTTCTATTGATGCAGCCTAAAATCACATTGGTCTTTTTAGCTGCCACATCACACTGATGACTCATGTTCAACTTGTGGTCTACTAGGACTCCTAGATTCCTTTCACATGTAGTCTTGTTAAGCCAGATGTCCCCTATATCTTTGCATCTTATATCTATGCATTTCATTTTTTTCTACCTAAGTGCAGTACCTTACATTTCTCACTGTAGAAATTCATTTTGTTAGTTTTGGCCCAGCTTTCCAATCTATTAAGGTAATTTTGAATTTTGATCCTGTCCTCTGGGATATTAGCTACTCCTCCTGGTGTCATTTGCAAATTTGATAAGCATGCCCTCTATTCTTTCAACCAAGTCATTAATAAAGCTGTTGAATAGCACTAGGCCCAGGACAGAACCCTGTGGCACCCCACTGGTCACTTCTCTCCATGATGAAGAGAAGCCATTGCTGAGCATCCTATGGGGTCAGCCGGTCAACCAATTACAAATCCACTTGTTTGGAAGCATATCATGGGGGACCTTGTCTAAGGCCTTACTGAAATCAAGATATGCCTTATCTACAGCATTCCCTTCATCTACCAAGCTGGTAATTTTATTAAAAAAGATCAGATTAGTCTAGCATGACTTGTTCCTCAGCAACCCAGGTTGATGTTTCCTCTGTTTTCTCTGATCTTATGACTGCTAAATTTGCTTAGGAATCTTTTACTATGCATCCATATACAGGCAATTGGAGTTTCTAAGGTGTCATTTTGTATGTTTTTCAGTGCTGTGAACTTTGGAGCCATGGGGTTTTTCATGGCACATGAGCTACTTCATTCCTTTTATGATTATGGTATGTAATGTGAAGCACTGTGAGTAATCAGATGGGCCTTTTGCTATATGTGCCTTTGGTGTCATAGTTCTGTAAGGCTAGATCTACTCATAACCATTTAACAAGTTCACTAAAATCTCAGCCTTTGAAGCTTATCACAAGGCTTTTCAGTTTACCTCTCCTGGCTTAAAATTTAATTCAGGCAGCATCCTGATATTATTGCAGTGATTTTGCCGCTGAAACTGCCACCCAAATACAGCCTGGTTGCATCCTCACTCCCAGGAGTGCTCCAGTGGCCATTTTCTTAAGCCAGAAAATTCCTGGCTTGAAAAAGAGGCTTGCTGAGCATCCCTGGGAGCAGGGATGGACCCAAGCTGTATTCAGGCAGCAGATTCAGTGGCAAAATCGCTGTGATAATATCAGGCTGCCACCCAAATTAAATGTTAAGCTGGGAGAGGTAAGCCAATTTAAAAAGCCATGTGATAAGCCCCATAGTTTCTTATCTACAAAGTAGCATCAGAAGGGGATAGTTATAAATGGTAGGAAATGTCAGGTAGGAAAAAGATGTTGCCCACACAGGGTGACCAGGCATCTTCCTTTTCCAGGACATGTCCTATGTTTCAACCTTCTGTCCAGGAAGAATTTCAAAATGTCCTCCATTTTGAGCATGACTTCGAAGCATGGATTAACATTTTTATATATATTGTAATGTCACACATTTTTCTTGAATGTCCTACATTTCGCAGTGCAGTTTGGTCACCCTGCCCCCACACCCTCTCTTTATGCCCCTGAACCCACTCCTCCACTAGTCAGGGTTTCAGACCCATGCTTCTTTTATAACTGTCAGTCTGGAACCCTGCAGGGGGGAACTTCTCTGACTTGAACCTCCCGCCACTGAAAATTGCCTCCTTCAAATGCTGCTTTGCAGAAAAGTAGCAGTTAATGATGTTTCACAGGGGCATCACTAGGGGGTGCAGGGGATGTGGAGTCACCATGTGAGACTTCAGAAGGGGGTGAACACCTTGTGGGGTGATTGCTGTCATCCACCCAACCTACCCAACCGCCCCCTTGCCAGCCAAGCTGCCTCTGCCCTGGATATGGAGGCAGTGGCAGAGATGTGTCTTTAGTGAGGGCTGCCACTGCACCCCTATGTCTGGCCAAGTGCCACTGCAATTCTGCTCTGAACTGGGCAGGCCTTTGAAGCCACTGCTCTGCTGAGGCCTCTACTTCATAAAGATGTGATTCCTGCTGCATACTTGCCCAGAGCTGTGCTATTCTGATCTCTACCTCTTCTTCTGCTTTCTGTGCACAAATGGCAGTGTCCCCAGGCAGAGCCACCTCCATGAAGGTGGCAGATGAGGGTGAAGACCCCACTGTCACCTCTTCCTCCTTCCTTTCCTGCAGCTGCTTCACTAGGACTGTCAATGCTCCTGATCTGGTGGGGAAGGAACTGAACAAGCTCCCTGGAATTTCTGGTTCCTCATGAACCCAAGCTAATGTACCATTATCAGCATTGCTCCCACCAATTGCCCATGCTGGGTGAAGAAGAGATATGTATGGTGCATAAGTGGAGGAGAAGGATGCCCTGTGCACCTTCTTAGCTTGCTTTCTGGCACATGGCTACCACCCCTGGCCCACCTGCCCACCTTGTCTGCCTTTTTGCATTTTTCTCTGAGCATTCTTCTCTCTTCCTCCCCAGTGACTGCCTCTGTTTCACCTCAGAGGGATTTTATTTGGAGGAGAATGGATGCCAAGGAAGGGCAAAGAAAGACCCTTTGAGGTGAAATGGAGGTAGCTACAAGGGAGGAAGGCTGGGGACTGAAGAGCACTTTAAGGGAAACTGAGGCAGGCTAGGCAGGTGGGTGAGTGGGCCAGGACTTGGTGCTGCAGACCAGACTGGTGGAATTGGGGTGCTCCTCTTCCTCTTGCCTGCCACATGTGTTTCTTCTTTGCCCAGCTTGGTGACACCAGTGGCTCTCGGGACCATGTTCAGCCACCCCCCACCCGTGTAGCAGGAGCATCAGCAACTCCAGCGAAGCAGTTGCTGGACACCAAGGAGAAGAAAATGGTGATGGTGGAGCCTTGGCCCTTGACTGCTATCTTCATAGAGATGCCTTCACCCAGAGCTGCCACCAACACTTATGTGCAGGAGGCAGAAGAAGAGGCAGAGGATGGAGAAACATGGCTCAGGCCGGGGAGTAGTGGTCATAACAGCTGTACTCAGGCACATCTCCATGAAGAAGAGACCCCAGTGGAGTGGCAGCTGCAGTTGCCAGCCTGATTAGCAGCAGGGTTGCCATGGGTTGCCTGGATGCAGAGATGGAGCCAAGGCCCTTGCCAAAGATGTGCCATTACTTCTGCCACCACCAGGAAGAGGAAAAGGAAGAGAGAACCAGTCAGTGCCAGGCCAGGGATCCTATGAGTGCCCAGCCTCCATTGCCACCACCATGTCTCCTCCTCCTCTGCTACTGAGTCAACTCCCTCTCCTGATTGCTTAGCAGCCCTAGAAAAGGTTACAGGGCAGCAGCAGTAACCAAACCCCACCATGGCAGAGATGGCCTGGCTGGTGGGGTGGAGTGGCTGGGGGATGACAACATGAGTTACCATACTGGGGTGACACCAATCATATAGCAATAGCAAGTACATTTCTATACTGCTTACTAGTACTCCCTAAGCGGTTTACAATGTGTAAGCCAATAGCACCCTCAACAAGCTGGGTACTCATTTTCCTAACTTACAAAAGGATGGAAGGCTGAAGGGACTTTGGAGCCCTCTTCTAGGGTCAAACTTACAAAGTTGTGGCTGCAGTACCAGCATTTAACCATTGCACCACCAGGGCTCCCTGACCCTAGTGATGTTACTGATGTTTTAATATCCAAGTCACCTGAATAATGAGCAATTATGTCCAAAAAATGGACTCAGTGTCACCTATCTAGTTGTAAGAGATGATGAGGGTTACCCATGTCTTATAGTGTATAAATCATTCAGTGCAAGTCAAATTAAATGAAAAGGACATTCAAAAACACTTCCATAAAATGGAGGAAACAAAGAAAACATACTCCACCTTACATCTCCCTTGTTATGATGTTGTCACAATAATCAGGTCCTTACTTATAAAGAATGGACCCAAGGAGATGCCAAGTGATGCCTCAGTATGTTTAAGATAATTAATTATGTAATTTCCCCTCTCCTCTCCTCAAAAGTGCACTTGCTGGAGGGAAGTGGGGCATGTGAACTGTACTGCAGAAATCTTATACAGTTCATTGAAGTGCAGTAGCTGATAAGATAAATAATCATTTAAGGTTTTTATTCCTGGATTTTCTTTTCATTTACAGTGTTGACCAAGAATTGTTCCTCGTGTGACATGAAATCACTGGTGCAAGGTATAGAGTGTCTCGTGAAACAGTATGGGAGCTACTCCCTGGAAGGCCACTCTATCAATGGCACATTTACCCTTTTGGAGAATGCTGCTGACACAGAGGGACTTGCCATTGCTTACCAGGTATCAAAACTAGATCACCTTCAAAGCCCATATAACACTTAAGGTCCTCCTCCCTCTTCTCTTTCATATGGTACTCACACCATTCTCCTTGACACCCACCTGATTTATTCTTACATACTTTGCTTCTGGGTCTGTTCACGTTCACTTCCCACAGTGAGCAGATTCTTTTGACCTCACACTTATGGAAAACTACCATGTAAAATGGATAGATATCCAGGAGTGCTGGCTAGAAAACTATTCAGAGCTTGGAAGTTCCTTTTAACAAGAATGAATGCAATGATTGCTTAAGCTGTACATAATTGGCTCCCAGGCCATTATCTTGCCAGTGTTCAGTTATGATTGTCTGCAGTATGTTATTTTATTGATTCTTTCCAAAAGTATAGTTGGCCCTCTGTATCCACAGATCTCTGCATCCATGGATTCAACAATGGATGGCTTGAAAA
>CM034703.1:129757875-129770254 GCA_020142125.1 Phrynosoma platyrhinos | reverse complement strand
TCTGGCCTTTTTGAATGCTTGGGTGGGAAAATGGCAGTGGTGACACCTGTTTGGTGCTTCCCCTTAAAGGAGTATCAAGAGGAATTGGGCTTAGAAGGATGGGAATAAGACATTTCTGTATAAAGACAGTAAACTTCGTCCTTTACATCCTTTGTTACATGCCCCTAAGTTTTATCCTTGACTTATCCACAAGTCATATCAAAATCCATAATTTTGGCCCCAAAACTTGCCCTCGACCTATACATGAGGTTGACTTATAGTCGAGTATATATGGTACTTCAGACATCACACCAAATTATACTTTGCAATTTGCAAAAACCATGGTTTGCAAACACTATGGTTTACAAATTCCCCTCAAAACATATTTCTGATTATGTTTTGCAGGTGGATTGCAAATCATAGGCCTTTATCACACAGTGAAAAACAGATGGGAGCATAGCACTATACTCCCATCAATATCAGGCAATAACATGAAGATTTTCACACACATCGCCATTATTGTGTGATTATCCCATGAATAAAGTGGCAAAATGGTGCCATTTTTTATTCATGGGGAAATCCTATGAATAAAAAGCAGCACAATTTTGCCACTTTATTCACGGGATAATTGCACGATAATGGTGATGTCATGTGAAAATCTTCCCATTATTGCAAGATATTGACAGGAGCATAGTGCTATGCTCCCATCTTTTTCCCCCATTTGATATAGTCCATAGTTTATCAGTTCTGACATTGCTGAAAATTGTAATTATGTTATAATTTAGGGTGGTAAATTTACTCTAAGTTAAAAAAAATATTATTTTTATTTCATACATTGTACAGCTGAGTTTGTATTGTACACCTGAACTATTTAGCCATGGTTGAGTGTCCTACCACCCCAAGTAAAAGGGAAATTGTGTTTTCTTCCTCATTTGTCATCTAAAAGAAAACAGATGGGTTCACTCCAATGTCTGAAGCCAATTTGTTTGACAAGTTGCAGCTTTACTGAATTTTTATCATGGTGTAGTTATAAATACTGTTTACAGTTTCACATGTAAAGAAATCTCCATATATATTTCAAATAAAAGCAACCACACTATTATCTCAGGTATATACTAGATAGGACCACTACCAATGTCTCTCAAGGCATGTCTTTCAGGAGCTTTATAGTTTTCTCCAACTCTATGGCTTTTCCTCTGCTTTGTAGTCTTAATAAGACATCATAGCATCCAGTGTTTCACAACCTGCCAACATTGATGTGCCAACCTGAATGTCAAGTTGGTGAGATGGAACTTAAAGGCATCTGCAAAAATAAAAACTTGGCTGTGGAGGGGAAGGGCCTGGTTCAGGCTCCTGCCACAAGAGTGGAGCCTGATTGACACAGGCATGAAATAAATAGCAGAAGCTTGGTCTCAAGTGAAAGAGGCAAAAGCCTATCTTTTCCCCCCCTTAAGTCCCAGAGAAGAAAGCCAAAGTTCTGATATTTCAGATTCTGCTTCTTAGACCTGGCATTCTTAGACTTGGCCCATTCTCAGACTACATTATGTGGAGGAGAGTGGCTTCAATAGCACAGATATTGACCAACTCTAGCCCACTCCAATGATCAGGGAAATAATCTGGCTTTAATATTAGTGAACAACAAATTGCATTCTTCATCTAGGAGTTTATCACACAAAGGCACACGAAGGCAAATCCCATGCAGAAATGGGATTTTAAAACACTCATAAATGTGGGTTGTTTTTCGGATATGTTGGCAGAAAGAAAAATAACGTGAAAATAACCCAAATGGAGAGTCAACAAAGCCCACTCCTTTCTGCTTTCAAATTTCCTGAAAGTAAAAAGGAGCTGGTTTTGTTGGCTTTCTGTTTGGATTATTTTTGCATTATTTCTCTTTCACGCAAACATTGTCTGAAAAACAATCTGCATTTGTGTTGTAGTTGTTTTTTCTACTTTCTGTTTGGGTTCACTTTAAATCTAGTTTCTGCACTGGATTCGTCCCGTGTGATAAACTCCAGAGTCCAACTCCTTCAGTGTTGAGGCTTATTTCTGGGATCACCTAATGCTCTTCTTTAGGTTTTTACTATTTTAGCAGTTTGCTGCAACAAATTAGAAACCCTACTTTAACGCAGCCTCTCTTCAAAATAGGATAATTTTTACTCCAATTCATCCTCCAATTCATTAGTGGGAAGTGTGCTAATGAGGAAGAGAAGAAAGGCTTAGACATTTACTAAAGAGACAACAAAACTGTTCTTTACTGGCCTTTTCAGTTTTGCCTTTCCTCACTACCACCAGCTGTTGTCCAGCTGCTTTTCCTTCAAAATAAAACTGGCAGCTAATGTAACATACAGTCTGGCTCTGTTTCTTATGATTTCCATCCACCAACACCCATCCCAATATAATTAAATACATTGTGATTTGAGAACGAGAAATGAAGATGAGTCTGGCAGTCTTGTTTATTTGAACAAAAGAATACAGTTGGAAGATTTTAAAAACAAATCCAACCTCTTTTTTCAGATCTGCATCTGAATGTTTTCTTGAAAACCATACAAAGCAAA
Source organism: Phrynosoma platyrhinos (assembly GCA_020142125.1). NCBI lineage: Eukaryota > Metazoa > Chordata > Lepidosauria > Squamata > Phrynosomatidae > Phrynosoma > Phrynosoma platyrhinos. The sequence continues at coordinate 129,767,720 of CM034703.1, read as the reverse complement.
AACAAACAAAAAAACAAACCCAAATACATCTCTGTATAACTTAGGGGCAGCCATGTAAAACTCAGGGACATCTCTCTCTGTTTCTTCCGTGGTGTAAGAGATATGCTGCTCTTATTGAGTCACCACAAAATAAGTAAAACTGGGCCATGTAACTTCCACAGTTCAATCATTAAAAATTGTAGCTAACTAAAGCATTGATTACTTTCATTGCTCTCCAGTCACAGATAGGGCATTTTCTCCCTTGCACATTGTATGTGTAATCCACTGGAATATTTTCCTCCATAAAGTCTACTGAAACAAATAACAGTTGTGCAAGTACACTGCCATGTTTTAAATAAGCCTTTACTCATTTAAGTGGATATATGCAAGAAAATGTCTGTGTGGATTTATTTCTTATTTCATCATAGATTTCACTCTAACTCATTTCACTCTAATTCACTCTAGCTTAATTCAAGAAACTGTTGTTGCTATTTTTGTAACCTATACTTTGGAAAGGCACAAAATTGGTTATAACTGATAGTGTTCACTGTGGTAGTCTTGTTGTAGTGACTAGCAGCAGTCAATAAAATTAACTGCAATTATTGTTGTCTCCAGTCTCTACAAAAGCTAATCTTATAACAGTGGGGTTGTGATAATAGCAGACTTGTAAACAGCAAGGTTTGGAGACCCAAACAAAGATGCATGTTCACTCTTTTAAAGGTAAATACAAGTCTGAGTTGTATGGTAGATCTCCATTAACATTACAGATTATGTCACAGTTGCACAGAAAGCAAGCCAGGGCCAGGCAGTGATTAAAAACTTTCTATAGTCAGCCCTACATATCCATGGATTTTTTTTTATCCATGGATTCAAGCATCCATGGTTTGAAAATATTTTTAAAATATATAAATTCCAAAAAGCAAAGCCTGACTTTGCCATTTTATATAAGGGAAACCATTTTACTTTATATAATGGGAAACCATTGCATATAATGGGACTTGAGCATCTACGGATTTTGTTATACACAGTGGGTCCTGGAACCGAACCCCAGCAGATACCAAGGACTCACTGTATACATCTCTCCTGAGCAGTGAGCAAGCCACATCCTCTATGACTTCTTCACTGGTGGAAGCAACCTCAAGGGACAGATTCTGGGCTGTCAGGGATCTGGGTGCTTGGGTAGGATGCTAAACAGGCTGTTAAGGCTCTATACTGGTGGAACCCTGTCCGAGATGGTTGCAGAGGAGCCACAGAGGCAGCAACACTTGGATAAAAGGAACCTGGGTGCAACTTTCCAGGGAAAAAAAACCACAGTATTAAGCTTATCACATGGCACTTAAGGAATGGGAATGAAACAGAATGCAAGGGAATGGAACAGAGCAAAAACATATTTTACAGCACGGGAGAACACCACCGATGCCACCAGGAGTCCCCAATCCATTCCCCAGCCATTCCTGGCAGCCGGTTTTTGAAGGGTGATTTTGAACAGTCCTTCAAAAATCGGCTGTCAGGAAAGGCGGGAAAACAGATTGGGGACTCCTGGTGACATCGGTGGCATTTGCCCATGCAGTAAAATGCATTTTTTGCTCCATTCTGTTCCCTTGCTTTCCTTTCTGTTCCCGTTCTTCAAAATGCCATGCAATAAGCTTATATGTCTCACACCCACTTAAAAATTGCAGGGATGGGATGCAGGAATTGGGGGAAGGACTCTGGAGCATATGGGAAAGGGTCATGGCCTTTGCCTGACTGTTTAAGAAAAGTGAAAGCTGTTGTCTTGAATATCCTTAGAGTAGATAATTGTAACTGACTGCCGAATCTTTCCCTACAACTTCCACCAGTTGTTATCTCACTCAGTTAATCACCTCTAGCAAACAGAAAGGCGAAAGAGTAGAGGCTGTAGGTACCTCCAAGACAAATATCACCAGCTTTCCACAACTGTTCCTTTCAGAATACTGAAGACCCAGTTACCACAAATTATGCAGTTGAGTTTCCCACATTTGAGGAAATCGCAGGGGTCAGCACACCCAGAGTGCAATGGATGAGCCTTACTCTGGGAAAACCACCTTCATGATCATGGTATCTCCCCCATCAGGAAAGTATTGTACCTGAAGGTTGCAGGATTGCCTGCTGAAAACTCCCTCACTAAAACAAAAACAAAACCATATGAGATTTTCATTGAGAATCCTGAGCTGGAACTCTTCCCTGACATCTAGTTTTCCTGTGTGCATATTCAATGATGTAGTCTCTTATTTGTAGTCATTGGTACAGTCCAGAAACAGTTTGATCATGTATTTAACTAATAAAGCCATAGTTTAATCATGTAATTATCTCCTAAAGCCAACAAGCACCCAGAATGATATAACCTGTGAGCATGTGTCACAGGGAGAGGGTTAAACAGCAAGGTTGTGATTCTAAAAAGACTCTACAAGCTTTGGTTAGGGGGTTTATTGCTGTTCTCAGGGGGCCATGGTTGGAGACATGTTTGGCTGGCACAAAAAATCCCTGTTGGGTGAAGATCCCCAAATGCCCTGGGCATGAGCGATGAAGCCAAGCTACCTCTTAGTAGGCAATCATGAAGCACAGGTAGATGTTCAGGTTGTCTTCATCCATTATCATTGCTAAGACTTCTGGCTCTATGTCACGCATAAAAAAAAGAGCATGACACTTGCTGTGTTCAGAGAAATGGCTAAGTCCAGTAAGATGTCTTTCACTGCCGCATTTCCCAGCTGTTGGAAGTTTTCGGTCTCCGCCATGTTGATCACCTCCATGCCTTCCCCTGTTGATGAAGCCACAAATTTTTCTTCCATCTTTCCCTCTCCTTAAACACAAAGGGGGAATAAACAATCTCTTCTCCATGACTTTTACTTTGCCTCCCATTTTGCCCAGTTCCCAGTTTTAAGCCATTTTTTCCCCACATTATTCTTGTGACAACAAGCCTTACTGAGTTGCATTAGGTTTTGATATGGTTCTGGTTTTGCTGGGGAAAGGGCAATTGCAGAGGGTACTGAAATAATTGCTTTCCCAAACCATTTTGTTTTGTTCTACTCTTTTGTGCATTTTCATATGTCAGTTTTCTACCCTGCTGTTGATTTCTAAGTAAGAATGTGAAGAGGAAAGTATATACTCAGCTATTCAGTTCTAGTCAAAAACAAGTTTTCTAATAGTCCAGAAACCCCACTGGGAATAAAATCAAAAATGCAAGATTTTTATGCAGTAATCCCCCAGTATTTGGTTGTTCCAAAATGTCCTGGAGGATTATTCTGTGCAGAAATACATATGGGCTTTGTGCACAAAAAGCATGTGTTTTTCTGTGCTAAATAATCCTTTAGAACACCTTGGGATGTTTGACTATGGGAAGAATACTATACAGAAATATTCCTTTTTTCTGTGGCAGAAAGTGTATAGGGATGTTCATTTGAATGGACATCCCAATGAAAATAATGCAGTTTCTATAGATGAAATCTATATTTCAGTGCATGATGAGAATATGTTTTGACTCATCCTAACCCAACACCCATCCCTTTCCAAATATTTTTTCAGCATTTTGCAAAGTGATGTGAAGAAAAATAAATACAGGCACATTGCAAAATGCACTTCTCTAATCTTCCTTAACATAAAACTTCAGGTGCTCATTCTAGTCTATATTGTAATGCTTATCACGATGCCAAGTACTCAGAAACTCATTTAAGTCTCCCACAAGGAGAAATGTGAGTATGTATTATACAAGTGATCCCAGCCAGTACCCAGAGCACTGTACTTATTAAAACTATTGATCCACACTGTTGTCCTGGTGGAACTGAAAATATAACCTAGCATCATCCACCCAATGCTTCCATGCAGCTGTACATCCCTAGGGAAGACTAATAGTAGGCCGATAATCTGTCATTCATATAGACTTGTCTGCCATGTCTGATCTTCTCACTGAAAAATTCCTAACAAGCTTCTGAGCAACCTCAGGTTTCCCAACCTGTTTTTTGAAGCCTTTTGTGACCTTTTGAAGCTCGCAAAAAGGGTTGCTATTTTTTCATATGACTTGGTGGGTCCCAAACTGTGTATTCTCACACACAGCATGGGACCCACCAAGCCAAATGGAAAAATAATAACTTTTTTTATGACTTGGATGGGCCTAAATATCCAAAAGGCACCAGAACCTGTCTGATCTTGGAAGCTAAGCAAGGTCAGCCCTGGTTAGTATTTGAATGGAAGACCACAAATGAATAGCAGGGGCTGTAGGCTATATTTTAAGGAAGGAATCCCCTCTGTCTTCCTTGCCTAAGAAAGCCCTATGAAGTTCATGGGGTCACCAAAAGTTGACAGATAACATGAAGGCACATGAAGGCATTTGATATCCCTGTTTATGCAGACCTAAGTCTCAACTAAACTAGAGCATCTGAAAGGTTACAACACGCACTAGATGGTAACAGGTAGAAGTTACTACTGGTCAGTTCTGTTCATGAAGCTACTGAACAGAATGCAGCTCCTGTTTTCCTCTTTACTGTGCAAAACTGGTCTTTTAAGGAAAGTATAGGAAGATTGAAGGTAATGTACATGAAAAGAGATACCTAGTTATTTTGCTGTTTCAAATTGGTATGGACATCTACAGAAAAATGCTGAAAAATGCACACACTTTTCTTTGTAGAGAAGGGAACATAGAGTAAAATTAATCAGTAAATGGGAGCAGTGATGGCATAGCTACGTCTGAACAAAATGCCTTCTGTGGGCAGGCTACACTGCCTCCTTCCACCACTGCCTGCCCAGCAATGACATGCAAACATTTTCAAAAAGCAAAGCAAAAGGGACCTGTTAATTCTCTTCCAGCTTAGTAACAGAGGAATGGGAGATGGGAAAAAACAGAACAAGTTCTTAACAAATGAAATAAACAATGACTTGTTTATTCCTCACTTTGTAGTTGTTGGGTGCCTTCAAGTAGTTTCCAACTTATGGAAACCCTAAGGTGAAACTATCATGGAGTTTTCTTGGCAAGGTTTGTTCAGAGAGGAGTTCGTTTGCTTTCCTCTGAAACTGAGAGAGTGTAACATGCCCATGTTTATCCAGTGGGTTTCCATAGTCCAATATAATAGGCACCATTAAGGGACTGAGGTATCCCCTTTTCTTTCTTTATGAAACTCTACATATATATTGGGGATGTACTAAAGCCAGTATGCCTGTAACAAGGTGGAAAGAAGGACCTATTGAATCTAACACCCATCTCACTACATTCTTGTTCACCAGGCTACAGGTAAAAGTGGGATCACTTTTTCTTTCTTTTGTCTTTAAAGAAAAAATCCCAGCATCAAAAGCCGGCTACCTCAGAGTACTGTAACACTTAAAAGTCTTAACTACTGGAGCATCACTCAGCAGCAGTGTGCCCAACCTGGGTCTGGAAGATGCAGAACTGATGCAAGATAGATAAATAGATAGATAGATTCAACTGTGTGCCACTTTGAGTGAACACAGAACAACAGCAAGGGTATTTCTGAATTCTCCCTCTCTATCACATATGCAGAAATGACAACTTGGGGCAATCAGATGGGAAATAAAACATGGCAATGAGGAATATTATGCTCCATATGCTTCTGCTCCAAAGCATCTATCATCATGCAACCAATTTTCAGAAGAAAAGCAAAAAGGAAGGTTGTGGTCTTCCTGTCTAATGTGTACTTTGGGTTTTATAGAGCTGGTGAACTGCAAAGCCAAGAGACTGAGCTACAACCCAGTGAGGAGAAGGTCAGTAAGTAACCCTTGGCATACAGGAACAGTGCCATCTGGACTGGGGGTGATGGACACACACAAAATGAAACCAGGCAAGAAGCCTGTGAGGTCTTCTTTGACATGTCTGAGGCAGTGATCCACTCTCATTTCATACCCTGCACCACTGTTGAGAGCCAGTGTGGTATAGCAGTTTGAGCATTGGGTTAGGACACTGAGAGACCAGGGTTCAAATCCTGGCTCAGCCATGGAAAGCCACTTGGTGGCCTTGGGCAGGTCACACATTCTGTCTCAGGGAAAAGCAATGGCAAACCTCCTCTGAACAAACCTTGCCAAGAAAACCCCATGATAGGTTTGCCTTAGGGTCACCATAAGTTGGAAATGACTTCAAGGCACATAACAACAATAACAAACCACTGTCTTCCTGCTACATTGACTTGTTTTAATGAACATTGCTTTTCTCCCTCATATTTCTTGAGATCTCACACTGCACTCTCTTCTCCTTTTATCACACCACCTACCTCCTTCCTGCCTTTTGTCCGTGGTTGCTTGAAGAACAGCTTGGCTGATGAAGCCATCAGAGAAGACAAGGAAGTGGGTTGTGAAGAGCACAGCCAACAGGCAGATGGGGCACCCCAGGGACACCATTGGGACCTGATCACCCCTTCTCCACCTCTAACCTGTTACAGGAGGCACCCTTCCTCATGGTCCCCTTGAGCTAATGAAGGACCAGTCAGGTTTCTCATGTCTGAAATGAGCTCATGACATCAGCGGGCCTTTGTGACATGCATCAGTCTGTTCTGTTTCTCACAAGGTAGCAGGAAAGAGGTGATAGAACTACCTTTGAAGGAAGATATCTTGGGGGTAAGAGCTCAAAGAGGCTGCATCACAGAGATACCTGAATATTGTTTGTGAGGAGTTATCTCTACATTCAGAAAGGGGAGAACATTTATTGCATAGTGGGTTGAAATAACAGGATTTATAAAAAGAGAATGAATTGTGTCAGGACCAGCCAACTGCTCCCAGAATTCAGACAATAAGCCTTGGTGTGAAGAAACAACAAAATACTTTTATTGCAGAACAGGGACAACAGTGGCCAGCAAGCATTTAGGTCAGCATTATCTGTTCCTGCCATCCTGTCACAATATATAGACTGGAATCAACTAGCCCAGCCTGTTCATAATGTAACATTTTAATTTCAACTCAGTAACTGTAGTAAAACTCTCCCCCTGAACTGTTGTCAGGTGAATACAACTCATACATTTTGATTTCTATCCAGTAACTGCAATAAAACTCCTCCTCTTTTCTCCTGAACTGTTGTCAGGTGAATATAACACATACATTTTGATTTCTACCCGGTAACTGCAATAAAACTCATCCTCTTCCTTCCTGAACTGTCATCAGGTGAATACAGCACATACATTTTGATTTCTACCAAGTAACTGGAATAAAACTCCTCCCCTTTTCTCCTGAACTACTGTCACATGAATATGACACATACAATGCCCATCCTCCCCTTCCCACATAAAAACTTAAATCTTTATCCAATACAAACAACACGGAGTCAAATTTATACATTTCTCCAGTTCAACCCATCATGGCAGAACCATACTCAATTAGGTTCTGACAAACTGTTACAATTATTAAAATCAAATAGTGAGTGATATACAGTCATCCCCCCATATCCACGGATTCTTTATCCATGGATTTAATCGTCCATGGTTTGAAAATATTAAAAAAATATATAAATTCCAAAAAAGAAACCTTGATTTTTGCCAATTTTTATTTAAGGAGTTTATTACATGCACTTTTCAGTCCAATCTGTGCACGAGATGGAATCAGGCTGGGACAAACAGGTTTTACCACACATGAAATTGCTGCTGCACTGCTGGACAACCACCACCCATCCCTGATCCAGCCTCTGCTGGCCAATTTTGTAACTATGGAAGCTTTCCATAGTACCAAAATCTGCCGGCAGAGGCCGGATCAGGGATGGGTGATGGCCAGCCAGGAGTACAGCAGCAATTTCATGTGTGGCAAAACCTGTTTTCCCCCGTTCCAGCACAATCCCATCCCGTGCACGGATTGGGCTGAAAAGCATGTGCGATGCACTTCTAAGAGACACCATTTTATTTCACCGTTGTATGTAATGGGATTTGAGCATCCACAGATTTTGGTATCCACGGAGGGATCCTTGAGCCAAACCCCAGCAGATATGAAGGGGCCACTCTACACACATGGCTTATAAAACACAAAATATTAATAGGGAGAAAATATTATAAAACACAAAACATTACTTACAGGACAAGGAAATAACTTTTAAGACTGATGTTGGGAATATTTCTCATATTTTCAGATTTCCTTAATAATTTACTGGAATGGCACCCATGTATTTTATTTTTATTTTTATTTATTTATTTATTTATTTATTTATTTATTTATTTTAGCATTTGCCAGCCTTTACTGCACAGACAGCAAGTCTCCAAATGACATATTAGTCAGTTGCATGCAGCAAATGCTCCATTTTCATCTTTGCATCCCAAGTCTTCATTTTTGTTACAAAAACAATTAAATAGCATTTCTGATGTCAGTATCTAACTGACATTCAAGGATATATAGGGTAGTCAGTCCTTTAGAACTGGTTTTCCAGAGATACATAGATCCAAAACACACTGTAGAAATAATCCAGTCTGAGGCTGCTTTAACTGCCCTGACTCAGTGCTAGGGAATCCTGGAAACTGTAGTTTATTGTAGCATCAGAACTCCCTGACAAAGAAGACAAAGGGGCTATGCAGACGGGTGGCTCTGGGCCTGCTAGTAGTGAATCAGGGCCACGGCAACTGCACGCCGTGGCCCCAATCCTCCCTTTTGCCGCCCCTAAAAAAGTGACAAAATGCCACCCTAAGTGCTGGCGCCTCAGCTCTTTTGGTGCAGCGTGTCTGCACACTGCACTGGGAGGGCATCTTGACGCTGTGCACCATGCATACAGGCGCACGGCATCAGGACGGCGTCGGGCTGGGGTTGGGGTGGCCAGCATGTGGCTGCTCTGCCTCAACTCCACTTCCATCAGTCTGCATCGCTCCTAAGGACCTTATTGCTCCATTCAAATAATCTGGTTTACCTCTTCCGAATTGAAGTCTAATTCAGGAGGCATTCGGGACCTCTCGCAAGGATTTTGCTGCTAAAGCAGCCAGGTGAGTCAGCCCAGCTGCAGCATGGGTCCCAGGTGTGTTTCGTCAGCCTTATGTCGAAACTAAGAGCTTTCTGACTTGAAAAAATGGCCGCCGAAGCACGCCGGGGACCCAGGCTGCAGCCAGGCTGAATTCACCCAGCGGCTTTGGTGGCAAAATCCTTGCGATAGGACCCAGCTGCCTCCCAAATAGACTTCAATTTGGAAGAGGTAAGATGGGTTATTTTAGTGGAGAGATAAGGTCCTAAATGTCTCATAGTTCCCAAAATTCCCTAGCATTGAGTCAGGGCAGTTAAAGCTGTCTCAAACTGGATTATTTCTGTAGTGTGTTTTGGACCACTGTTTTTCTTACATGGTTTGGGTACAGGTTACCTAAAGGATCTCCTCTTCCCATATAATCCACCCAATGTCCTAAGGTCCTCTGGCAGACATTTACTCCATTCAGCCAGGACGAGTTGGCAACTGTCACCTATAGGGCTTTTTCTTCAGCCGCCCTTAAACTGTGGAACGACCTACCAGAAGGGAATCAATAGCTGAACATGCTGTCTGAATTTAAAACAGCATTGAAGAGCAGTCTTTTCTAACAGATTAATCCAGATGATTTTTAAATTGTGAATTTTAAATCAGTTTTAGATATGGATCATTAAGTGTACACCTTATTTGTCCTTTTAAATCAATGTATAGTTTAACTGATGTGTTTTAACTGCTGTTGTTTCTTTGTTAATTATTGTTGTCCCCAATCTCAATCCATGGGGAGAGTAAGAAATTGTTGTTGTTCTTGTTGTTGTTGTTATTTCTGGGCTGTAACTCTACAAATCTGCCAAATGGCATCACAGAGTCATTTTTTATATATATAATTTTATTGTATATTCAAACATACAAACATACGACATACAATATATGACATAATTCAACAAATAACACACAAACCCTTTGTCAAATGCCCAATTTAAAATCAATATCCCCC
>CM034703.1:129744088-129754183 GCA_020142125.1 Phrynosoma platyrhinos | reverse complement strand
GCCACTCCTAAACTTTGGAATGACCTCCCAGAGGAGATCAGTCATAGGCTAGCAAGACGGATCTCTTTCAGTGGGCATTCCAAGATTGATAGATGGACTCTCCCATTGTCCCATAACTGTGGTTGCTCTACTCATTCCACAATGCCTCATTTTAATAAGGGTTAATTTAAGACTGATTTTAGTAAATTGACTTTATTTTATGATGTTTTCTGTTTTAATCAGGAGTTAGGGAATTATGTTTAATGTCATTATGATATTTTATGATTGTTATCCACCTTGATCCTTCAGGGAGAGGTGGGCTATAAATACATTATTATTATTATTATTATTATTATTATTATTATTATTATTATTATTATTATTATTGTCTCTGGCTTCAGACCATAGTTCTTCTTGTTCTCGGTCTATTATGCTAAGTAGTGCAAATCTGTTCTTTATGTTTTCAATAAATTCTGTTGAAATATTGTTTAGATCATATTTTGGTATGATGACTAGTTTTGTTTTCTTACTGAGTTTTACTCTTCTTTTTGATATAAGTAATTCATGATCATGGCACAAGGAGGCCCAGGTTTAAATCCCCACAACTAAACTGAAGTAAAGAGTAGGTAAGGAGAAGTTACCCTGTGCAATAATAAGGTCTGAGGCCAACATGACCAAGATTTAGTGACTTCTGGCTTCCAAGCTAACCTTCACCTTCTTGATTCTGAAATCTCTGGAATGAGGGAGCAGCAAATAACCAACTTAGATTATTTTGTTTCCTGAAGCAATCCTTTCAGGCCAATGAACTTCACACAAAACCAAGCAGAGGTATTGTTGTGATGAATATAAAGTTTTAGAAAGGCCAGATCAGATAAGAAGGTGGCAGTAGCTACCTGACATACAGCTTTCTTCACTTTGAGGACAAAGGTCTCAGGTATAGGTTTCTGCTTAACTCATTCATAACACTAAAGGATTATCCACAAGGACCAAAAAGCCCAAGTTCCTCCCTTGCTTGCATCATCTAGTTCAGACGACGCAGGCCAAAACCCAGGGCCAGGATAGGGCTCAATCCTGGTAGACTGGACAAGGATCCAGTGGATCTGGCCCAATCCTGTGATAAACAGCCATTACCCCAGGGTAATATAACTCCTAGCTTGCTGCAGAGTTTTGTGGCTGTTTACATGCCCTCCTGGCATTCCTACCTTGTCATGTGTTGCTCCAACTGAGAAGCCCCCTACCTTTTGCTGCATCAGACATGGCAACGGGAGGCTTCTAAATCAGAGTGACAGTACAGCAAGGTAAGGAGCATGTGCCTGTCCTGGGTTCCTTATCTGTGCTGGCACAGGTGTATAAACTTCTACTTGTCCTCATGCCAACCCAGGGACCAAACTGGGTGAGCACCAGGACCAGAATAGCATGGGCTCAACCTGTGCTAACCTGGCCCATCTGCTCAGACTCTAAAGTAACCGGAATAGCCAATTAGCCATCGGTTTGGGCTCATATCAATCTGGGTCCAGCATAATTTACTGCCTTCCCAGATGATCAGGCTGTCTAATAACATGTGAATCACATAGGAATAAGGACTCTAGGGAGTAGGGTACAAAGAGACCAAAGGAAAGAGCCTTTCAAAGAGCAGATGGACTGTGCTCCTTTGCCTTTTCAGAATGTGTGAGAAAGGAAAATACCATAACATTTGCACTGCTAGAGTTGACCCAATGGTTTTACACAAGTGCTGTCTTACCCTTCAGCAAGTATTTCAATGAGCCTATTCTAGTCAGAAGCTGCAACTGGATTTAGGCTAAGGTCTGGGACCCAAATCTAGCCAGCATATTCCACAGGGTCCCAATGGATTTCTCTCTGTTGTGTCATTTGTAATAATTGCTGTTGATATTTCACATTCTAAGTATTCACAGTGACTATTTCAAAAGCTCATTTTTCCCACATAGGCAAAAACTCATGGAGTGGAAGAGAGAGCAACATGGCATCTGCTGTGTTTTATTATCCTGCCCACATCTCACCTCCACATGTCAACCAACTCTGTGTGCTGGGAGTCAAGACACATATGGTTTGTACCTGTTTAGATTCTGTGTGCACCAGACACTGGCTCTGCTGTGAAATGCAGAGTCCCCAACTATGTAGAGAGCACCTCCATTCCTACTGGCACAATGGATGAACTTAGTGCATGGAGTCCATGATTCATAGGTAGGGGCTTCAGGTACAGCATTACTCCATTAGTTGGTGCTACATGCTTTCTTACCATTGGAAAGGTCACAGAATAGGGATGGGGAAAACATTCATTCATATTTACATCCTCGGTGAAAAATGGGGCCAACAGCATCAAGACTCCCTGCTGAGGAAAAGGAAGCAAGCTACAAGATTCTTCACATTTTGGGACTCTTATGGAGAAAATCCCTTTGTGCAAACACACACCTGATTTTCTTATGTGGGAAATGTACATTTTGGGAAGGATACTCTGATTCCTATACAAAAATATTGGTTGTTGTTGTTTTTTTCATGCAGGAAAACTACACCTGTTTCTTCCATGGAAGAATCCATGTATTTGTACAAGGTGCATAAATTTTACACAATTGCACATATATACAGATTCTGGCATATACAAAGGACCTTTGGTATCTGCTGGGGTTTGGTTCCAGGACTCCTCATGGATACCAAAATCTGTGGATGCTCTAGTCCCATTATATCCAATGGCATAATAAAATGGGGTCCCTTATATGAGATAGCAAAATCAAGGTTTGCTTTTTGGAATGTATATATATATTTATTTAATATGTTCATGCCATGGATGGTTGAATCCATGTATAAAGAATCCATGGATATGGAGGGCCAACTTTACATATATAGTTTTCTTATGGACATAAAGCAGTGTCTACAGGTACAAATTACAAATCTGTGAGAATTACAAGGCAATTCAAGGTACATATAGTGACAGAACTTGTTGTGGCACCAGAGCTATGCAATTCCCAGAATCCCATAGCATTGAGCCATGGCCATTAAAGTAATGTCAAACTGGATTATTTCTGTAGTGTGGATGGACTCTGAGTTCCATGGGATTTACTCTCAAGTAAGTGTGTGGGGGGGATTGTATCTTTGGCAGTATCTCTTTGTGATCCATAGAAACAAATCCAAAAACAAATAAGACTCCAGACTATCCCCAAACATGTTTCCTATTCCTCTCAAAACCCAGAATTTCTTTGCTGTTAGTCAGACAAGCCTTTGCTGTTGCCTAGAAGGCAGTGATTCATGTGCTTTATCAAAGAAATCATTGACTGCCACACTCAGATATGGAAAAGAGCCAACTGAAATTAAGAGAGAAGCCATCAGAGATTACCATTTTATGAAGGGTGCATTTGAGCTGGGGAGGGGGAAAGGCCTGATGTCATGGTAAAAAAAAATAAAGCTAAAAGGAAAGACCAGGTTTTGCTTGGTAGATTGTGAGTTTTGGAGGGTTTCATTTGAATTTGGTAAATAATTTTCAGTTTTTTAATAGCTGATCATTTTTCTTATCTCCATATCTAGGATGTAATTTCTGCTTATTTTGTTCTTGTATGTATAATATATCCTGTCTCCTATGGAAAAATGTTTGGAGCTTGCATAAAAGAAAAACTGGTAAACCCCCCCCCCTCCACACACACTACAAAAATTATGGTTGACCTTTTTCTTTTTTGAGGAGGTCTATATTCATGGAGTCATCATAAGTTGATAGGTGACTTGAAGGCTCATATGCACATACACATAGACATGTTGAGATACCCTTTCTCATCAAGGACAAGAACATTTGTGAATATTATTTTACATCCCTATTTCAGATATAGGGCAGGATATTAATATTTAGAGCCAGAATGGTGCAGTGGTTTCAGTGCTGGACTATGACTCACGGGGACCAGACCAGGGTGTGAATTCCCACCTGACCATGGGATCTTGGGTGAATCTTGGGTGAATCACACTCTCTCACCGTCACAATAAGGCAAATGCAAACCCCCTCTGAACAAATCTTGCCAAGAATACACCATGATATATTCGCCTGAGCATCACCATACATTGGAAATGACTTGAAGGCACACAACAACTATAAATATTTTTAAAAATTGAGCATTGTTATGCTGGTGTGTGTGTGTGCGCGCGCGTGCACACATGTGCATCTTTAAGGCTATTCTGGTTTAAAATTCTTCATTGTTTAGTCTTGTTTTAACTTTTATATCTTGTGAATTTTTAGCAATATATTTTTAATGTATTGCAAGCCACTTTGAGTCTTGAACAGCAAAAGAGGTGGGATAGAAATAAATATAACAATGACAACAATAACAACAGCAACAACAATAACATGAACCAAGAATAGTACAAGTCTTAATCAGTATTGTTGTTGTTGTTGTTGTTGTTGACGACCCTATGGAATCAGTATACTTACATAAGCCAAGGGAAATGAAAGAGAAGCAAAATCACCAAAACAATTCCCTATAAAACTAGGTGCACAAGCAAGGGATGCTGCTGCTGTGCCAGAGAGAAGGGTTGGCTAGAGAAGCAAACATTTTCCCATAATGTCTGCAACAATCACACTGTTCCTGCTGAGCTGCCTTCTGTGTGCGCCTTCTGCCCCCATGCCCTGTGATATGCAGCCCCATCATATGACAGAGTTCAGGATAGTTGCTGGTTTAGACTGCAGCTCTTAAAATCCATGGCTAACTGAAGGTGCAAGGCTGAGGCTGCAAGAGGAGGAGGAGAAGGATCAAGGCACTTTTACCAAAATGAGAACTACAGAGCAAAGCAAAACAAATCCCATTCCACTGTATATAGCATCTAGAACCCTAGATATTTTAAGGACCAAACTGGTCATCAACATGGTGTGTTTTTGTTGTTGCTATTGTTAGCCCCGACTCATGGTGACCCTAAGGATGAGACATTTCCAAGATCCTCTATCTTCAACTACTCTGCTCAGGTCCTGCAAATTCATGCCTTTGACCTCCATTTGGCATGTGCCTTCCTTCCTTTCTTCTACTCTCAACCTTTCAAAGCATCATTGTTTTTTCCAATGAGTCATGCCATCTCATGATGTGACCAAAGTACAACAGTCTCAGTTTCATCATCTTGGCTTCCAGGGAGAATTCATGCTTGATCTGTTCCAAAACCAATTTGTTTGTCTTTTCAGCCATCCACAGTATCTTCAGCACTCTTCTTCCCCACAGATCTCAAATGGGGTGATTTTCTCCTCTCTGCTTTCTTCACTGTCTAGCTCTCACATTCATACATGTGATGGGGCATACTATGGCTTGGATGATTATAATTTTAGTACTCAATTGTATATCTTTACTTTTTAGTGTCTTGCCTAGTTCTTTCATGGCTGAACTACCTATTCCTAGTCTTCTTATTTCTTGACTGTAATCTCCAGTTAAAATAATGGCTCACCCAGTATAAAATAGGACACCCAGCCAGCATGTGTAGTAGTCTCAATAAGAAATGGGCAGAATGTGGAGCATGATGTCAACCTCAGTGTGAGCGTCTTGAAGAAGAAAAATGAGTGGCAGGAGCTGGTGGTGACTTGGGTGTGAACATCCAAGTCTTTGTTGGCAGTGGCATGCTTCCATGACTTAGCCACTTGAATGACAGAGATAAAACGATATTTGCTTTTCAGTTAAATAAGTAAAGAATAGTCTTGCCATCAAAACTGCACATGTGAACCAAATTTAGGGTGAACATATCCATTTTCATCCCTGAGCAGCACATTTCTGTCATTATGACACTCACAGCATTGAATATTATGACCAAGAATGATCTTTTTTTTTCCTTTCTTTTTGCAGCCTTCCTTAACAAAAGCTTAATCCATTTCTTACATCTAGTTTCCTTCCACTAATGCAAATTTGACCATATTTTACATAGGGGTAATACCTGTACTTCACACAGCCCATTTGCATGAAGTTACACTGGCAGATGGGGCTGAAAAAGCCACAGAACAAGGATGGCTAACTGGGAATCTGCTGGTCAGATCCTTCTCTAAAACAATTCCATCTGGTTCTTATTGGCCATAGTAATTTTAATCAATAAACTGTAAAAATATATATATAAAAGTCCATCATTTCTCTGGGAAAGAAAACACCCAGAAACGGTTCAGTCACTGAAAAATAGACATTCCATGCTTTAATGCTACACTTCTTGTTCAGCTTTTCTATGCAATGGACTCATAAACTTATTCGTTATCATGCTCTTAGTACACAAATTGAGAACTTTTGGCCCTTCAGATATTTTGGACTACAGCCTAAAATAACTGGAAGGCCAGTGGTTCTCTACAAATGCCTTACTGTTTTATGCTCCCCACTTCTTCAGATTTGATCAGGCTTGGCCCTCAGATTACTATCTGGAGGCATGGTCACTGAGGACATAGAACAGGCAAGGGAATCATGCAGACCTCAAGATGTTATTGGACTACAGTTCCCATAAGCCTCAGCCAGCTTGGCCAGTGGCAAGGAAAACTCAGAGCTTCAGTGTAGCACCAAGTGGAGAGCTACACTCCAATGCAGAAGTTGGCTGTTTTTGACATAAAATAAGTGCAACCTGGCAATCAGTCACCCAACCTGAATTAGTGCTGGAATGGCCTGGAGGAAACTAAACTCTTGGTTCAAGACAAGGAGCAGTCAACATGTTTGGTGAGCATGGAACATATAGGGCAGGCATTAAAAATAGATTCTGGCAAGTACAGAATGTGTAACACCTTTGTAATAAGCAAGACACCGCAGTATGAGGGACTGTTTGCCTCAGGAGGAATGACCGCAGAGACCTCACGGTGCACCTGGTGACATGGGAACACCTGCACTGCTTCAGGGCTCCACCTCTCACTCTTTGTAATTATTTCTGCGGTTCTTTCCCTGCATTTTTGTTCTAGCATGATGGAAGTTGCCAACAACACTGCAGTCAAATTTCACTGTGATTTTACATTTTCAGTTGCATTTTCTTTCCCATCCCAGTCCCCTCCTTCTCTAGCCAGGTCAAACTTCGATTAAAGTGTCAGATTAGGACAAGGGAGGCCTGTTCAGCTCCAGTCACTATTTTTCATCCTAACCTCACAGACTTATTATGAAGGTACAATGGGGAAAGAGAATGATATATACCATGTTAGGAGAATGAGAAAAAGTCTCTGCTCTCTTCAACAGCAGTGCACCCATTTCATATTATAGTGGTTGTTGTTGCTGTGTACCTTCAAGTCATTTCCAATTTATGGTGACCCCAAGATTATCATGGGATTTTCTTGGCAAGATGTGTTCAGAGTGGTTTTTGCCATTGCCATCCTTTGAGGCTGAGAAAGTGTGACTTGCCCATGTTCATCCAATGGTGTTTCATGGTCAAGCCAGGATTAGAATCCTGGTCTCCAGAGTCCTAGTCCAATGCTCAAACCATGAAACCACAGTGAGTTATTATACTAAAGGACTATGCATTTATTTATTCATTTATTCATTTATCATTTGTAGTTATTTATAAACTACTTAGATTCAAACACTTCAAACCATATACAGTTGGCCCTCCATGTCTACAGGTTCTTTATCCATAGATTCAAGTATCCATGGCTTGAAAATATTTAATCTGTATCTATATCTATATCTATATATCAATTCCAAAAAGGAAACCTTTCTTTTTCATTTTCTATAAGGGACATCATTATACTACCCCACTGTATATAATGATACTTGAACATCCACAGATTTAGGATTTGGGTCATGGAACCAAACCCTAGCAGATACAAAGGACCTAATGTACAAGAAGAACGAAGCATGCATCATGAACAACACACAAAAATAAATGCAATGGCTGACATCCTGCATTCTCACAGAAGGGAAATCCCCTGTAGAAACGGGGTTTTAAATAGGAAAAAAACTGCAAAAGCTGGTAGTTTTTCAGATGAAATCACTTTTAAACTGTACTTAACCCAAATGGAAAGTTGTCAAAAGCCGCTTCTTTTTACTTTTGGAAAATCTCAAAAGTAAAAAGAAGCAGCTTTTGGCTACTTTCTATTCGGGTTAAGTACAGTTTAAAAGTGATGTGTGTGAAAATCTATCTGCTTTTATGGATTTCCCCTCACCTTTTAAATCCCATTACTGCATGGGATTTCCCCCATTTGATAAGGTCCATAACAATGATGATGGAATT
Source organism: Phrynosoma platyrhinos (assembly GCA_020142125.1). Lineage (NCBI taxonomy): Eukaryota > Metazoa > Chordata > Lepidosauria > Squamata > Phrynosomatidae > Phrynosoma > Phrynosoma platyrhinos. The sequence goes on along the minus strand of CM034703.1, from coordinate 129,746,053 downwards.
CCATCACCACAGCTGCTTCTTTAGATGCCCTCAATCTGCAACTGAAGATGCTGCAGATTAAAGTGCTGGAGAATGAGAGCTGCCACCTTCTCCTGGTTACAGGCTGTGCTGAAGAAGGCAGCTTGGAGAGATCCCTTCAGGTCCAACTGCAGTTGCATGTCTTCACATGCCCCATGACTGGGTTTTGCAGTCAACGTTTCCTAGTCCCCTTCCATTGGGGACTGTGGGGCTTAAGAGTTTCATTTATTAATTTAAGGCCGGAGACAAATCCATGTGATAGCAAGACTTTTATATTTTCATAAATTGGGAGCTGCTGTTGTTTCTTCTACTTCATCCCAGAATCCCAGGAGCCTCCAGTTTGTAACAGTTTGTAACATTCAGTTTGTAACATTCATTCATTCTGCTATCACTATCTTGAGATCTGATATAAATGCAGATTCCCTCATGTTTTTTTGAACCATCTCACCTGATGAAAACCTTTGATTAACTTGAAACTTGCATGCTATTTTGTATGATATTTTAGTTCATTCCAATAATGTATTGCCCAATGATAGCTTTTTCTCAAGAATGAAGTCCATTTTTATGTCAGGTCACCTAGATCCATGCTGCTCAAGCTACCTGATGTGAGGAATCAGGATTTTTTCACTTAATGTGCCAGGAACTGGTACCACATTTGTGCCCATAATCTACAGTTTTTTCTTTCCCAGAAACTCTCCTTGGATGATCATCAAATGGGTCATGGAGTAGTACCAATCCGTTGACCTCTAGTTTGAGTAGTGATGACCTAGACCAGCTTTCTCCAACTTGGTGTGTTCAGAAATATGTAGGACTATAAAACTCTTTATCCCCAGCCAGCACAAATGTTCCTGATAGCTGGCAACAATGGAGGATTATGCAAAGCAGATATCTAGATTGCTTATACTCTCTTTCTTTTACTTTTGATTGCCTTGTAAGGAACATGAAATGCCGACCTGTGATTGTAACGTGTTATCTAAGCCAGGTGAACTGTACATCTTACCAGTTGATATATGCAATCTCCAAACCATTCCTGCAGAAGTCTAATGCACCTCCACTTTCTACAAGTTCAGACAACAGATGAAAATTTTTCAGTCTAGAAATGTTTGACATGTTTGATCTGATTTCAGTGTTTCATATTTTGCTGCTTTCAGGTATTGAGCTGTTTTTATACTGTTGTTGCAGGTTGCATTATATACTTAAGATAAGTTGAAAGGAACTTTTCAAGTGTCAAAAGCAAAGACACCTTTTGGGAGTGTTGAAAAGGCTGAGATAGAAATAGCACCTGTTTTGACAGCTTATTCTGAAGCCTTAGAGAAATTATGTACAGGCCTTTCTCTTCTGCTCCAGGAATTCTAGAATTTCTTTTATAAAGGGGATTCTAAGCAGAGTCCTGTCAGCAGCTCTGAAGGGAGGATCCTAAAGGGAGAGGCAGTCTAGGGCAGGCACATGTGTGTGTGGAAGTTTGTTTCTCTTTTGGCTGACACCAACTCCTTTCTAATTATGGTTGCCATATTCCAGTCCGTCATGTCTGGGCATCTAATTTCCACACTATGCAAATTATTATAATTATGCACTTATTAATCTGCATTCTGTTTGTACAAATTCAAGACATTAATCGTTGCACCTTTTCTACTATTATGTTTCAACCTCAGTACCAGTACTGAGCTAAGAGTTCTTTCTTTCTTCCTTTCCACCCAGCTGGTGTGAAGAGAAGTAGCCTTCCTAGCAGCCCTAGAGAGTAAAGGGACTCTCTTTCAAGGCTGTTTGGAAGTGAAGTACCACCATGTTGCATAGCCATAGGCTCAAGCTGCTGAGACAGGAGATTATCTCACTCAAAAAAAGTGATTTATCCCTAATGGGATACAGTCACATTTCAGATTACTACCTTGTTTTGTTACATGTGAAATTATTGCTGCTGCTGCCAGGTGATTGCAACCCGGCTGCAGC
>CM034703.1:129731701-129743988 GCA_020142125.1 Phrynosoma platyrhinos | reverse complement strand
AGAAAGGATCCCAATAATCATCTAGTTTAATCCTTCTCTGATGCAGAAAATCCACCAATTGAAGCAACCCTGACAGAGGGCCATCCATCACTTGTTTAAGCTTTATATGATACAAGCACATGGCTTAGGGAAATTCTCATAAAAGGAGGATCAGATCATGTGGTGGGCATGTGCTTAATCATTACATAGAGGGTCAGATTTACAATGGCACCTCTATGGACTATATGGATTATGGAAAGAAGAGACAGCTATTATTTTCTCCTCTACCCCATTTTAGTGAGACCCCAGTTGCATGCCTGGATTAAGTTTTGCTTCCACATGCAAGCCCATGTAGGCAGCTTTCTTTGGCATAACTTTCCTTTGTATCTTTTGTGAAGGGTGTCTAGCCTGTCATTTAATGGCTGATTTCTAATGTTGCTACTGACCTCAGATCTTACCATGACACAACCTCTCTCTCTCTTTTTTTTTTATCACTGCTGCCCTTCCTCTGCCCTTAATCTGCCAGTATTCTACCTTGTCCCACTTGTGTGGAAAAGCTTCTTTTCTTGGCCAACACCATTTGTAAGGAGGACTCAAGTCCTGGGTACAGAAAGCAGCCTGATTAAGATCTCTCATTGGAATTTGCTTATTCCCTTCATTAGCTCCTTCTTGCCTGAGGGTCATTGTGCCCCTTCTTGGGCATGACTTTATGCCTACCTGTCTCCCCCCACACGCTACTAATCATCTTGATGCAGACAGTAATTTGATATGGAAAATGATAACCTTTCTTATGCCGCTGATGGTTCTGTGCTCCAGTGGACTGGAGAACTACATTAAGGGAAATATTTATGAGTCTGCTCATTCACCCTGGCACAGGGAACATTAACTCTTCTGCCATATCCACCCTGAAATTCAGATTTTATGAATATAAAGTTGGCACCAAAATCTGGGGTGAAATCCTGAAAGTACAAGTATTTTTTTTTCTGTTCTCAAATCAAGATCAGATTTGTAAACATCCATAACATTTTTTGGAAGTTGGTTCAGGTTCCCTAATCTAGTCCCAAAAGGTCTTATCCAAGAAACAAACAGACAACTTTGGTCTGAATCAATTCAAGGGAATTCTGAGGAATCTGCAAAGTCTCAGACAATTCTGTTCTCATGGAGGTGATTTGAAGCTCCTGTGCTGCCTCTCCTGAGGATGAATAACCAACCAAGAACTAAGAGAATGAAAGCATAAGAGAACAGGCTTTGGTGCCTTTAACTGTTGTGGAAAAGACTGAATTTTGGCAGGGTTTCCCCCCTCATCTCTGTGTATCAAGCTGCACATCCTTATAGATTTTTTTTTCTATCAAGGGGATGCAGTGGATGTAGCATATCTTGATTTCAGTGCAGCCTTTGACAAGGTCCCCCATGACATTCTTGCAAACAAGCTAGTAAAAAGAGAGCTAGACAATGCAACTGTTAAATGAATTAGTAATTGGTTGACTGGCCAAAACCACAGGGTGCTCAGCAATGGCTCCTCTTCATTCTGGAGAGAAGTGACCAGTGGAGTGTCACAGGATTCTGTCCTGAACCCAATGCTATTCAACATCTTCATCAGTGACATGCATGAAACAATACATGGCATGCTTATCAAATTTGAAGATTACACCAAATTGGGAGGAGTAGCTAATACTCCAGAGGACAGGCTCAAAATTCAAAATGACCTTAATAGATTAGAAAGCTGGGCCAAAACTAACAAAATGTGTTTCAACACAGAGAAATGTGAGGTACTGCACTTAGGCAGCAAAAATAGCATCATAATTAAGAAAGGATGTTAAGAAGCTAGCATGTGTCCAAACTAAAAGATGACTAAATGGTGAAAGGTCTGGAAATCATGCCTTATGAGCAGGGGCTGCCAACCTACGGCCCGCAGGCCGGTTAAGGCTCAGGTCCCTGTACTTACCGGCCCAGGCAGACCGCCGCCACGGCCGCCACCACGCCTTTTGGCCACCATGCAGCCACGCACGCCGCGGCCGCCATTTTGATTTCCAAAATGGTGACCACAACTCATTTGTGTATGTGCAGTACTCCTGTGCATGCGCAAACGCATCACGGCCACCATTTTGGAAATCAAAATGGTGGCCACGACATGTGCAGAGGTGGCAGCGGCAGCAGCATGCGCATGGGGGGCGCGCGCAGTGGGGGGGTGCACATGTGCACACGCCACCCCCCCCTTGGCCCAGCGGAGGGGAGGACTTCGCGGGACCAGCCCTCAGCTTAAAAAGGTTGCTTACCCCTGCTTATGAGGAACGACTTAGGGTCGATGCCCTAAGGGCTGTGCCACCCCTGGGAGTGCCAGATCAGGGCCACAGCAACCACAGGCTGCAGTCCCAATCTTCCTTTTTGCTGCTCTAAAAACAGCTGGCAAATGCCGCTCCTTTTTGGGGTGGCAAAAAGCCGCTCTTAAAGCAGCTGCAGTGGCTCTTTTGCACCTTTTTGGTGCAGTGTGTTTGCATGCTGCGCCAATGGGGTGCTCTGATGCCATGTGTGGTTAGGCACGCAGCTTGACCGCGGTGTCAGGGTGGAGTCGGGGTGCCCGGCATGCAGTCACCCCATCCCAACTCCAATAATAATAATAATAATAATAATTTTTATTTATATACCGCCCTATGGCGGACCAATCCGGGCGGTGAACATAGTAAATAAAATATACAGTAATACAATATAAAACAACACCATTCCCCCTCCCCCCCTTAAAAAAAAATTAAATCAAATCCATGTAAAACTGGTTAAACTTAACCCAATTATAAATTAATAATTAATAAATTAATAAAACTGTATACAAACCAAACCCCTGCTAATGGGAAATTAACAAGTTCTATTAAGCTCTCAGTCGCTGATCTTAGGTCTCAAGACCGGGTGGTTTAATCTGGAAAGGCCTGCCGGAAGAGATCCGTCTTGACAGCCCTTTTAAAGCTATCCAAGGATGTTAGTTGACGGATCTCATCCGGCAGGCCGTTCCAGAGTCTGGGAGCGACAACAGAGAAAGCCCTCCGGGAGGTCCCCGCGAGCCTTGTTTTTTGTAGCTGCAGCAAGTTCCTCCCGGAGGAACGGAGAGCGCGGGGAGGATTATATGGGAGAAGGCGGTCTCTGATATAACTTGGACTTATAACTTGGACTCCACCCCCTGGTAGGCCCTTTAGTCCAGTCTGCACTGGCCCTTAGGGAACTGGATATGTTTGCCCTGGAGAACAGAAGGATAAGAGGTGATATAATAGTCCAGATTAAATATTTGAAAGGATGTCATACTCAAGATGGACCAAACTTGTTTTCTAGAGCTCCAGAAAATAGGACCTCCAGAGCAAAGGATTCAAACTACAGGAAAAAAGATCACACCTCAACATTAGGAAGACCTTCCTGACAGTAAGAGTTGTTCAACAATGGAATACATTGCCTTGGTGTGTTGTGAAGTCTCCTTCTTTGGAGGTTTTAAACAGAGGCTGGATGGCATGGCAGAAGAGAGTTGGAATGGATGGCCCTTGTGGTCTCTCCCAGCTCTATGATTCTATGATTCTGTCAAGGTATTAATGGCATATGAGCCAGATCTTCTTCATAGAACTAGACCTGGAACTGAAACTTACTTGTAGGTGTGTTTTTATGAATTGGTGAAGACAAAGAAATCATTGCATTAAACAATTATTCTTATTCCTATTCTTATTCTTATTTGTATTTTGCTTTCTCCAAAAAACAGGGACTCAAAGCGGCTCAGATCAGCATCATACTATACCATCTGAGGCAGCTGACTCCTGTGACTACCATGAAGACAATAACAAAATGATAAATGAAGAATTAGAAAACTGATTAGAGCATAAAATTAATAAATCAATTAAAGGGAAATATATAAGGATCTATTATGTGGATGCAAAGATAGCTATAAGGCCTCCTAGCATACCATCCCCTTCGGCACACTATTTTAAAAGTAAAAGCTGTGGACATATGTTAGTATAAACAAAATATTCTGTGAAGAAAATGCACAACATCCCTTTCTCCCAAGCTTGAGGTGTAGAGAATCTCCTGGTGCAAGTCCTGGAGTCAAGGATGCATAGTTGGGTGGCCATGTTTGTAGATGAGACTGAGGGGGGAAGCAGACGGGCGGCTGTGGGCCGCCCCGGGAAGCTGCATCCCAGAAAAAAACTACAATGCCCGTGATTCCCTAGCACTGAGCCAGAACAGTTAAAGTGGCCTCAAACTGCATTATTTCTGGCAGTCTGTAAAGGCCCTAAATTATTTATGGTAGTTAGAACAAAAACAGATTGTGGAGAGCTCAACATGGAACTCTCCAATCTGGGCATTAAAAGTGCAAATGAAAGCACAATGTAAAGAAATATAAAATATTGGGCCAAAAAAAATCTGAACTTTCGATACATAATGATGGGATCTGAGTGTGTAGTGTTTGACCAAGAAAGCATTCTTGGTTTCATTATAGCCAGCTTGATGAAATATTGACCCAAGGTATAACTTCTTTAAAAAAGACAAATTTCATCGGGTATATGGATTCAGAAATAAAGCTGCCGATATGTGTACATCCACATCTGCAATACTTCAGTGCTCACTGCTTCTAAGGAGAACATTGTAGCACTGAAAAGGTGTGGGAAAGGTGCAGAAAGGCATAGCCAAAATGATCAAAAGACTGGTGCAACTTCATATGAGGAATGCTTATGTTAGAGCAGAGTAGGATTATCAGTGGATACAATTACTGGCTAAAGGGCTCAGCACTGCAGAAAAATGGTTTACTTGCTTTTTCTTCATCTCTGGTCACTTCTTAAACCTCTCACAGTTTCCATTATCATGAACATTCAGTGTGTTATTTGAATATTTGAGTAAAAATGCATGGGATTGGGTTGTTTGTCTCTTCAATATCACAGAGCTGAAATGGGTTCACACATGAAGATGTTTGTGTAGCATAGTTTAGTGGTTTGAGCATTGCAGCAAGACTCTGGAGAACAAGGCTCAAATCCCCACTTGGCCACAAAATCCCACTGGATGATCATGAGCAAGTCACACCTTTCCAGCCTCAGAAGATGGCAATGGCAAACCCACTCTGAAGACACTTGCCAAGAAAACCATGTGGTAGGTTTGCCTTAGGGTTGCCATAGGTCAGAAACAACTTGAAGGAACACAACACACACATGCACATCTATTGTACTATTTAATTACTATGCCACCATACTTAGAATAGCTCACACACATGCACAAAATAGGGGGATATTTTGGGAAGTGACCAAAAGAGTCCATCCATCTGGCATGTGGTTTTCCTCTCTTTCTAATGCCTTATGTCTTTCCCACCATTATTGTCTTTTCTAATGATTCATGCCTTCTCATGATGTGGTCAAAGCATGATAGCCACAATTTAATCATCTTGGCTTCCAAGGAGAGTTCCGGCTTGATTTGTTCAAGGAACCAATTATTTGTCTTTTTGGCCATCCGCAGGATCCTTAGCACTCTCCTCCAGCACCATATTTTGAATGAATTAATTCTCTGCACATCACAAAAGTATAAATATAGGGCTGCTGGGGAATATTCAGTTACAGCACTGGTATTCCATTTTAATGATTCCATGGTTCCATTTTATGGAATTCTGGGGCTAGAGCTCTCTGCCTGACAGTTCTAAGGAGTTGCGGACATCACCAGCCAACACCCCAGAGAAGAAGGGGTGACACCTGGTTGAGCCCTCCTCCCACTTCGGGGGGCATGTGTGCATGCCTGTGGTGTAAATTGGGGATGTGGGGGATGTGTCCCACACCAGGTGACACATTAAGGTGGGGTGACACCACTGCTTCTCAAAAATTTGTCTTTGGGCAGAAAAGGCAGTAGCATTCCCCTGCATCCCTTTAAAATGCTGAAGAGATGGGGTGGGGCTCAGTAGGAGGAGAAAGGAGAAGCCCTAGATTTTAGATTTTAAAATTTTTAATATAATTTTTTTAAAAAAAAAATTGTTTAAAAACACCAGATTTTACCAATTTTTCACTCCAGCCACATGCAACTATGTATATGTAAATTCATTTAGGCTGTGCATAATTTAAAGGCATAATGTTAATTTTGCTAGCTGTTTATGTCATAACTATTACCATTACATTCAGTGATATACAGGAATTACAATTAATGAATAACATTAGTGCAAAAATATTGCTAAAGATTTTGTATGGTGTCGTATGGGAAGAGGTCAATGGAGGGGGTGACACCAGATGATGCCAAACTTAGTGATGCCATTGGTGCACACCAGTGGGTGCCAACCCCTTCTCAAATGCCCATCTGCCTTCCTTAGGAAGAAGAAGCCAGGCAGTGGAGGACAGGTGAACCCTTGCCCCTCAAGGCTCCTCCACTGCCTGTTTCTCTCCCAAGGAAAACGCTGGGCAGTGGAGAAAGAAGAGGGGTGAGTGCACCCTTTCTATCCCCTCCTGTTAACCCACTTGCTTGGCTGTCATTCAGTCGCCCTGGGGGGGACAGCCACGCAAGCAAAAAAGTGACCAAGGCAGCGAGAGGGAAGGAGAGGCAGGGGAATCCACCACCAATGCTGCCGGGCAGCCAGGGAGGGGAAAAAGGTGAGCAAGGCACTGGGTGACACCAAGGGTAGTGATGCCACTGGTTCTAAATACCCTTCCCAAGACTTTAAATCCAGAATTCCATAGGATGGAAGTTGGCCCTCCATATCCACGAATCCTTTATCCAAGGATACAAGCATCTACTGCTTGAAAATATTTTTAAAATACATGCATTCCAGAAAGCAAACCTTGATTTTGTCATTTTATATAATGGACACCATTTTACTAGGTCATTGTATTTAATTGTATTTAATGACCTTGGCTTCCTCAGATTTTGGTATCCACGGGGGGTCCCGGAACCAAATCCCAGAGGATACCAAGGGCGCGCTGTATAAATATTTTAGACCAGTGGTTCCCACACTTTAGTCTTCCAGGTGTTTTGGACTTAAGCTCCAAGAATTCCTGGCTATTGGTCAATTTGGCTGGGGCTTCTTGGAGTTTAGGTCCCAAACATCTGGAGGACCAACATTTGGGAACTACTGTTTTAGATAAACAAAAAATATAATATTTATGAAAAGTTAAGACACTAAATAGGCCTGTGTCATGTTTATCAGGTAGATAAGTAAAAAAAACAAACAGCTCAGTCTTTCTTTACTCAAGCAATGGAGGAATAATCCTACTAGCATTTCATCTCAGCTGAGCTGGGAGCTGTAGTTCCCCCCTTCTGGCTGCCTCTTCTAGATGTCACCCAAGGCTGACAGAGAACAAACCAATAGCTCCTTCTTCTGACATGTTGCCTTGATTATGCACACGGTAAGCTGCCAGTATCCAGCTGCCAATATCTTGAGACACTGGCACACCCATGCTTATAAAATAACTGAGTATCTGCCATAGGATAGGGGGAGCAGCTTTGTTATTGTTATTAACTGCCCTCAAGCTGATTTCAACCCATGCCCTGCATGCCCTGTGGATGGGACACCTCCAAGACTGTCTGTCCTTCCCTGCTCTGCTTAGATCCTGCAAACTCATACCCATGACCTCCTTAATAGAGTCCATCTATGTGGCATGCAGCCTTCCTCTCATTCTATTTCCCTCCACCTTTTCTTTTTATTTGCCCCCAGATGCTTCCAAACACCCTGTAGGCGGGCTTTCTTGGAGCCCTAGAGAGAATTTTAGGTCATTTTGAGGCAAAACAATTTTTTGAACAATTTTACAAATTCTCATTTTGACTCCCTAGGAGATCCAAGAATGCTATATACTTGGTTAAAATGCTCTCAACACATGCTAGAGTTCATTTTGGGCAATTTTGGAAAAACAGAATTCACCTAGGGGTAACCTGGAGGCCCCAAAAATGGGTCTGTGGATGCATTCTGTCTGCAGGCTGTACTTTGCCCTCCCTGCCTTAGAGGATGAAATAGAAGGCATACTGATCACATTTTCAGATGTCATCAAATAGTGTGTGTGGCAGGGAGGTAGCAAATACCCCAGGGGACAGGATCAAAATTCAAAATGAACTTGATAGATCAGAGAACTGGACCAAAACCTTTTTAAAAAGTGAAATGCAACTGGAATAATTATAAAGTACTACAGCTAGGCAGGAAAAATGAAGTTACAAATATAGGATGTGAGAAACTGGGCTTGAAACAGTACATGTGAAAATGATCTAGGAGTCTTAGTACATCAAACACCAAACATGAGTCAACTGCGTAATGCTGGTATAAACCTTCAAGAAGGAGTGGACTTACTAGGGCAGATATGGAGTTTGGGTGCCCAACCATTTTCCCCACAAGACCAATAAATTTTGGGATAGGATTTCCAACATGATTACTGGAGAGGATCCTGTACCTTTGCTGTATAAAAGTGGGAATTTCAGTAGATGTTGGTTGTTATCTGTTTACATGATAAGCAACACCTGTTGAAATTCCATCTTCTACACATTGAAGTTTGAGGACACACACACAGGCAGTTTTCACTATGGCAACTCTAATTGGGAGTTCTGGGGGGAGCTGGCAGGATTTGGGCAGCGGTTCATGGACATACAGAAGCTGGGGAAGGGGGCTTCCACCTTGTGCCTGTTTAAGAGAATGTTCCCCATTACTTTTCCTCTGTGTCACTCACCCTGGGTAGCCCTTTTTGCTCACCATGGCACTACCTTTCTGCAGTGGTGGGATTGTGTGCTCCTGCAAGGCAAAAGACAATGCTGTTGGTAGGCTCTCCCATGTCAGACAGTCTTTTGCTGAGGAATCAGACTACATGCACTGAACAGCTACTGGGCAGCAGCTGTAGTGGGGGTGACACTGACACAATATTCAGAGATAATGACAGTGGCACCATAGCTGATGCTTGTTACTACAAAAGAAGGCAACAGTAAACTTTCCTGAAACCTTATGATGAGACAGTCCAAACTGAAACAAGAGACAATGCCAGAAGATGAGACTCCTAGGTCAGAAACAACAAACATTGTAGGGGAATTTGGCCTAGGATGAGGAAATGAAGAAGGAGAGGAGCAGACAAACACATTATTTGTACACGCAAAGATGTGCTGTATAGAGAGACATCACCTGATGACCAGTATAAAAATCAAGTAGACTACATAATTCGAAACAGAAGATGGAGAAGCACAATTCTCTCTCTGCAATAACAAGACCAGGAACAGATTGTGGCACAGATTAAGAACTACAGAGATCCAAAATTAGAATAAAGCTAAAGAAGACCACTAAACCAACTATTGTGTCAAAATACTATTTGAAGAATATCCCTCTAGAATTTAAAGACAACATGAAAAGGAGATTTTCACTATTAAGCCTAAGTGACCAGGAACCAGAAGAAATCTGAATTGCATCATTTGGCTGTGGCATACTGCACCAATGACACCACAAAGTGGGATGAACACTCAGTGGGGTGGTTGCTCACTAGCCATTCAAAGAACCCCCTGGGCATGCCCTTCCACCAGCCATGGCACCTTTGCCATCCATCAGCAGTGGCCACAGACTCCTCTTCTACTGCAAAAGGAGAAGGGAAAGAGGAGTCCATGACCATTCCTGATGCCATTGCCCCCCTTTCATGCCTGACCAGCAGCTCTGCCAAACCTGGAAGAGGCTGCTGAGTGGCAGCACCACCTTTCCTATATGCCTGGCACACCACTGCTTTCCTCACCACCTTTTCCTTCCTGCATCCCTACCCTGCACTTCCTTCTGAGGCAGGGAGCACAAGGCAGGGCAGTGGGTAGGAAAGGAGGACAAGGTTACTGGTTGGGGTGGGGTGCTGCTCCTATCTGGAAGTCTCTTCCAGGTCTGGCAGGGCTGATGGCCCAGTGGGAAAAGGAGGCAATGACAGAAAGGACAGCCACAGACTCCTTTCCTTCTCCTTTTGCAGAAGGGGAAGAGCTTATGATTGCTGGCAATTTCCTTTACCAGCAGCTCTGTCAGACCCACAATAGGCTGCCAGATGGCGGCAGCACCCCACCCTCTTTAGGGATACCAGGGAGCCTGGGGATAACAGCATGAGTTACCACACTGGAGTGACATCAACCCTAGTGATGCCACTGAGCCAAGGACATTTTGAGAGGAAAATGCAAAAACAGTATGTCTCACCAAAAAGAAATAAAAGCCCCATTGGATGACAGATGAAACTCTTCAAGCAGTTGAGGACAAATGAGAAGCAAAAGAGGAAATAAATAGGATCAGAACTATGAATACAACTGTTCAAAGACTTGTGCACAGGTACAAAAAAAGTACTATACCAATCAATGCAGAGAAATGGAAGGCCACAACAAAAAAAAGGTAGATCAAGAGACATCTTCCACAAAATCTGAGAAGGAAATTTAAATCAAGAGTGGTGATGCTATACAAACATACTCCATGATCAAGAAGAAATGAAAAGATTATGGAAACATTACACTATATAAAAGAGATGAAGGGATGATAGGTTCATTAAAGGAAGAAGTATTTGAAGAGAAACATACAATTTTATAAAGTGAAGTGGAAGCTGTGCTCAAAGCATTTGTCATAAATTAATCACTGGGAACAGATGGCATACCAATAGAGCTGTTTCAAGCAAAAAAGACAGAATCTACTCTACTTTTAACTAAAATCTGGCAACAAATATAGAAAACAAAACAATGGAGCATATCACATGGGGAGTCCCGTGCAGAAACCCTGCTTTAAGTAGAAAAAAACTGCAAAAGCGGAAGCAATTTGTTAACGGGATTCCCCAGTGTGAAAAGTGAAAACAATGTTAAAATGGGGTTAATCCGAACAGAAACTGCTTCTTTTTACTTTCAGAAAAACCTGAAAGTAAAAAGAAGCAGTCAATGAGAGGTTTCCATTCAGATTAACCCCAGTTTAACCTCCTTTTAACAGCGATGTTGTCTGAAAAAACATCCGCTTTTGCAGTTTTTTTCTACTTTAAACCCCTGTTTCCGCACGGGATTTCCCCCGTGTGATAAACTCCTATGATCCACAAACTGGAAATGCTCAATACACATTCCAGTCCCTCAAAAAGGGAACAGTAACCACAGGACCATTGCATTAATCTCCCATAAAGGCAAAGTGATGCTCAAAATTCTACAACAAAGGCTTCACACTGAAAGAGCAGTGAGTGAGAAGTATATTGAGTGAGAAGTGCCAGATTTGCCAAGCTGGTTTCAGAAGAGAAACAGGCATAAGAAACCATACTGAAACATGCACTAAAGAATTTCAGAAGAAAATCAGCTGTTTTAAAGATTATAGCTAAGCCTTTGATTGTGTAGATCATGTAAAACTATGGATCACTCTTAAAGAAATTGGTGTACCACAACATTTAATTACCCTAATGTGTAACCTGTACTCAGGACAAAAGATCACTATTAGGACAAAATATGCAGAGTGGTCTCCAATTGGCAAGGGGGTCGGTAAAGGCTGCATTTTATCACCCTGTTTAATTGGTATGCTGAACATACTATACACAAACTGAATGAGCAAGGAGGTGTGAAAACTGAAAGAGGGAACATCTACAATTTAAGCTATACAGATAATACCATAGTAGCAGAAAATGGCAAAGATTTGGAATGATTACCAATGAAAGCCAAGAAAGAAAGTGCAAAGACAAGTTTACAGCCGAAAATTAAGAAAAACAAAAATAATGACCACAAATGACTTGCATAACTTTAAAATAGACAATGAAGACACTGAGACATGGAAAGGTTTCCTATACTTTGGCTCAGTCATTAATCAAATGGGGACTACAGTCAAGAATTCAGAAGACTAGTACTTGGAAGGGCAGCTATGAAGGAACTAGACATGACTCTCAAGTATAAAGAATCATTGAATACCAAAGTCAGGATTGTCCAGGCCATGGTATTTCAGCCATCATACTTTGGACATATGAAAGACATGACTCACTAGAGAAGACAATGGTCCTTGGCAAGGTGAAAGGCAGTGGGAGAAAATAGGATGACCTCGTTACAGGTTTTGAGGTAGACTCAATCAAGGAAGCCACAGCCCTTAGTCTGCAAAACCTGAGCAGGGTTGCTGATGATAGGGTGACTCATTCATACTTGCATTTAAACCAGGTCCTGAGTTGCATAGAATCGGGATCACAGAATCGATCCAAAATGAGACAAAGTTCACACTACGTTTTCCATTACCAAATGTATTTGTGTCCATTTCACATTCACACTTACTTTTGCACTGCTACAAAATGGATTCTCAATATCAGACATGATCGATCCATCCCAGTTTTTTTTAAAGGCAATCTTATGATGTGCATCTATGGGTTTCCAGTGACACAAACACTCAGAAGTGT
>CM034703.1:129707975-129718477 GCA_020142125.1 Phrynosoma platyrhinos | reverse complement strand
AAAGGAGTCAGACAAGGCTGCATACTTTCATCCTATCTGTTCAACTTGTATTCAGAATATATTATAAGAAAAACAGGCTTGGACATAGAAGAAGGAGGAGTGAAAACAGGAGGAAAAAATATCAACAATCTAAGATATGCAGATGACACCATAATACTAGCAGAAAACCTCACAGACCCGGAGCACCTACTAAGGAAGATCAGAGAAGAAAGTGCAAAGGCAGGTTTACTATTGACCATAAAGAAAACAAAAATAATGACCACAGAGAACTTACACTATTTCAACTAGACAATGGGGAAATAGAAATAGTAAAAGAGTTCTCATATCTGGGATCAACATTGATAGAAATGGGGACTGCAGCCAGGAAATCAGAAGAAGGCTAAGAATGGGGAGGATGGCTATGGAAGAACTAGAAAAGATCCTAAAATGCAAAGACATACAACTCAGCACAAAAGTCAGAATCATACAAGCCATCATATTCCCTGTTACCATGTATGGATGTGAGAGCTGGACAGTCAAGAAAGAAGATAGGAGGAAATCACTTCCTTTGAGATGTGGTGCTGGAGAAGAGTGCTGAGGATCCCATGGACAGCCAAAAGGACCAACAAATGGATCCTAGAACAGATCAAGCCAGATATATCTCTAGAAGCCAAGATGACAATACTTAGGGGGCCTGCAGACAGGCAGCACAGAGCCACCCCAAGAAGCGGCAGATTGGGGCTGCAGCTACCCCACACCATGGCCCCGATCCTCCCTTTTGCCACCCCAAAAAGAGCGGCAAAATGCTGCTCCTTTCAGGGGAAGGAAAAGGGCATCCTAAGAGCTAGTATGCTGCTCTTCATCAGCCCTTCCGGTGCAGCATGTCAGGATGCGGTGCCGGGAGGGCATCCTGATGCCGCACACTGTGTGTAATGGCATGCAGCGTCAGGATGCTGTCAGCGTGAGGTTGGGGCATCCAACTTGCAGCTGCCCTGCCCCATCTCTGCCTCCAGGCCAGCCCTTTGAGCTGGTCTGTAGAGGTCCTAAGACTGTCGTACTTTGGACACATCATGAGAAGGCATGAATCGTTGGAAAAGACAATAATGTTAGGAAAGGTGGAGGGAAGTAAAAAGAGAGGAAGGCCACATGCTAGATGGATGGACTTTATTAAAGAGACCATGAATAAGAGTTTGCAGGAGCTGGGCAGAGCAGTAGAGGACAGGGGGGACTGGAGGTGTCTCATCCATAAGGTCGCCATGGTTTACACCGATGCGAAGGCAGTTAACAACAACAAAAAATGTTGAAGATGGAGCAAGTTGATTTTTGACTGCTAGAGACTAGAATACAAATCAGTGGATTCAGACTGCAAAAAAAGATGCCACTTAAATATTAGGAAGAACTTCTTGACAGTAGTTCTTCTACAGTGGAATAAACTGCTTTAGAGGGTGATGGATTATCTTTCTTTAGAGGGCTTTGACACCTGGTGCTGTAGGCTATATTTTAAGAAGAAGGAACTGGAAAAAACACCTATGAGTATTCCTTCCCTAAGAAAACCCTATGAAAATAATGGGTTCACCATAAGTTAACAGATGACTTGAACACACACACACACACATACACAGGTTGGATGAATATATCTCAGGAGTACTTTGATGGTATGTTCTTCACTGCAGGGGTTGGAGTAATGCCCCTTGTGGTCCCTTCCAACCTATAATGTTACGATTCTCTTTGGACTTTCCTTTAAAAGTGGTCATAACCTACATATAGTGCCAAAGTTAGCAGATGGTTATTTCGCGTACACTTTACATACTATGGAACATTGTTCTTGAAGCATCAATATAGTTTGATAAAACTTTCACTGCAGACCCCTAACCCTAATTATTTCCATATTAACTGTGTGGTCAGGAATGATTTGTAGATTATTTATTTTGGTACCTTCAAATAATTTGAAACTTGAAGCCAAATACATGTCATAAAGAAACAACCCACTTCCTTGTTAGGCTGGTAACTGGAGAACCAAATAATTTCCATCAAAACTTTAGGAAAGTTATGTTAGTTATGAACCAAATCAAACATCATTGCACCAGTGATTATGTTATTAGGAGTGCAACAGGCTCTGTTCCCTGCCTCTACTTCCTATATGCTAAACCTCTAAGCCAGGGGTAGGCAACCTTTCCCCTTTAAGGGCCGAGGGACTTCAGCTCCCAGAATCCCAGGAGCTATTGGCCAACATGGGACTATTGGCCAACATGGCTGAGGCTTCTGGGAGCTGAAGTCCCTCGGCCCTTAAAGGGGAAAGGTTGCCTACCCCTGGGCTATACTAATTTTTGTGATCTGCAAGATTGTATAATATGCAAATTAAATGCATGCTGCAAATTTTCCTACTATGCAAGTATACATTTTCATTGTTTTTTCTGCCACTAGCTTTCAGTCTTGCCACCACTTACAATGTAAGCATTGATCTGAGAATATTATAGGTACAAGTGATAGACTTGGAAGGAGAAGACCTCAGTTCAAGTCCCTGTTCAGTCACAATGCTTATGGACTTTGGGCCAGTCACTACCTCCCACTCAACCTTACCTTACAATGTTTTTGTGAGGATAAAGTTGAGGTAAGAACCATATAAAGTGGCCATGGACATTACCGATTGAGGACAGAATAATAGTGCATGAGTTTCTGGTGGCAGCATTTTGTTTCTTCTTCCTCTGCCTCCTTCTGAGACACTCCAGCTGCTGTCCAAGGTATGGAATAAAGGCCAGGAGAAAGAGGTCCACCTGTCAGAACTGTGTGAACTTTCCTCATACTCAGTAAATCAATCTTCTGCAAGTTAAACAGCAAGGATTTAGTTCAGAAGTTGCAGAGATGTTACCAGAAAAGTTCTTGGACAGAACTGGGTACCAACCCCCACATACACCATATAGTCTCTTATTCCTCCCCGTAAATTTGGCGGGCTAAGGCTATGTTTTCTGTTCCCATAACATGAAAGTCATTTCTGATTTTACCAGTGATTTTCTGTCACCTTTATATTTATATTATATTTTTTGGTCTGGTTTATTGGTTAGAAGCTACTTTGAGCTTGGAAATCTTTTAAAATAAATAAACCATTGAGATGCTCAACAGCTTTCAGTGTTTAAGATTTTAGATCCCAGTCCAGAGAAAAGTGAACGCATATGAATCCAGTTGAAATCAGTGACATTTAAATTTATTATAAAAATTTGTCCCACTGTTCCAAAGAGGACATCCAAGCTATTTCATAATACAGGGGATCTGTTCTGGACACACACACATACATCCACATGAAAATGGAAATCCGCAAATATTCAAGCCCCATAGGCTTGAATGGCCACATGTTCCTGCATGTGGCTCTGTGTGTGCGCCATGGGTGCGTGCGCCATTTTAACCCTCCCTGCTTGCCGGTCTGTGAAGGACCGAAACTGTGGACTCAGAGTCTGTGAAAATGAAGGGACGAGTGTAGTATATTTTTTTAACTACCAGTATTAAAAGCACATGTGTTTTGCTCTGATAAAATAATCCAGTCTCAGAGTCTGCTTTGATGCATACCAGGATAGATATTGAGCATTAAATTGTTTGACATGTAATTTGGGAACACTTGGTCCTGAACACCAGCCGCTTGAAATTCAGGTTAGTTCTCATTGCATTGTGTACAGTTAGCTCCAAAGATTTCTCCTTCTATTTTGCTTGCTCTGGATTTAGACAGCATGTCATTACTCTGTTCCAGGTAATCCTGAGCTCTTAAACTGCTGTAAGCAAACTTCAGGTGATTCCACTATGAAAACAGCCTTAAAATGCCAGATGTGCATAAGAAAGTTATATCCATAACTAATAATCTATGTATATTGGTATCTGTGAATGCACACCCTCACTCAGCACCTACTTGCCCATATTATACATTGTCATATAAATCCCCTACCTAAAGATAGCTACTAGCACATTGGAGAGATTTAGCATTGTCATCTCCCCAATTTGTTGGTTTTCCATAGGTACAGGTTTATTTACATAGCCAAAGCAGACCAGTGTTCATAGTAGGGATAGTTTCAAATGCATGCTTGTTGTTGTTGTTAGCTGCCCTCGAGTTGATCTCAACTCATAGAGACCCTGTGGATGAGACTTTTCCAATCCCCTCTATCCTCCAATGCTCTGCTTAGGTCTTGTAGATTCAGGCCCATGACCTTCTTTGTTGAGTCTATCATCTAGTGTGCAGTCTTCTTTTCTTTCTGCTACCTTGTACCTTTCCTAGCATTATTGTCTTTTCCAGTGATTCATGCCTTCTCATGATGGGGCTGAAATAAGACAGCCTCAGTTTTGTCATACTGGCTCCCAGGGAGAGTTCAGGCTTCTGTTCATGAACCCATTTGTTTGTCTTTCTGGCTATCCACAGTATCCTCAGCTCTCTTCTCCAACATCACATCCCCAATGAGTTGATTTTCTTTCTGTCATCTTTCTTCACTGGCCATCTCTCGCATCTGTACATGGTAATGGAGAATACCATGGCTTCTATGATTCTAACTTTCATGCTCAGTTGTATATATTTACTCTTTAGGATTTTGTCTAGCTCTTTCATAGCTGTCCTTCCCATTCCTAGTATTCTTATTTGACTGCAGTCTCCTTTCTCATGAATGTTTGTTCCAAGGTACATGAAATCTTTATGATACATACAGTTCTCCTTAAATAAGAAAAAAACACACAGATAACCTCAAGGCCACCATCAATAGGTACCCAGGTGCCTGATTCTGTTTGCTGAAGCCTAGGCTTTCTATCAGTCACTTCTATGTTCCTATGCCCCATGGAGAAAGAACTCACTAACAAATGGTGAAGGGTTCCCTCAAAGACAGGAGAAATTTTCCTTCCCTTCCTCCTCTATACTGTGAATAGGCTGACATTATAGTGGTGGCACTGGCTCAAAAAAGTAAATATGTGCTTGTCTTACAGGTGAAAAAAAAAGAAGCTGCAAAAAAAGATTCTCCCTGCCTGCATGAAGAGTGAGATATCTGCTGTCAGCCTCAAGAGAGTCTTTGCAATTGTGAAAATGGTTTTGTCCAACTTGTGTAGAATGCATAGCTGAAGTATGATAGTTTTTTGTGGTTTTTTCAGGCTGTGTGGCCATGTTCTAGAAGAGTATGAGAGCTGTTGCCCTGTTGCACCAATTATTAGAAACTAGAAATGTCAGATAGGTTGTTTGCAACTTTTTGATCAATCCAGTCCTTCTGTGTTTGCTGTGTCCCTAGGTCCCTAAGAGGCACATGACTTTAAATGTTTGGATGATGTTACTCCACGGACCAGCCCACCTTCATTCCTAGTCAACCTTTCATCAACTTAATATTAAAAGGAATGGTTTGTTCACATAGCCAGTGAAGGCACCCAATGTGAGGAAATAGTCTGCCCAAATAAGGAGGTTCAATAGGCTCAGTTTGGAAGCACCAGTGCATGGAGACAGGATAGGTCCATTGAGACTGGAATCTGCACAATCCCTTCACTTAGGAGTGTGATGGTTGGCAATACACTGGGTACTTGCCAAAAGGTTGGGAATCAAAGGCCACTCCCCTTTGGCGATGACACCTTTGTGTGAGACATTTGAATCCATTGTCCTGCCCTCTCCACACACCTCTAGCCATTCTTCCTCCTGGAAAAATCCACTAAGACTCCTTAGAAACTGCACCAGGACACATTTCGTCCTACAAATATGTCAGTTTAGGTCAGTCTCAATTCAGTCTTGGTTGAGTTCAGACAGCCACCCCATCTGTTTCTCCCTCGATTCCTTGGCACACACAGGTCAACCCAGGTCCTAGGCTGTGTTCTAAGCCAGACTCATTCACTGCTTCCTTCAATCATAGCTCCATGCCTCAACCCAGCAGCCTTCTGCTAAACCCTGCAAATTGCTATCAGTTACCATCTTCACAGCATTAGTTCTTGTATGTGTGTGTGAGTGTGTGTTTTGTGTGAAAGCTGATTTCCCTTGCTGCCATAAATAAAACTAAATTAATTTGGAATATACAAGCTGGAGTCTTTTGATTTGGATTAAAAATACATAGGCTAGACCTTGGCTTTAAAACATTACCCGAAGCCCTCTTGCTGCTTCCTACTGAGTTAATTTATTCCTTCATTGAATACAATTGTGGGTGCCCTCTCAAGACCCTTGCATTTTGGGTAACAATGGAAAGCTCAATGCAGATGACCAAGTCAATCCACCTTTGCCACCATCTGCCATCTTAAACAGTGCAGTCCACGTGTTTATCCATTCAGTCTGTTATCTCGCTACATATAAGATACAGGTCAGGGTGAGCAGAGTAAATGGCAGATCTACTGAAAGCTGTCTGGTGATTACTGTACACTGGCAAGGATTTCTTTTTCACTCCAACATGATTAAAAATAGCAATAATTAAAAATCTCCCCCACACCCCAATTTGATTTAGGGAATCACTCTTGAAAGTAAACCAAGCTATGTGAGAGGACTTGTGAACTTGGTTCTGGTACTCTATTTGTAGAAGATATGGCATACTAGCTCATTCTACTGTGCTAAATTTCTAATTTGGTGTATCTGCAAAGTTCAAGGTAATTCTCCTAACCCATTAGTTCTGTGGAGTCTGATAGTGCCACTGGCTGGGTGGAAATTCCCCTTTTTTCTATGGGATCTTTTTTTCCCACACTTCCCAAGGAGTGGAGTGGCAGAGAAGCAAAATGAGACAACAAAGATGATATATTGGCCATCATTAATTGCTTAAAAATTAGCTAATGGCCCATTTGTCTCATAGTCTCATAGTTTCACTGTTTAAACTGCAGGTGTAGCATTTGCACACTAGATACCTTGTGATTGTTCAGGTAAGAGATATGACAATGCACCAAGAAGATAGAAAAGAGCATGGCTTATGCCCCTGGAGCCAGAGAGCCTGAAAGGGAGGAGGAAAGAGGCTGCATACTGCTTACAATATAGGAACTTATCTACCTACCTATCTGTGTGAGGTATTTATAAGGCACCTACTACAATGGGTATCTCACAGCCTTATCTAGCTTTGAACTAGTGTTGTTGTCATCTTCTGACCCGTCCCCTTCAGGAGGAATGAAGACCATCTTTATTATTCAAAAGCAGCATCAGTATCCACTTTTACTAGATCTGCTGCTGACCATTTCTGATGATGCAAGAGTCAAGATACAGCCTATAATAAAATTTCCACTTCTGATAGTTTCAAAGAGTTTTAGAGGTATGTGAGATAATATATGAATCACGTTTCTCTAACCTCGGGTTCTCTAATCCAGCCCTCCTCAGATGAGGTGAACCACAATTTATTTTATTTTATTATATATTCCTGCCTTTCTCCCAAAATGGGGAGGAGGAGTTCACATTATCTTTATCAAATGCCATCCTAAAGAGGTTGATGGGCAGTGCAATGCAACAATCTGAAGGGAAAGCAGGTTTAAATTTCATACTGCTAGATTCAACACAAAACAATGAGGTATAGCACAGAATTACATAGGCAAGGCCCATTGAGCCAATATTTTATTTGCTAAAAAGAATCATCACTCCCATTCCAAGTCAGCAATGCATACTCAACGTCCTGGAAGTTGTTGCTGTTAAATGATTCTGACTTATGGCAACCCACGGGATTATTTTGGCAAGTTTCTTCAGAGGGTGTTTGCTATTGCAGTCCTCTGAGGCTGAAAGACTATGACTTGCCCAAGGTCACCTAGTGGGTTTCCATGGCCAAGCAGGGATTTGAACCCTGCTTTCCAGAGTCATAATCCAATGCTCAAACTACTACACCATGCTGGCTCTCTTCCTGGGAGTTAACCCCCTGATTTCAATGTAGCATACCTCTGAGCAGACTTGCATTAAATTGGAAGTGGGCAGTATTGGAGATTAGCAGCCTGCATTGGCCCCATGTAGGACTTTAGAGAGATGTACAACCCCACCCCAAATTTCAACATCCCCCCCAAGGCTCAGTAGAGGCCTTTTCCCCTCAACAGACAATAAACTAGAAGTTAACTTCTGGGTCAATTCCTGCATACTCTCCAGCTGTCCTAATTTGGTAGGCACAAATTCTCTGTCATCCCACTGTTTCAGCTGCTTTTCAAATGTCCCAGTTTCTCTCATCTCCTCCCACTTTCCCCCTCAGCTTACTTCAGTTACTGCAAACTGAGTTCAAAGTGTAAAAATAGTTTGCAGTCCACTAACTCAGCAGGCAGGAGAAGAGACGAAGGGCTGGAAACTTGCCCTTCCCAGTAGACTCAGGCAGAAGCAGACTTTTGCAGCCTTTCGTAGCTTCATCATTCATAACTTTTGTCATCTTGATCACACTCTTGATTTTGCATGGCCACATTTGTCAAAGGGAATGTCCTCTTCATTCTAAAAGAGTCCTTGGGGCGGATCCCCTAGGGATACTCAGGGACAAAAAATAAAATTGTGACACCTCTCGTGGAGATGAGTACAACATAACTGGTACAAGAGCCCTGGTGGCGCAGTGGTTAAATGCCTGTACTGTAGCCACTCACTCATAGACCACAAGGTTGCGAGTTCAATACTAGACAGGGCTCAGGCTAGACTCAGGCCTGCATCCTTCCGAGGTCGCTAAAATGAGTATCCAACTGCTGGGGGGAAATGAGTTTACAATTGTAAACTGCTTAGACATCCCATAGCGTGATATGAAGCGGTATACACAAAACAGAAAGTCAAAGAGGGGGCATGGGGTGAAGGGGGGTGCCCTGGGGGATGTTCTGAGGGCCACATGTAGCTTTCCCCCTGCATTAGATTGTTTGTGCCTGTGTTTTTAATTTATATCTTGCCCTTTTATATATTATATTTTTATTCCTGCATTGCTGAGAATTGGACTTAATGCTCCCCTGTGATTCTATGATTCCCCCACTTGCTTTGTATGCCTTCAAGACATTTCTGACTTATGGCAACCCTGGGGTTTTCTGGGCCAGATTTCTTCAGATGAGGTTTGCCACTGCCTTCCTTTGAGGCTAAGAGCATGTGACTTGCCCATGGTCATCCAGTGGGTTTCCATGGCTGAGCTGGGAATTGAACCCTGGTTCCCAGAGTTGTAGTCAAGCATTCAAACGACTACACCATACTGGGTCATTCTTACAGTTAGTGTTTTCTAGAACCCTTCCCAAATGCAATTGTTGCTTTTTAAAATAAAGAGTTAGAAAAATGAAATTTTGGATAACTCTCTTCTGGCAGCACTCAGCATCAATAATAAGTGCTTGTTCACTGTATGCTACAAGGTAGAATTGCAATTAATTTTACTCACTTTTATTATTATTGTTCTTTTCCACATTCACGGCCTCCTGTGTTTTGTATGTATGAGTAGATAGGAACCAGCTACAGTTTGCAGGGAAAGTAAAAGTCCAATTACAGAACCCAAAACAGCTTATGCACAAGTTAAAATACGATTCAACTAAAGCCAATCAGTTATAAAGTTAGAGAACAGGTATGATCTTGTTAATAAACAATTACATTAAGCCCAAACACTGAATAAAAGCAGTTGTAAAACATTTAAGACTGTGTATGAGTATTTGACAAGAGGCAGAAATGGAGAACATCAATCCCTTTACAAGACCCTTCTGTGCAGCCAGTTAATGGCCAACAGTCTATCTGAAGAAAAGATCCAAGGGCCAGCAAATGTGACAGGAGGCATGGTGCAGTGGTTTGAATGTTGGACTAAAACTCTGAAGAACAGTGTTCAAATCCCTGCTTGGCCATGGAAACCCACTGGACAAGTCATACTTTCTCAGCCTTAGAGGAAGGCAAAAACAACCCCATTCTGAGTAAATCAAAGAAAGCCCTGGGATAGGTTCCCATTAGGATTGCCATAAGTTGGAAACAGTGATGGAGATTTGAGTCAATTGACTCAGACTCAAGTAGGACTCAGGTCACTTCAATGACTTGATTTGGACTTGACTTGGCAATAAATGATGCACTAACTTGACTCAACCCAAGACTTGCATATTTTTAGTGACCAACTTGCTGGCCTAACTTCATCCAGAAACAGCAAAGGCAAAACAACAACAACCTCCAAAGGAGGAGACTCCAACAAATTCTGAGGGAATGTGTTCCACTGTTGAATAGCTCTTATGGTCAGGAAGTTCTTCCTCATGTTTAAATGGAATCACTTTTCCTTTGACACTATTTTACTGTCATAGACTCCTGGGATTTGTAGTTTATTGTTCCACCAGAGCTCTCTTACAGAGAAGTCTATATATCCCCCCAAAAAACAATCCCCAGTATTACATAGTATTGAGCCATGACAGTCAAAGTGGTGTCCAAGTCCATTAATTTTGCAGTGTAGATGCAGCCCTAGATACCATACTTCTATTGATACAGCCCAGAATCACACTGGCATTTTAAGCTCAATGAATTCTGCCAAGAAAACCCCATGTTGTGGCCTCAGGATAATCATAAATCAGAACTGACTTGTGGGCACACAATAACTTTCTTTCCATGTTTATCAGCAGATGATTCTGTTAGAATATAGATGGGTTATACAGTCAAAAGTGAAATGTAGAGA
>CM034703.1:129642701-129673747 GCA_020142125.1 Phrynosoma platyrhinos | reverse complement strand
TAACTGTGGGTTTATGTGTTTTTAATTGTGTTTTATATTTTAACATGCCGTACCCCATGAGCCTTGAGCCTTGAGGAGAGGCAAGAAAGAAATAAAAAATATTAGTAGTAGTAATAGTAGTAGTAGTAGTAATCTTGTGGTTTTTTTTAAATGTCATTTGCAGGACAAACAGCTATCCACATTGCAGCAGCCAATCAAAACATAAAATTGGTGAAATGCCTGCTTGAGAGAGGAGCTCATCTATCCACTCCCAGAGCTACAGGACTCTTCTTCAGGCGTAACACCCAAAGCCTCTTCTACTTTGGTATGATCCCATCTGCAGCTCCAGGAGACAGAGGGGTTATTCACACTGTTAAAATAATTCAGGATGAATCTGGGTTGAATCTCTGTTGTTCATGCACATCCTGAATGCACCTGATTAAATGGGGGGGAGGGGAAATGGCCAAAAAAACCCCGGAAAATCGATATTGGGTTTTCCCCAAGTTTTTAAAAAAGTTCGGCATCATCAGTATTGTGAATAACTGATGCAAATAAACCTGGGATGAAATGCTGCATACCAAAAGGAAGGGGTGGTTCCAAATGCATTCATATCTTCAACTCCATCTTTATTTGAATGCTTGCATGTATGAGCAATCAAACTGGCTGAGGTGCGCATCGATGTGGATCAATGTGGTTCCATAGTGTGAATAACCAACCTGGAATGTGTGAGTGAGATTATTCACATCATCATGCTAAAAAACATGTCTGAATGACCCCAGGGATGTGTCTGGGATCTGGAGAAAAAAATTAGTGCTGCACAAGTTTTAGGGATTGTTCCCCAAGCTCTGAAACAACCCAAGAAGCAATGGGTCCTTGCCACTCTTTATACCAGTATCTTTCACCAGACCAGGTGTGTTTCCATTGAAAACAAACTGGTGTGGCAATTGGGTGTCTTATTCATAACTGACAGTTGAAGTCCTAAGGAAAGTCAATCAGTGCCTAGTTCAAAGATTTGCCATTTAGCAATAAGCAATACAGTGCTTAATATTCTGCCAAATCAGGCACCCTTTAATAATAGTAATAAATAAATAAATAAATATTTTTCCCCCCTGCCTCTCCTCAAAGCTTGAGGTGCGGTACAATGTTGAAATACAAAACACAATTTAAAAAGGAAACACTTAAAAACACCAGTTAAAATACAATACATACAATACAGTGGTCCCTCCACATTCACTGGGGTTAGGGGTGAAGGACCCCTGTGAATGTGGAAAAACCGCAAATAAAAAAAAAACCACTATTCTTTTTACCTGAGCACCTCCAAGTCCTCCAGTGGAACTCTGTGGTCAACATTTGCCAGAAGTTGATCATAGAATTATACTGGAGGACCTAAAAATGCCTACAGAAGTGCTTTCTATAGGAATTTCTAGGTTCCCCAGCACAACTCTATGGTCAACTTCTGACAGAGTTGTACTGGAGGACCTAGAGGTTCTTAGAGAGACCATACTAATTAAAACTACAAATAATCAAATCACAAAAGTCAAAGCTGCATATGTGGATGGCCAACTCTGCTATAAAACCATTAAAATACACTTATACATTCTTTAAAATATAACAGTTAAAAGTTGTGATTTAAAATTGACTGGATAGGCCTGCCAGAAGAGATATGTCTTTAATGCTGTTTTAAATGTAGTCCTCATTTTCAGCTGTGGTTTCTCTTCTGGCAGATCTTTCCACAGTCTGGGGACTGCAGATGAAAAGGTACTCTGGGAAACTGTTGCCAGTCTAGTCCTGGCTGGTTGGAGCAAACATTTCCCAGAGGACCTGAGTGTACAGGGAGGAATGTTTACTTTACTTATTATGATGGTAATTAACTCTGATCTTACTCATAATATGGGTTTGCACACTGGTACCTATCCTGTAGGAGAACCAGCTCGTGTAGTGGTTTGAGTGTTGGACTATGACTGGAGACTGGAGTTCAAATCCCAGCTCGGCCATGTAAACCACTGTGTGACTTTGGGTAAATCACACTCTCTCAGTCTCAGAGAATGGCAATGGCAAAGCCCCTCTGAAAAAACTTGCCAAGAAAACCCCATAATAGGTTAACCTTAGGGTTGCCATAAGTCAGAAATCACTTGAAGGCACACAACAACAACATGTCCTGGGGCAGCTTGGACTACAATTTGCTGATGGCCCATCAGCCTTTGCCACAGAGCATTGTTGGTTCAGAAATTGGGGGACATTGTTATGGGGCAGTGGTGGCAGGCTGACTGCTAGTTCAGCACCTAAACACACTCAATCATGTCTAATTTTGGAAACCAAGCAGGATCAAGGCTTGGATAGGAGACCAGCAGAGAATACCAGAGATCTTCAGGTAATGGATGGAAAGAATCCTGATTGAAATCCAGGTGTTGCCAGTCAAAAGCTGACAGTATGGGGCAAGATGGCTCAGACTCTGTATTAAGCAGCTTCCTGTGTTTCTTTACATTTCAGAGTAGCTAGGGCATGTTATCATGAATCAGATTGACTGACATGCCTTGCATTTGAAGTGAAAGCTCTACTTGTGCTGTTAAGTCTGTGATGACTTCTGAGAACAGATACAATGTGACTTAAGTCAGTCATGACTCAATTCTCATTGATATCAATGAGGGTCTAACCCAAATATAAGTAAGTCTAATGCTAAGCTATTAGTTAAAAAAGCATACTTTTATTATTTTATAATGATGTCTGTGTATGTCACTGGGTGACCTGGGGCAAGACGCACTCTCTCAAACTCAGAGGAAGTCAAAGGCAAACCTCCTCTGAACAATTCTTTCCAAGAAAACACATGATAGGATAATCTTAGTGTCATCATAAGTCAGAAACAACTTTAAGACAAACATCAACACCAACATTGTGTATGCCACAGCAGGCAGAATCATTTGGGAAGAGCCACTTCTTCCAGGATGGAAGAGAAAGACAAATCCCTCTTCTAAGATTAGCTGAAAAACTGATTAGTCTAAGAATGAATGATCTAATTGTTGCAGTCTAATTACTGAGCTTTACGAAAGCCTCCCACTGCTAGTGTTTGGGCCTTGTTTTAATCCACTTTATTCCTCCACAGGGGAGCATGTTTTATCCTTTGCAGCCTGCACAGGAAATGAAGAAATTGTCCGTCTGTTGATTGAAAATGGAGCTGATATCAGGGCACAAGATTCTCTAGGTAAGAGCCTTGCCGTCAGAAGGAGAACGAGACTTCTTCAAGACTTCTTTGATAGTCGGAAACAAGTTATGCATCTCATAAATACTATTGAGTGAATGGTCCAGACTATTCCATTAGGTGCCTCTATCAAATAACATGTAGCACAATTTTTCCTGGACTGTTAGCAGCAGAAGGCAGTTTTTAAAGATGAAAAATATTTTACTGCAGAATATCTTTCTGCAGTCCTTTCAGAAGCAGACCAAATTATACTTTTACCATCCTTTATCTTATATTAAGGGCAGTTGGCTGAGTAGCTTTTTATTAAGAGGGTATGCTTTCAATTGATTCATTAAGTGACTGATTGATCAAGCAACAGCATTTATGTACAGTGGGCCATTGGTATCCACTGGAGTTTGGTTCCAGGATCCACAGTGGATACCAAAATCCATGGATGCTCAGGTCAGTTACATACAATGGCATAGTAAAATGGTGTGCCTTATATAAAATGGCAAAATCAAGGTTTGCTTGATTTGGAATATATATATTTTCAAGCCGTGAATGCTAGAATCTGTAGGTAAAGAATTTGTGGACATGTAGGACTGACTGTACATTTGTAAATTAACAGCCCCTCAATATCACTTCCCTTTGGAGTTATTGAACTGTGTTTTTTATAATTTATAAGCAAATTAATAATAAAGAGATGCTACCATTCATTGTTAATACATTATTTTTTATTTGTGTAACAAACCCAACCAATTTGAAAGGAAGGAAGGAAGGTCCAAGTCTGCATTAATGCTTAACACTACCATTTACAATTTGAGCCATTGATTTAAAACTGATGTAATTAAAGTGACCTTTTTGTTGATTGAAATCTACTAAATACACTGAATGAAGCCAGTCTGATTAGTCAGCTGCTAACTTTCCATTATGCTGCTTTTTAAGTGTGGTTCTTTCATTGTTTCATCCCCAGGTAACACTATACTTCACATCCTGGTCCTTCAGCCCAACAGGACATTTGCATGCCAGATGTACAACTTGCTGCTCTCCTATGACAAACATGAGGGGGGCCTTGTGCCTCTGGACTTGATTCCAAACAATGAGGGTCTTACTCCATTCAAATTGGCTGGCATTGAGGGCAACACTGTGGTAAGCATACAATCTGTTTGTTTTCTGGGAGAAAAAGAAAAGGTAGTTCAAGAATAATTTACTTTGATGCTCTGTTCTTTTTTTCCCCTTCAGAAAGCTCCAAGGAACTTTGGTGGGAGTTCCCTAGCATACTTACATCTAAGGCTTAATATATGTCCTGCTATTATTGACAAACAATATTTTGTTGTATGAGCAGACACAAGCCTTTGACTTGGATTCTTACTTTTCTCCTGTATGAGACAACTTGCATCACTAGTCATAAGTGTTTTCTGCTTATCTGGTTTATTACAAACCATGAATGTAAGGGGAGTGGACAATCCCAAAACATATACAAGTAACAAATAATGGTTTGCTATTAAATCTGAATTTAATCCAAGGCTCTCTCAGTTTGTTCAGACCCCCTTACTTTTAACAGGATCCAGGAAATTTCTGTTGGTGCATTTTTTAATGCTTGGGCCTAAGAGCTGAAAGCCTTTTGAATGATTCTGTCCTCCTTTTGAAGCCAGTCTACAGTTTTTCAGGGAGATTCCAGGAAAACAGATTCCACCTCTATTCCAGCATTAAGAAGATTTTTATTCTCTGAAGCTCAGTGTCATCTTCAGCAAATTCTGGAACAGAGCCTCATGAAGAATATGACATGACTAATCTTTAGGTCTCTTTCTTTTCCAGATGTTCCAGCATCTCATGCAGAAGCGAAGGCACAGGCTGTGGTCCTTTGGGCCTATTACCACTATTTTCTATGACCTCACAGAAATTGATTCCTGGGGTGAAGAACAACCTTTTCTAGAGCTTGTTGTTTCCACCAAGAGAAGAGAGGTATTCTGTGCTTCCTTAATTTATTTTATTTAAACATCGTTCCAACACAGTTAAATTTTTCTTCAAACAAAAACAAAAACAGTACAGCTGCAAATGACTTTTAAGTACCCCCATGGCTTTCAGCATTCAGTCAAAAGGGACAGTAGCTATTTTCTGGGGCTTAGCAAGCCTTCTGAAAGCATAGGCCAGTTGGGCAGGTGGGTGGAAGGCAGGGTACATGGAGAGTCTATTAACCTATTACAGCTTATATCCCTTTGGTAGAACTGAAATGAATTGTCATAGTGGAATCGTTATGTCTTAAAAGACCAAGGGAGGTACTGTATTCATAAGGTGTGAATGTAAAAATCATTATGAATTGCCATGAATTCAGTACAGAGTTAAGAGTAGTGTAGTGTCTTGAGAATTGGACTAGGACTCTGCAAGGACCAGGGTTCAGTTCCCCACTTGGCCATGGAAACCCCATGAGTGTCTTTAGGCAAGTCACACTCCCTTGGCCTCAAATGAAGACAATGGCACACTCCCTCTGGATATGAGTAAATCTTGCCAGGAAAACCACATAATAGGTTCACCTTAGGGACACCATAAGTTGGAAATAATTTGAAGCGCACACAGCAGCAGCAGCCCTGAGTCAGGGCCACTGATTCAGTAGGATAGTGAAAAGCTCTTCTACACTTTGGAAGATTTGGCAGTTTGGTAACATTCAAATTTCTTTTCCTGCTACTATTCTTTTCCTGCTGTTGTCCCTCTTACCTCCAGCTCATACAGTGTCTTGCCCCCATGTTTTTCATTCGCCTTATGGTATTAGGAAGGGACAGAAGCAGTAGCAACAGTATAGGTTGGCTCCAAGGTTGTCACCTCTTGTGTGATCCAAAAGTCAAACTGCAATAAAAGTTGTCAGCAGAAGCCTTTCATGACTGACCAAAAGCAGCACTTTAGATTTTGTCTTTAAACCTGAAAAGCCAGAATAGCAATGGCTTTCAGACTGCATATCCTTAAAATTGCCATTAGAAAAAGCAATGAATACTGAGAAGAGTTCTTAAAATCCTCAGATTTCAATTTGGACAAATGAAATGGACTTCACCAGTGGTTTCTGCCACCAAACAATCACATTTACAGAGTACAGCTATAATGGGAAGAGAAATACTTCAGTGGCAGAGTTCATACTTTTCATGCAAAGGATCCTAGGTTTAATCCCTGACACCTTCACAGTGGATTGGACAGGGCTCCTGTCTGAAACCCTAAGAAACCATTCCCAGTTGCTGTATACATGACTGTCATTCTCTTCTCTCGCTTTGAGGGTAAAGGGGTTGAAACTCTTTCAACTTTCAGGTCATAACAGAACAAACAAATCTGTTCTTCTGGAAAGACAAATTCTTTGGTGGTTAATGCTGTTGAATTTTAAATGTGCTCTTTAGCAGTCATTACATTAAATTCTATAGCTGGTTTATTATGTGGGAAATGCCTCACTCCAGATAGTTCCATCCAATGGCTCTGCACAACAGCTGCCATTAACCAGTTTACCTTTATGATTTTTACATATGAGATCTGACGTCACTATAGTCTGTTTTCTCCTGACCTCTTTGAACCATCATAAACATCTCAGAAATGGGTCTGCTAAATGTGGTTGGAGGTAAATTCACATATAGCATTAATCCTTGGTTATGGAGACACACCCCAAACTAAGGTGTGCCACCCCAGTTTCTATAACAACCATCTCTCTCTTTCTCTCTCATTTTTTTTATTCTTTTGTTATAGGTTAATCTCTCCTATGCATTTGGATTATAACCTAACCTAAAAAGGAGTTAAAAGCTTCTCCCTATCCCTGTAACACTGCAAATTCCATGAATAGGAGTGATCACGGCATGTATTTTGACAATGAACTGGGATAATTGAGAAATGCTCCTGATTGATAAAACTTTTTTTAAAAAAAAATACTATCTGGATGATGCTAATTAAAGTAAGGTTTATAAGTATAGGGTGGTTAAGAGGTGGTAGAAGTGAGAGAAGGGGCAAGGTGAAAGAGAGAGGCCCTATTTAGACAACCCCAGTGCATGTGGAGGGAATCAGAATCACCCTGCTGATTCCACTTGCAATATCTGTGTATTCATCAGAAGAAATTCATTAGAAATTAAGCTCCCACAGAGAGACTGTTCTCACATTTTAATAATGTGCAAAGGGATCTTTTAGCACCTTTGAGACTAATCGAAAGAAAGAAGTTGGTAGCATGAGCTTTCATAGACTTGAGCCTACTTTTTCAGATGCATGTTATCTGAAGAAGTAGGCTCAAGTCTATGACAACTCATGCTACCAAATTATTTCTTTCAGTTAGTCTCAAAGGTGCTACGAGATCCCTTTGCATATTGATTTTCCAGACTAAGGGGGGTTGCAGACTGCCAGAAACAGTGCAAATTGAGTACGCTTTTAGGGTTAGGATTAGGGTTAGGGAATCATGGGAACTGTATTTTATTGTGGCACCAGAGCTTTCTGACAGAGAAGGCTCAATGTCTCGGGGGAAAAAAACAATTCCCATGATTTCCTAGCACTAACCCTAAGCCTAAAAGTAGACTCAATTTGCACTATTTCTGGCAGTCTGCAACCCCCTTAAGAGATCTATAACTTTGAATTCTAATGGTGGTTAGAGGTTGGCCTAGCAGACTTGATTACCCCTGCCCCATGCTGGCTACCTTCACACTTTCATACTATTGTGCATATTATATTGCTTGAATTAGGGTCACTGAAGAAAAATAAAAGGACACGAGAAGAAAGGCAGGCAAACAAAGTAAAGCATTTTCAAGTGGGCCTTGTTTTGCAGCCTACTAACATTTGGATCCCTGGTCTGAAAAAAGTAGCCTACTCTCTCTGTCTGTCTGTCTGCATGTCTGTTTGTGAGTTTGCACATATGTTGGGACTGCAAGGGTATTTTTGCAGCCTGAACCTCCCCTTTTTATCTGGTCAAGAAAAAAAAAAAAAAGGTGAATTATCTCTTCTGGAAGCTCCAGAAATTAGAATTCATCTTTTATTGGGGTCTCAGGTTCCCTCTGCACTATTTAATACTGAAAGATAGCAATTTCCCCCAAAAAAGAGTCCCAGCCACTGTTACAATCTATTTGGTCCCTATAATAGGGTCTTGCTCTTGGGGCAGAAAACTGCCCTGTGGACCTGCAATGCATGAGTAATAATTCGCAGTACCAAATGATATTGTCAGTGGTATATAGAGGCCGTAATTATGTTAGTGCACTGTGCTAGTGTAAGGATACATTGGGGTAGTGAAGTGTACTTTCTTCCTGATCATACAGGGTAAAAGAGACAGTGTAAGGAAATGTGGCCACCAGAGGAGGTGATTGCTAGCTGTGAGTCCTATTTGCAAGTGTCTTAACATCTGGAAGTGGCATAGAGAATTCCCTGCCTCATGGGACAGGTGATTTCCCAACTCACTCTTCCCAGAGTGCCTTTAACACTGAGGTTTCCTCACCCCTCAACTCAGAAGTCAGATATTTGGAAGCAGGTTGTTTAGAGCCTCTTCCCAGGACTGCTGCAGCCTTCAGAATCTTTTCCACATTGCCACTATGTCCTGTTACTGTTGTGTCACTGTTTTCACAACCACACTTGTTCTGGTGGAGTAGTTACACAAGTGGAGAAACCCAACATAATCCTGGCGATCATCTTTCATCCCCTGTCCTCGGCATTCTGAAATTTCACATAAAACCTCTAAATATATCATGTAAAATACAGTAATATAAATATAAATATAGAAATACATCATGTAAAATACAGTCAGTTAAAAAAAAACCCAACTAAGCCCCATTTCAAAACAAAATACCATTCTAAAATTGGCCTTTTTGCTGAAACCATGTGGAAGCAGCAGTTTTATTCATTCTGTCTTCTGCTGTTAATGTTTAGTTGACAAGTACTTTGATTAAGGGGAGGGGATTCTATCACTGCTATTTCAAAGCAGTTAAAATTTGATTCCTCGGAAGTATCAGATTATTGCAGCCTAAAGGGAATACAATCAATTTCAATTGACTTTATTTCTTTGGGAGCAGGAGCTCATAGTTGGAGAACAAAGGGCTATAACTATAGTCTGTAACTTCTGTTGTCAAGCATAAACCGTGCACTTTACATAAACTTTAGACAAAGGTTTCTGATTCTGGTTTTCCGTTTTGTTATGGACCTTGGCTTCTCAGTCGAGATATCATACCAAATTATAATCTGTGGGAAAGTATCAGGATATTTTCAAATCTACAGCTATGTTAGTCTGTAGAATCAGTATGTAGAGAGATCTTGTAGCACCTTTGAGACTAACTGAAATAAAGATGTTGGCAGCATGAGCTTTCTCCAAATGCATCTGAGAAAGTAGACTTATGTCTCCAAAAGCTCATGCTGCCAACTTGTTAAATTGTTAAAACAGTCTCGGATTGTTCCAGAACTGCTTTTCACCTTATATGCTACCCATCAGTACTTTATTGTGGTTGTAAATCTTTATGAACATTTCAGCAAGCTAACTTGTATTTGTGCTTTCTGCTAAAACTTCAGTTTAAAAAATTGCATTAACAACTTCTTTACCTGGTGAGCAAATATACAATTTCCCTGATTGTTTTTATCCTCCCTTTACTGCTAACTTCTTTTGCCTCCTGCTAACTAGCATCATCTCCACATAGCAGCATGTACTACATTAAAAGATCATTTTTCTCTTCCAATTATTATGTAAACTCATCTTGTATCTTTTGGTCAGAATTTGGAAAGATTATTTTCCAAAACTAATGTTAATTCATAAATTTAATTTCTTAATATTCTTTGTTATATTTAATTCTTTTTTTAAAAAAAAGATACATTTGTCATTAGTACTATGCATAACTTCAATCTTTTAAAAATTCAGTTAAAATACTAAAAGTGCTCTCCAAATCCCCTTATTTTCCCCCAAAAGAATAATAAGTTAACAAGTAGCAATATTCTTTGCTGAATGTGTTACTGCTGATGTTGATAATACAGTTGGCCCTCAGTATTCATGGATACTGCATCCATGGATTCAACCATCCATGACTTGAAAATACTAAGAAAAATTAAAATAAATAAAAAATTAAAAATCCCAAAAGCAAACCTTGATTTTACCTTTTCATATAAGAGACAGCATTTTACTAGACCATTGTATTTAATGGGATCCCACAATGGGTCGAGGAACCAAACTCCAGCAGATACAATGTCCCACTGTGTGCTAAAAATAAAAACAAGACTTTGGTACTTGCTGTTTTTAAAAAATAAAAATTATTATCCCATTTTATAGTATACTTTGTGCTGGATAGTTATGAGGCCTAGGCCAAGATATGTTTTTACCTGTGGCATAAGATCCAAATTTCCTTCCCTTTTGATGTAAGACACATAATAAACCCCTTAATAACACAGTCTGTTCCCTAAAGAAGTGGCTACATTCCACTTCATGACAGTGCTAGATGTAGTCCCCTT
The DNA here is from genome assembly GCA_020142125.1 of Phrynosoma platyrhinos. Lineage (NCBI taxonomy): Eukaryota > Metazoa > Chordata > Lepidosauria > Squamata > Phrynosomatidae > Phrynosoma > Phrynosoma platyrhinos. Next base: position 129,663,168 of record CM034703.1, on the reverse strand, counting down.
CCCCAATGCTCTTTTTTCTCTCTAATACACACACTTTCCCCATTGCAGTGATTAATTGCTCTATTGGGTAAATCATGCATCTTGTAAGGTCTGAAAAAACAACTGGACTATATGCTCATTATGCACTGAGTACTGAAGTTTTCCAAAGCACCCTTGCCACAATTTTCCCAGTGGGAGAGCACCTCTTCCCCGAGTTTCTATAGAAAATTCAGGAGAAAGTGTAGGACCTCTTTGCGCTTCATGATGCAGAGTGACCAATATCCCCCTTTTCCAGGACATGTCTTACATTTCAATCTTCCATCCAGGAGGAATTTCAAAGTGTCCTCCATGTTTAGCATGACTGAGAAGCATGAATTTATATTTATATTAGTATTTTTAGTATACTTATCCTTCCACATTCGCTGGGGTTAGGGGCACAAGACCCCTGTGAATGTGGAAAAAATGCAAATAACAAAAACACTATGTTTTTATCAGAGAGAACACCTCTCTAGGAATCTGTAGGTCCTCCAGTGCAACTCTGTGGTTAACATCTGCCAGCCATTGACTATAGAATTACACTGGAGGAGTTACAAATAACAAAAATAACAAATAACAAAAACACTATGTTTTTACCTGAGAGAACACCTCTTATGAATCTGTAGGTCTTCCAGTGCAACTCTGTAGTTTACATCTGCCAGCCATTGACCATAGAATTGCACTGGAGCTACAAATGCTTAGTGGAAGGTTCTCTCTAGGAATCTCTAGGTCTTTCAGTGCAACTTTTGGTTAAAGTTGACCAGAGTTGTGCTGGAAGACTGATATTCCTAGAGATAACATGTTAATAAAATCCATGAGTAATCAAAAAAAGTCAAATGTGGAGGGACAAGTGTATTTGTTTTGTAATGTCTTACATTTTTCTTGAATGTCATACATTGCCCTCCTTTGCAGTTATGACATCTGGGCACCCTGTCATGAAGACTTTGCAGAAAGCCTAAGCAATGAAGAAGACCTGTGTTAACTTTTGCATAAAACCTCCTAGGAATTAAGCCTATCTAGCTCCCACCCCAGCTCTACATGGGAAAGGGACATATTTTTGCTCCTCTGAATGTTGAAAGAATGGATTCTTCAACATTTCCATAGGTCTTAAGGGAGAAGAAGGAATGATCACAAAACATGTTGCCCATCTCCAATGAGTCACTGATACAGGACAGTCTACAAACTTTTTTTTCAATGTGTTTGCTGCACCAGCCATATCATACATCATATAGCAACTGGAAAGGAAGGAAATGAACTTCTAGATCGTTGGGCCTTCTCAATTTTCCAAGTAGCTTTGAGCAATAGTTTATGGCAGCCCTCTTGCTCAGCTTCCATTCATTGCAAGGCAGGCACAATTCTATCATATCTAGACCCAGAAGATGAAATGCCCTTCCTCCATACCAAATAGAGACCACTGCACTGCCTTCCAAGAAAGAAAACAACCAACAGTATCTGCTGTAGTTAACACTGTCCCCCACGGTCATTCCCTCAGGGCAGGGAACTGTTAAATTAACAATTTGTAACAACTTCTGAGAGCCTTTGTGTCTGAATATTCAAATAAGTAAATAAAATCTTGCACAAGAGAACTTAAAAAATAATTGGCCACTGGTCTTTTATGCTTTATTTAGTCTTTATTTAGTCTATTATGTCTTCATTGTAATATGCAGATAGGATCAAATAAAATGAATTTGCTTACAGTCTATATTTAGCATAATTTAAGATAACAGAAGAGGGGTATCAAAGACACTAAGCAAGTGAGATTCTTTTCATCTTGGGAAGAAGACTCAGGAGATTCAATAAAGGCTTCTCAGAAGTGGCATGGTTTAAGAAGAAAGTACCATGTAGGTCGCTGAGGCAAGAAAGTCCACCTTGAAGGAGCAGGAAAGAGGGAAGTGCAAAGTACAGTAAATATCCACCTCCCACCAGTTCAATAATTGGTTCCAGGATGCACAATGATAACAGACAAGGAATCTTGTGCTTGAGTTTATCCCTTACAAAGTTCAGCCAAATGTGTAAAAAGAACAGTTTGTTCTCAAAGAAGTTACTCAGATTTTAAATTGTGTGTGTGTGTGTGTGTATAAAACATTGTGAAGATACCTGTTGAATAGATGTTTCTTCTTATGTCCTGCTTCCTTCAAAAGCAAATGATACTGTATGCCAGAATGAAGTGACCTTTGAAACTAATTCTCAGTCATTCTCCATGCTTCTTTTTTGCAGGCCCGTCATATTCTAGACATAACCCCAGTGAAAGAGCTTGTGAGCCTGAAGTGGAACACATATGGACGTCCCTATTTCTATTTCCTAGCATTGTTCTATGTCCTCTACATGATTTGCTTCACCATGTGCTGTGTTTATAGACCTCTCAAGAACCGTCCAGACAACCGAACAGATGAACGAGACATCACAGTTTTTATCCAGAAAACACTACAGGTATGCTGAACGACAGACCTAATTATACAGTCTCAAGACTTGTCAGGGACTGCATCTGCACTACAGAAATACCATCACTTTGACTGCCATGGCTCCATCCTATAGAATTCTGGGATTTGTTGTGGCACCAGAGCTCTTTGACAGAGAAGACTAAATAGCCTACAAAACTAGAAATCCCAGCATTCCATAGCATTGAGCCAGGGCAGTTAAGGTGGTGTCAAACTGCATTATTTCTGCACTGCTGATGCAGTCTGGGTCTGTCTATATGGCCAACAGAGGCAGGAAAGGACTGATCAAATCTAAAAGAGATAGGAATGTTTGTGTCACATCAGTCTGCAAGTTCAAGGAATCCCATTTTTTTAAATTTATACTTCAAAATTTTTCATACATATCAGTTTTTTTTTCTGGAAACAGCATAAAAGAGAGAGAGGCTAAAACTCTTCTAATATTTTTGCTTGTGCTTTATTTGTTTTTGTTTTTCAAAACAAAGAAGAATATTCAAAAGTGGCACCTCTCCCACTTGCAGCCTGAAATGAAATTGTCCACACTCTTCTGCTTCGGAGAAGCATTGCTTCATTCTTCTCTATGGGCAGACCAGCCTACAAGATATAACTGTGATATCAAAATAATCTTACTGATTCCATTGTCCCCAGAAATATGTTTTATCCACTCTGCATCTTTATATAGTTCATCAAATTATTAATCCCTAAGACAGCATGCAAGCCCACTCTTCAATGAATGTACAAAGGTGAAACAATTTAAAAGCAAAACAGCAATGCTGTTTGCAAAAAATAACTATTCCCTGATTCATGTCACTTTCTGTTCGGATTCTAAGCAGTTTGCATGCAACATCGTGTGAAGACTATTTGTGCAATTGTGCCTAATATGCTAGATAACTGAGGGTTCTGACCCAGTGATACAGTCAATAAAAATTATTTTATTGGGAGAGTCTATACCTGCTGAGGTCACCATATCGAAGCCTGTAACCTATGAAGTCCTGTATTACCCTTTTTTCCCCTAGGACTTTCTCATGTTCTGATTTTTTTTTCACTAACTAAAGACCCTCTCATACTTTTAGGAATCATACGTGACATATGAGGATCAACTTAGACTTGTTGGGGAGCTGATCACAGTGATAGGAGCCATGACAATTTTGCTCCTAGAGGTAAGGAGAAACAATACAGCTATATAAGGCAATTTTTTAAACTGTACCAACCACAATCAAGAACCTTCAACTTCTGTTTGAGATGACACTGAACCAGTGTTCCTTGACAGGGCATACATAGATTTTAAAATTGTAAACTAGCAAGAAATCTGTAGATCAAGAAGGTGCAGTGTTCTGTTTTTGCATTCACTATGGGAATCCCTGCAGTCTTTTTAATATTCCTTTACCATCCAGTCCCAATGTTTCCTTATCAAAGTATTCTTGTTGCTTGTTTGAGCAAAAATCACTGAACTCCACCTTCCAACCTCCCCATTTAATAACACCATTGCCCAAAACAGCCAACAGCCTGAACACAGATTTGTTTATTTCTACGTGGTAGGATCTGCCCCCTTCCATAGATTATAATGTATTGTAAAAGCTGGGGGTTTAACAAGTTTGAAGAGCCACTTGAAGAGTTGGCAATCTGTATTGTTATCTTCTGACAGGTCCAAAATACCTTGTGACCTCCTAGTCTTGGTGGGTGCAAACTCAACACCTAGAAACTGTCCTAAATGATAATAATCTTTTCAGATTCCAGATATTCTCAGAGTTGGAGCTGCTAAATTCTTTGGACAAACAATCCTGGGAGGACCTTTTCACATCATCATGTAAGGCTCTACATCTCCACAGTTCACAGATATACCCTTCCTTTTTCACTGATTCCCTGTGTCTGTTTTTATTTGCCCTATAGTTTTTATTTTTCTCTTCATCTAATGACTGCTTACACGTTGGATTTTTTTTCTTTTAAAACACCTGCTAGAATTACAACTAATATCTTTCTCAGAAGTTATATCTGGTGAATATAGTGTTAATTCTTCAAGGTATTTCAAGGAGAGCTAGCCAAATCTCTAAAAAGACTAGCACATACCCTAGATTTCCCCCATTCTTTAATGTTGTCAGGCCATCAAAAAATAATGAAACAGTAAAGATGTAAGCTAAATACATACTAAGTAATAATTTATTTGAACATAGAACCCTTTGTGTGTGAAAGTGTGGAGTGAGACAGCAGTCAGTGTGTAATGAGATTTGTGTACTGCTTTCCCTTTTTAAGGTTCAATACTTCCTTCTTTAAGTCTTTCACAGCCTTTGTTCTCTCTTTGAAATTAGAAAACATATCTCTGTGTTTGCATACATCCCTGTGATTTTTGAGATGGCATCTTACAATCAAGCAAAAGATACAAACACACACATGAGCAAAGCTCATCTTTAAATTATCACTAGCAAACTGTCATGTACATACAGAACAGTCATTCAACTGTGGTAAAGTACAATAATATCCCAAAAACATAAAACAGTGATACCCTTAATCAGCCAACCAAAATGCACAAAATACATGATGCAAGCTTTTGAAATTCCATTGGCTTCTTCATCAGGCAAAAGTTTTTTTAAAAAATTATGCAGGAGAAAAAATTATAAAATGAAGATTTAGTCACAGGCTTGTATTTTCTCAAGCTTTTCTTGGTGTACTTTGGAGGCATATCAATGCAAGCGGGTCCTTCCTGCTTCTTGCCAGGTGGCATTGGGAACAAAGCCTTCCAAAGTCCATGAGATAAAATTTGAATTCCATTAGCAATTGAAAAAGGTACTTCTTCTGAGATCCCCTCCACCCTTGTGAGCTCACAGCCCCTTTTGTTTGGTAAAGAACATTGAATATCTCAAGAGAAGCCTCCATCATTTTGCATTAAGAAAATTTTAGGTGTTGTTTTGGTAAAACATATCAAATGTAGTCCCAGTTAAAAAAATTATCTTTGTTGGAGGTAGGAACCCCAAATAGTGTATCAACTGTAGTCTCACTCTCCTGATCATACCTTTTCCTTTGCAGCATTGCATATTCATGTATGATTCTGGTGACCATGGTAATGCGTCTCACAAGCACCGATGGAGAGGTGGTACCAATGTCCTGTGCCCTGGTACTGGGATGGTGCAATGTTATGTATTTTGCACGAGGATTTCAGATGCTTGGGCCATTCACGATCATGATACAGAAAGTAAGGAATACCATATGGCTTTGTTTCAAATATGTGTTTATGTACTTTCAAGTCACCTGTCAACATATGGCAACCCCATGAATTACACAGGGTTTTCTTAGACATAGAATACCTGCAGGTACACAGAATGAAAAGACAAACAGAAAGTGAATATTATTCCTTCCTCTTTTTTTGTAAAAAGTGTTAAACTCTTTCACAAAAGGCTCATTTATAATAAATGTCTTAAATACAACAGTTATATAACTCTTGTTAGAATTTCCTTGCTACAGTAAGGCAATATTAATCTATCCCAGCAATCCAGAAATCAACAATGTTAGAATAGTTATAATGCTGTAAAGACTAGTCTACCTTTGACAGAATTTAAATGTCGAGAGATTATGGTATAAGAATAAGCCAGCTGTGAAAAAGCTAGATGTCACGATATTACATTTTCTTTCTTTCTTTTTGTATCTTACTTTTCTACAGATGATATTTGGAGATCTTATACGCTTCTGTGGGCTTATGGCTGTTGTGATACTTGGTTTTGCATCAGGTGAGATAGAAATTAATTGATTTTAGGGTCATTTTAGTACTCACCTTGCTTTGAACTTGGGTCTTCAGAGTGACAATATGTTTGTGTTGGTTAATCTGGAACAGAGGTGGAGACCATGCTGGCTGGGGCTGATGTGGGGTGAAATCCACCAATATCTGGAGGGCCAAAGGTTGCTAATTCTTGACCTAGGAGAGATTTTCTTCTTCACTGAAAAAGCTCAGATATTCTCACCATAGCTTTATCTATAACATTTATTTGTGTATTTTGTATAACCCCAAATCATATATCTCCACTCTCATTATTTCCAGACATGTAGCAGTGCCTTTCAAATGGTATTTTTTCAGAGCCATGGAGTTGTTTAGAAACTTATTAGGGTTCCAAACTTTAAAGATCAATATTAACTGCCAAGGTTACACCAAAAACAGGTTATTCACCATTTGACACTGACTTTTCACTGCAATGTACAGCCACAAGGAAGAGCTGGACATATCTTTGGGGTTACATGGCACAGTTGTCTAAGTTGGGCAGATCTGACTGATGCCCTAAAAGGGGCTCATGAGTTTCTTAAAGGGGGCAAAACAGACTAGTCTCTCACCCACTCCAGGCTTCAGTTGCCTCCTCTTCTATTTTCACTCTACCCCTGGGCTCCTGTTTGCTCCATTATGCTTTCTCTGTTCCCTTTATTTGATGCTCACAACTCTTATTCAGTATTTGGCATAGTTAAAGATTCCCATGACTTGGATCAAGCGCAGTCAAGAAGTTAGAAGAATGGGAGGGACAGCTATGAAAGAACTAGATAAAATCCTAAAATGTAAAGATATACAGCTGAATACTAAAGTTAGAATTGTCCAAGCCATTGTAATCTCCAGAAAAAGAAAAGAAAAGAAAAGAGAAAAATAATTGGGTCCTAAAACAGATCAAGTCTAACCTCTCCCTGGAAGCCAAGTTGAGTAAAGTGAGGCAGTCATACTTTGGCCACATCATGAGAAGGAAAGACTCATTAGAAAAAATAAACATGCTAGGAAAAGTTGAAGACAGCAGAAAGAGAGGAAGACTGCAAACCAGATGGCTAGTTGTGATCAGGGAGGACATGGGCCGGAGCTTACAGGATCTGAGGAGAAAGGTTGAGGATGGGGGGGCTTGGAGACATCTCATTCACAGGGTCACTATGAATCAAGCTCAACTCAAAGGCAGGTAATGACATCCCCCCTATTCATCACACTTTTAAGGAAGCTCCTTCTTACCTTTTCCTCTTTCCATATTTCCTCAGCACTCTCCTCCCTCTTTTCTGTCCTGCATTCTGCCTTTAGCTCTCCCATCACTATTCTAACTAGCCTGACAGATGTGTCCTCTTTGCCCAAATGGCTCTTTAGGACAGGGGTCATCTGGTTCACTAGGATCTCAGGAAGGATGCTGGGAACCATCCAACATGTGGACACCTTTTTGGCTTTAGAACTATAATGCAGCTGTCAAAGAGCCACACATGACATTGACCCTTTGGTCTTGTGCTAGTCACTTCCTGACCAGTCTTTGTTTTACCTCCAGCTTTTTACATCATCTTCCAGACACAAGACCCCAACAGCCTGGGACAGTTCTACAACTACCCCATGTCCCTCTTCACCACCTTTGAGCTGTTCCTTACCATTATTGATGGACCTGCCAATTATGATGTGGACCTGCCATTCATGTACAGTGTGGTGTATTTTGCTTTTGCCATCATTGCTGCATTGCTGATGCTCAATCTGCTTATTGCCATGATGGGAGATACTCATTGGCGTGTAGCTAGCGAACGGGATGAACTTTGGAGAGCTCAGGTGAGGATATAACTACACAGTGCATAAATTCCCATGGTTCTTTGAAGGGCCTGAGGCTGTCTAACCCAGAATACTCAGCATTCCCTAATTCCTAAAATTATTTAGGGGAACCCATGGTCATTAATCTGTCTTCAGGCAACTTTAGAATTGTACTGTCAGTATAAATACTGTGCCATATGGTGCTCTACAAAGTAGGTTCTAAGGTCTAGCCCAGGGGTAGGCAACCTTTTTGAGCTGGGGGCCAGGTTGCTGTCCCTCAGACAATTGGGGGGCCGAAGCACCAAAAATAAATAAATAAAACATTTTAAAAAATAAAAAAATTAAAAAAATACATGCACATTCTCTCAGCCCCAGAAAAGCCATGGCAAACCCCCTGTAGAGATTTTGCCAAGAAAACCCCAAGAACAAGTAATAATAACAATAATCAATATCATCATGGTGGGGGGCGGCGGCGGCGGCAGCGGCAGCAGGACTGGCCTGGGGCCGGCCCAAAGGCCTCGGTGGGCCGCATCCAGCCCCCGGGCCTTAGGTTGCCTACCCCTGGTCTAGCCTAATTCTATCCCTTCTTTTAACAGTGATATTCTGCATATTAGCTATAGAGTATCCCATATCCATGCTTAAGTGGGGCAGAAACAGGCTTTCTTTCTGATTCATTCCACCATATTCAATAAATACATACCTTTGAACATACAGCCTTGAAAAACAAATGTTTTACTCAGCTGTAAAACACTGGGTTGCATTTTCATTTTGTTTATGGGGTGAGATACAATTTTAATAGTCAAAAAGGCCTTCAAGTGTGTCTGCAGCAATACAAAGCAACCTTGAGTCAGTCCACTGAATCATTCCATTAAAACCAGGGCAGAAAGAATAGAAACATTCTGCAGTTTTAGTTCTTCAGTTCTGAAACATTCTTTCATTTAACTTCCCAATTTGGAATTTGGAAAAGAGTATGATGTTTATTCATTGCACTGAAAAATCAGAGAAATCTGAAGATGTGGATTCAGTATGTGCTTAACTTTCTCATTGAAATCAGTGGTCTGTGAAAATGATTATCCTTGGTTAAATTGTGCCCAGTTTGTTTCCCCAAAAGCTCTATAAATATAAATATAAATCCAAGGATCTGTGCAATCTCTGTAGCCTCTGTGGCTTTTGTAAGGCAGGTGAAGCAACAAGATGTTAATACATACAGTGCCGGATAAGTGAGCTTCAGCATGACTAAGCTGGAAATGAACCCAGAACATTTGGGTATATTTCCAAGAGAATGAGGAAGGTTCCCAGATCTGTGTTTTGTTTTTCCAGATAGCATTTATGCATTCAAGCTCAGATAGGCTCACTGTGACTAAATGTTGGCAAATTTTGTCTAATTCCTTTTTTCAGTTCACTTTAAAACAACATGAATTCACAGATCAAAAGGCTTCAGGGCAGAAACATTATTATAACTTGTGCAAGGTTCATATAGCTCCTACTTTGTAGTAGGTAGGATATTGAACCCTACTTCCATGCTCAGCTGCTATGAAACTGTTTACAAGGTGACCCTGAACACATCCATTGTTTCTCAGTTTTCACTTAACTTACATGACTATAAAAAAAGCCTAGGATACCTTTGTAGATACCTTGAGGTTCTTTGGAAGAAGGGTTCTGCTCCCAACCTTCACATGTACCAAGGAAAAGTGAGTTTTGACTACTATGCCTTAGTTAGCCAGAAAGGCACCATCTAAATACAAGAACCTGGTACCAGCAGGACTGGAGAAACCCTAAGGTTTGCTGAAGTACCTTCTTCCACCCGCCACCCTCCCAAATCCCTGTATGAAAAAAATCTAAGCATAGACAGGAGGGTCCTGAACACAATCCAGTGAGGAATAAGTTTACTCAATGGCCATAGAATACTGGTTTATTGTTTGAAGTGGAGTGGCATGGCATGGCAAAGAACATAATTGGCAGGCTGGAACCCTGAACACAGTTACTTAATTTGTATTCACAAATAATTAAAATTGATGAATTCAGATCTATGAAATAGAACAACAAATTAAAAAAGAGAGAGATTTCAGTTTAATTTATGAATCTGAACCTGGCAAGTATGTCAGTGCTGCTTTTTTGTAAACATTGGCCTGACCCTCTTTGTTTTCATGTAGGTTGTTGCCACTACAGTCATGCTTGAGCGAAAGCTCCCACGGTGCCTCTGGCCTCGCTCTGGGATCTGTGGAAGAGAATATGGCCTAGGGGATAAGTGGTTTCTCAGGTGAGTTCCATTAGATAGATATTTGCACACCTCAGTGTAATGCTCCAGCAATTACAACTGGTTAAGACATTTCCTGGCCATATGTGTGATGGGAAACAAGGAAACTACTGTACACCAGTTCAGATTGATTAGGTCACTGTTGTTTATGGTGACTGGTAATGGCTTCAGGCAGAGGCTTTCTCTAATCTGACCTGTAGATGTCAAGGGTTGACCTGTGGCCTAGTACATGTGGAGCATGTACTCCAACACTGAGTGCAGACCTTTCCAGCTCTTCTCTCACTGAGGTCATACATGACTATAGGCAGCTCTAGACCTAGAAGATGCATTCTCCAGCTATGGTTAGGAGCTGAGGATGGAACAAGAGGATAAAATGCAGAAGGTACAGTTCTGTTGATCAGCAAGGGTAGAAGATTAGGCTTATATTTAGGCTAGCAAATCCTGAAGTTTCAAACGGCTTGTTAATCACAGGGACCAATTTTGCATATCCCAATTCCCTGAGGCTGGAGTGCACAAAGTCCTGAGTAACTCACACCACAAAGTTCCTGGTTCAAACTTGGAGTTCCAGGCAGTACAGCCTAGAAGGTGGCACTGAGAGTCCCAACATTAATCTCACTCTTTCTAACCGACACAGGGTGGAAGAACGTCTTGACTCCAACAAGCACAAGATGCTTCGCTACACAGAGGCATTTAAGAACCAGGACAAAGAAGAGCTTGATAGGTTTTCTGGGAAACTAGAGCTGGGTGAGCATTCCCGACACAAGAAGGAATCATCTCCTTCAGTCTCACGGAGTACATCACAGAGCAGTTTCCACCGGGGCTGGCAAATCCTGCGACACAACACCTTCAGCCACTTCCGTGGGGAAGTGAATCATGCCTTGGAAGAAGAGGTCTATCATGTCTGAGGTTCCTCTTGACTTTATTGTACATGCAGTTGATGCCTTGTGCTGCATCAGTGATCCCTCTAGGAAATGAAGGGATCTCCTTGCAGAATTACCCAGTTCCAGGATAGGTGCTCTAATCCTAAGTTCATCTCATCCTTGTCTGAAAGCTACTCTCAGATGAACTGTCCTTGCTGTTCCAGACAATAGAGGTGAAACGTGCAGGGTTGTTTTTGTTTTTGTTTGGACGTGCATCTTTCTGGAGTAATTATTCTGAGGAGAGCACTGGAGTTTAACAACTTCAAAGGGATTTTCGTGGGAGTTAAGTTACAACCTGTCCACCAGTAATTCTCTATCTTTCAACATGTTCTCAGGCAACATTCCGCTAAACCTCCTTGCTCTCTGAAGAGCCGACTCTATGGAAAATTTAGATCTAGTACAAAGAAAAACTAACATGTTCTTTACACTCAGGGAACTAGCTAAAAGCTGACATCACAACTACACAGCCTGTAAAACAAACAGTTGGCATTCCAAGAGGCTGTTTGGGACTACAGGCTTGAATTCTATCTGCCCACACTGCAATTCAGAGGTGGTCAGAATGGGTTATGCTTTTTGGCTATGGTATGCCAATGCACTTTAATAAGCCAAATAAGTGACTGTGGATTTGATCCCAGAAATGCTTTTTAGGACTGTATCATAGGAATTCCTTTTTGAAAAAGAAGGACCAACAGTTTTCCCTTGACTGGATTGAATTGTGTTAATGTTTGCTGCTCGGGTGGGGTACAGAAGACATTTGTGAACTCATTTTTGGTAAAATACCACTGCCTTATTTCTCCCTGCTAGGTTAGACAGAGGTATATTTTGTTCATCTCATCAGCTGTTGCCAGTTCTTTTGTGCATTGCTTGTGGAGAGGGACTGTGTGTACCTACCCACATTTTAGCTGCCTGGTTTGAGGAAAAGGAATATGTGAAACAGAATGCAGATGTTTGGATTACCATACAGGCTACTTAGCCAAGGCTGGGGATGTATATTCCCATTCATGAGGCATTGTTTCTTCTTGGTGCCTTCTGAGCACTATTGTCACAACATTTTGCTTAGTAAAATACCAGAGAAACTTTATTGAAACTTTTAAAAGTTCTGTTAAGACTAGCAAAATTATCCCAAAGGGATTTTGCACAAAGGAACATAGGAAGCTGCTTTATACTTTGCTGTACCATTGGTCCGTCTGGGCCAGTTTTGTTGACACTGACTGGCAGCAACTCTCCGGGATTTCAGGGAGGCCCTTTTCCCACCCCAGCTAGCCATGCCATGGACTGAAGCTGGGTTCTTCCACATGCAAAGCATGTGCTCTGCTACTGAGCTACAGTCACTCCAAAGCACATCATATATTCCTAAGAGGCCATTAGGTTTTGCAGAAGCAAACTCCAAGATGGTCTGGGAGATTTAAAGACATACTTCAGGAAACTGCCACATACACCTCTACTTCAACATCTGCAGTCCTGCAGACCCAGCTTTCAAGGAGGACTTGTTTTTCAACAATAAAAAGCAAAGTGAGGTTTGTGCTTCATTTGCAGTCGCCCCTTGGCTTTATTATCCCTTCAAACTTCATTCCATGAGGAAAAAACAACAAGAGATAATTTCTTAAAGAAAATCAGTGACTTGAGATTGTTACCTTTCCAATCACAGAACTCAGGTGGAAAGTTACTCCCATACATCCCTGTGTAGCAAGAGCAGCTGGCCAAAGGAAATGTACTTGTATTTGCATTGCCAAGATAATTTTATACTATGTGCACTGCATCATGTAGGAATGAAAGGAAATGTTGAAGGTTAACAAAGTTATTCTGCTTTGCATTGGGAAAATTCCTGTCACAGGCTACTGCCACAATGCAGAATTAATGCAATCTGACACAGTTTTATCTGTCATGGCTCCATCCTATGGAATCCTGGATTTTGCAGTTTGTTGTGGCACCAGAGTTTTCTGACAGAGAAGACTAAATAGCTCACAAAATTACAAACCCATAGCATAGAATTCCATAGCACTGAGCCATGGCAGTTAAAGCAGTGTCAAACTGTATTAATTCTGTAGTGTAGATGAATCCAATTTTCTATGCAAATTTTCCTTCTAGCTTTCAAGCAGCATCCTAGGGTACACTGGGGTTCATTTGAAACTTGTTGAGGGTTCTTTAGTGGGAAGATCAATAATGCTGGACAAGCTTCCTTGAAAGACATCTTGCAGATCTCCCTGCAGGGAATGCCCAGAAGGGACTTTTAGATGTGTTCTGTGGCATACCTTCACACCAAAAGGGAAGAAAGAGGCTCTGTAGCCTGATCAGTGCCTTGTTTCAATTGTGCACCAATGTTGAAGGTGCACTGCCATCCTTTTTGAGGTTCCACAGGTGACATCTCTGGCCAGGGATGTTCCTTGGCAGAAATATGATGTGGAAGGACTTTTAACTTGAAGGTTACAAGTTTCGAAACCACCTTTTCAGATTAGAGGGAACAACTTTGATGAGCTGGTCTTTATTACATTTCAATTTCCAGATGTTCCTTTTAACTCTTGAGGAATTTGCACTATAGGACTGTGGAAATGGAAAATGTGATTTGCACATATGTAAAAATTGTGATCTCTGGTAATATGGTTTCTGAATCGTTCATTACAATTTCATTTTATGGCATGATATTTGGTGAGTAGAGACTGTGTGCAGAATTTCTTCAGATAGAATATGAATATCTTCATATTCTGTCCAAATGAAACTTTTTACTAGTGACACTAAAAAATTTATTTGGTCATGTTGTATACAGGTTGAGTCTCCCTTATCCAAAATGCTTGGGATGAAAAGTGGGTTTTTTTGGAATTTTTCAGATTTTGGAATATTTGCAAACACATAATTGGGTATTTTAAAGATGGGATCCAAGTCTAAACAGGAAATTCATTTATGTTTCATATACACTTTGTACACATACTCAAAAGGTAATTTTATACACAATATTTTTAAACTTTTGTTCATTAAACAAAGCTTGTGTACATCAAACCATTAGAAAGCAAGGTGTCACTATCTCAGCCACCCATGTGAATAATTTTGGATTTTGGAAGGTTTTGGCATTATGGATAAGGAAAATTCAACCTGTGTGTAATTTCTTCCACTGGTTCCACTCTGCTTAAATATCTGCTGAATTCTTACATGGACTCCCATTATTGACCATGGGCCTTTCCACTTGAGATGTAACTAGCAATCAAAGCTGAGACCTACTTCATATTTTAGATTCTTGGTTTGCTTGCTTCTACTACAAAACCATTCTCTGATACTAGGGCCCTACATTTCCAAGAAGATTCACCCACGTGATCAAGAATGCTGGTCCATTACGTGAATTCATGCTTCATTAGTGACTTCTGTAAAAGAGGCAGCATTGGTGTGGGAAGGACTGACATGATACAACAGAGTCTCATGAAGAGGTAGTTTCCCATACTTCAACTTCATGGTGTAGGAATCATACAGACATTTGCAAACATCATCCACATCACCAGAGTAATGAACAAACAAATTCCTGGGGAGAATTTTCCCAACAACCTGATGATATAAAAGTAAAACAAGGGCATTTTATCTCCTGTGTACCTCATATAGATTTTATACATTCCAAAGCTGAATTCACAGAAGCCTGAGGGAACAAAGAGTGAGGTCTGGAGAAGAAGCTATGGCTGCATCTGTACTGCAGAAATAATTCAGGTTGACATCACTTTAACTGCCCTGGCTCAATGCTATGGAATTCTGAAATTGTAGTTTTGTGAGTCATTTATCCTTCTCTATCAGAGAGCCCTGGTGCCACAACAAACTACACATCCCCGAATTCCATAACATTGGGTCATGGCAGTTAAAGTGATGTCAACCAGGATTATTTCTGCAGTACAGATGCAGCTTGTGGGTCTTTTTAGTTTATACTGTTACTATGGAAGCTCATGAGTCCCATCAGTATGAATATGGGGTAACAAATTAGTCTCTAACATACCCTAGCCCTTTTATCATGTTTTAGGTGATGGTTTGTGTCATTAGCAAAATCAAATGATAAAGCTTTTCCTGGGCTGCTCCATTTGAGGTTGAAGTTTCTGATCAAAAGTTTGAAAGTACAGTGGCCCTCTGTCTCTATGGATTCAAGCATCCATGGCTTGAAAACATTTTAAAAAATAAATCCCAAAAAGTAAAACTTGATTTTGATTTTGGCATTTTATTAGGCCATTGTATTTAATGGGACTTGACCATCCACAGATTTTGTTATCCATTGAGGGTACTGGAACCAAACCCCAGTGGATACCAAGGGCCTACTGTATTATCTTAAAATACACCCTGTATGTAGGAAAGTGGCATAACATGGGAAGGAAAAAGCTCAGCCTCATCTATGAAATGTGTAAGTTCTGTGTGCAAAATTTTGATGGTGGAGCTTTTTCATAGGTAGGATTCAGATTACATATGATCCTCTGGCTGCAGAGGAAATTGACACGGTCCAGGAAAAGCATTACAGGATTTTGCTGATGGTTTGAAACTAGCTCTGGACCCCTGCAAAAATGCAGAATTCTACTCATGTGTATCTTAATAAATGTTCTGGGAATTTTGATCTAAACTACTGTCAACATTATCTGTTGCAGATAACTTTAATGGGGAAAGAGTGATGGTCTGTTATTGAAGAATCCAGGACTGTAAAGATCAATGCACTGCAGTTTATCACCACCACCTCAATCTGGGAAATGTAGTTTAATGGGGCCCCGGCCATTCTATTAGCAATCTCCTAGTTTCCCAAAGGAATATTGACCTTTTAATATCTGCTGTGCAGATCACCTCACTTGAACTACTTTGCTTCCAATTTATCAACCATACAACTAGAGAGAATAAAACTAAAGTGAGCCCAGATTTCACATTTTAATTTTTAAGTTTGTTTTGTTATTTGTGTAGTGTCTAGGGATGTAAATCTTGTTCTATTTTATTCCTGCATGCATAAACAAAAAAAACCCCAAAAAGTTTTATGTGTGCTAGGTGAAATTATGAAAGGTTTTTAAATAATTGTTCATATTTGGGCACATTTTCCAACAATATAATTGGGGATGGGGAAATAATTTATTGTGCACATATGGGTTTTTTTATTTATTGTTCAAAAAGTCCCAAAATTCAAAAGAGAAACTCAACAGGGTTGACTATTTCTTGGAAGGGAGGCCTCAGTAAGGACAAGAAAAATATGTTTGTATTCTTTATATCCCTAGTAATGTAGCACTTTCCAGTCCTCTTGTATCATATTGTATTTTTGTATCTTTTGGTGGGGAGAGAAAGGGTAGCCATCACATTTTGATAATGGTAAAATAAAATCAATGATCAAAGGAAAGTCAGATTCCAGTTTATACTCTTACCTATTTGCTTTCTAAAGTAGAAAGTTAGGACTTAAAACAACCTTTTTGAGACAGCTAAGAAAATGTCAGATTGCAATCACTGGCTGGATATATTTAAAATATGACTCAGAATGTAGTTGCAGTTTTTGAAAGCCTTTGTTCTATTGCCAGAAATGCTGAACAATTTCAGAACCTTCAATTAATTGTGCCCTGCAACTAAGTCAGGGTATGCTCTGAATGTTGCTAATAAATGGAAAATCCCCAGTGGCTTTCTGCTTTCAAGAATCCATAGTTATTTATCTGCGTGGATGTTGTATCAGCATTTAAAGGCAGTATGAATCTTCAGCATCAGTTTCAAATCAATTTAACTTTCATGGTGTGTTCTTTATTCAATCCTTTGTTTATGGTGTAATCATTTTTATGATGACTGCACACACCTTGCAGAAGAAGCTACTTATATGGTATCTGAAAGCCCAGTTTTGTTCCTTTTAAATGAGGATTCAGCTAACAGAACTGTCATACCTTTTTCTGCATATCTTATACAGATGGATTACAAAAGCTTAATATCTTATATGTTATACTAAAGAGATACAAGAACATGGTGTTTTTTTTTAGGAAAATCAGCAGCTTTGCTATGACAACTTGCAAGGATGATCTACAGTGGTTGAAAAGAAATTTCTCTGCTGATCAAAACTTTCTTGGTCTATTTCTCTTCTGTATTATTCATTAGTATTGTGAAACAATTCCAATTAAATTATTTCAGCTATGTGCTAATGTGGTCACCAGTGTATACAACAGAAAAATCTGACAGCTGGTAATGACAGGATCAAAAGACAATTATCTTATGCACTCTTTTAAAATTTTATATCAAAAACTGTTGTCTCATCAACTTGCGACCTCAAAATCACTTTGAAGAATCTTTAAGAAGTTGTTCACTGTTTCAAAAAGATATAAATGTGTTGTTTGTTGTTTTTGTTGCACAAAATGAAAGCACAAGTATTTTATTTAAAATAAATCCTTCCTTCTGCACATTATCAGAGTCTGCATGTTTTTGTTGTGGTAGTTGTTATTACTACTATTGATACATATTGTGTTTAAACAATAAGACAAAGATGGGTGGGAAGGGCTGTAGCTCAGATGAGTAACATAAGCAAGAGAAGAAACAAAATCCTACAATTACTATATTATAATCTTTGTCCTTGACAATGAGAAGTGAGGACAGGCACTTTCAACTAGTTGTGCCACCAATTTAAGCAGATTCAGTCTTGTTTATTTCACTCTGGGACCTGTACGTTCTTTTTCATTGGGGTTCTTCTTTGCATAAATTGAATAAGAGTCAGGGAAACAGTTCTTCAGTCTTTCACTAATTGTAAATTCACCTTGGCATTAAAAACTTAGTAGCGCTGATGTAGACTCGAGTTAACTGACTTGGAGTTAAGTCAGACTCAAGTCACTTCAATGACTCAGCTTGGACTCAACTCCACAATAAATGGTGCCCTGACTCAACTCAACTTGCAACTTGCTGGCCTTTTACAGAATGAGAAATGGTTACAGAATGGGAAATGGTTTTCCTCCTTTGAACAAGACTTCCATCACCTTACTTTTTGCCTACCAGTCATGTGATGGAACTAATACTTTGCATTTGTCATATAGGAAGTCCCTGCTTATCTGACATGTGAGGGACCAGGGAAATGTCAAAAAGCGGAATCAGTTGAAAAGTGGGAGCTAGGGTTTTTTTAAGCTTGCAAATGCATTTTGGCATTTACAAGCTAAGACTGGGTTCTTCATTTAATGGCTGCAATTATAAAACATTCTCAGTGCCACGACAACACCCTCCTAGCTTCCTAACCTAAGAATATGTTAGGAAAGTCCACAGTATCATTCACTCTGAGAAGCAGACAAAACTCACCTACAGATCATGGGTGCATTTTTTGGAGGCTTGAGGCAGAAAGATCCTTGTAAAGCTTTTCTTAGGAGAAATAGGCAAGACTCACCCCAAGAGCACAGGGCTCATGCCGAGAGCAATTGCTGTTCTTTTGTGAGAAACACATCCCACACTCTTGGGAGCAATTCTTGCCCACTCGAAGTAAATGATACCATAGACTTTGCTCCCAGTGGGAAGATTGGCCGTCAAGATAAAGCCATAGCTTTTTGCACCGTTGCTCCCTTTAGCAGCCACAGTTCTCAGGAAATAAACCTGTCCCTCCAAGTAGTTGTGTGACCAACACCAGCCCACCTCATGCAATACAGGGATAATATTCTGCTCTTTCAACTGTTTTAAATTATAACTGGGACCCATTAATTTGACATGTGGTTGAAAGAGCAGACCATACATCAAATAATACAGGTTCTGGGTATATTTTTCATTTTTTAACCTAATTTTGTGCACATCTTCTTGATGTCCTAGTTATTGAAACTCTTCATACCCACACATCACCTGCTTTTTTGCTGTTAAAGTTGGCTCCCAGATGTGAGACTGACATGAGACTTGAAAGTATCTTGCAAGGAATAGCATATTAACTGAGAAAGCAAGAGTTTGGGGAAAGGCTAGTGAGTCTGTTACAAGTTAAATATGACTATTAGGGGGATTTCAGACTGCCAGGAATAGTGCAAATTGAGTCCACTTTTAGGGTTAGGGTTAGGGAATCATGGGGATTGTAGTTTATTGTGGCACCAGAGCTCTCTGACAGAGAAGGCTCAATGTTCCAGAAAAAAAAACAATTCCTATGATTCCCTAGCACTAACCCTAACCCTAAAAGTGGACTCAATTTGCACTATTTCTGGCAGTCTGCAACCCCTCTTAGACTTTGATGCATAAGACAGGAAGCTGCTTCTTGCCAGAGTCTGCAAGGGTAGGGCTAGAGAGCATGGATTCCTTGGAGAAGTCAAGCTTCATTTCCTGACCCTCCTCCCACTGACAAGGAAATTGTTTCACTGATGAGAGCAATGTATGCTTAACCGTCTTGTCTACTTCCACTGCATCAAAACCTGCCAAAGTGGCTCAGAGAGATACACTCCCCATTGTGCAGCTTTCATGAATGT
Source organism: Phrynosoma platyrhinos (assembly GCA_020142125.1). Lineage (NCBI taxonomy): Eukaryota > Metazoa > Chordata > Lepidosauria > Squamata > Phrynosomatidae > Phrynosoma > Phrynosoma platyrhinos. Next base: position 129,643,654 of record CM034703.1, on the reverse strand, counting down.
TGGACAACCCTATCTGGATTTGAAAGAGGACAAATGTATATACTTAATTGGCTTTGTCTCACATATGCAGCTCCATTGTTCTCTATTTCCCAGACCATTTAAGAGTCATTATCAGTGGCCAGAGGAAACATTCACACCTGCCCTTTTGCACAAAGGCACAACAACAAGGAAATCAAAATAGTAAAAGTTTTCCCATACCTGGGATCAAACATTGATCAGAATGGAGACTGCAGTCAAGAAATAAGAAGACTAGGAATGAGAGGGCAGTGATGACAGAACTAGAAAGGATCCTAAAGAGTAAAGATATACAACTGAGCACTAAAGTTAGAATCATCCAGTCCATTGCATTCCCCATTGCCATGTATGGATTTGAGAGCTGGACACTGAAGAAAGTGGACAGAAAGAAAATCAATGCATTTGATATATGGTGCTGGAGAAGAGTGCTGAGGATACCATGGACAGCCAAAAAGATAAACAAATGGATCCTAGAATAGATTAAGCCTGTATTCTCCCTTGAAGCCAAGATTATCAAATTGAGGCTGTTGCACTTTGGCTTCATCAAGAGAAGGCATGATTCCTTAGAAAAGACAATAAGTGGAGTGGAGACTGCCATGGTTGCTCTGACCGACGACCTCCACCTGAGTATCGACAGGGGTAGTGTGACCTTGCTGGTGCTCTTGGATCTCTCTGCGGCCTTTGACACCATAGATCATGCCATCCTCTTGGATCGCCTGAGAGAGTTAGGAATTGGAGGCACTGCCCTGCAGTGGTTCCGTTCCTTCCTCTCGGGTAGATCCCAGAGGGTGAGGCTCGGGGACAGTTGCTCATCAAAAATTGAGCTTAATTGTTGCGTCCCTCAGGGCGCCATCCTGTTCCTGATGTTGTTCAATATCTATATGAAGCCACTGGGTGAGATCATTCGAAGGCATGGAGCACGGTGTCTTCAGTACGCT
>CM034703.1:129610559-129624288 GCA_020142125.1 Phrynosoma platyrhinos | reverse complement strand
CTGGCTGGCTTCCAAGACAGGACAATGGGACATTTTGAGTCAGATAATTACACAGTGTTTTACTCAGGAAACAAAAATCTAAGAAGAAATGGAGTGGCTTTAATAGAGAAAAGAAATGCAGCAAAAGTAGTCAAAGGATAGCTGACTGAATAATATCAATAAAATTTCACGGAAACTTCTCAATATTACCATAATCTAAGTTTATGCTTCAACTGTAGGGGCAGAAGAAGAAATTGAAAGTTCGTGTGCTGGATTTGAAGAGCAATCTGACCCCATACCAAAACAGGACTTGTTATTAATCACAGACAATTGGAATAGAATAGGAAACAAAAGAAAATCAAAGATGGTAGGTAAATTTGGCATAAAAAATAAAAAAATAATTGAATATTGTGAGGCCAACTGATTGAATTTTATGAGATTAGCAGTTTGTTTATTGCAAACACATTCTTTAAGCATCCCAAGAAGTAACTATATATATGGACCTGATGGCAATATAGAAATCAAATTGACTACATAATTGGAAGCAGAAGATGAAGAACCTCCTTTCTAGAAAAACAAGACCAAGACAGATTGTGACATAGACCATAAACTACTGATCTCAAAAATTAGAGTAAAATTTAAAAAAGAGCACTAAATGAACTATTGTGCCAAAATATAATCTGAAAAGCATCCCCATAGAATTTAAAGATAAAGTAAAAACTAGATTTGTTGTATTAAGCCTAATCAGCCAGGAGTCAGATGAGTTCTGGGTTAAAGCCATTGTCAGGGAGGAATGCAAAAAAATACTGTTTGCAGCCAAAAAGAAAGAGAAGCCTTGATAGATGTCAGATGAAAATCTTCAAGCAGTTAAGGACAGATGAGAAGCAAAAGTAAAAGGGAACAGAAGTAGGGTCAGAATGCTGAATGCAACTGTTCAGCAATTCACATGCAGGGAAAAACAGAACTACTATAATAATCAATGCAGAGAAATGGAAAATGACAATAAAAAAAGGAAAAACAAGAGACCTCTTCCACAAGATCCAAGAAATCAAAGGGAAATTTAAACCAAGAGTGGAGATGTTATACAACCAGTATGGGAACACATTACATGATGAAGGGCAAATAAAGAGCCAATGGAAACAATACACTGAAGAACTGTATAAAATATATATAAAAGGGATGGGAAGAACCATCTGAAGATGAACCTGCAATTTTAGAAAATGCAGTAGAAGTGCACTCAAGGCACTTGAAAGAAAGAAAAAATAACCAGAAGCTGCTACAAACTACAGGAACAGAATCTTCTCTAGTCCTAATATCTGTCAACAAATACAGAAAAGAAAACAATGGACTACAAACTGGAACTGAATTACCAGGAATTGCACTAACCACTGGACCATTTCATTAATCTCCCAAGCAAGCATGACATCAAGGACACAATTCTGTTTGTGTGTAACTCTGCTGCCATAGACAACAGTGGTGGTGCAGTGCCAGGGATAAAATATCTGCAAGCACTGCAGAAAAAGTGGAATGGTGGCAAATATCATCTCTGCTGAGAGAGGAAGCTGCCCTGACATATCATGAGCTGCTCAGAAGCTCCAGACAGAGATGGTCTCTAATGCAGTCTCCCTGCCATGGCCATGTACTGCTCTAAAAAGTATTGCTGGCATGAGGCAGTAAGAGCAGTACAGCCCAAATATTCAATATTTTGGTCACATATTTTGCATTTTGCACAAAATGTCTCTGCACAACATCTCTGCCTTTTCCCTTTGTTAAGCTAAGCACAAAGGAACTGTTCACAAAGATACAACTAACCATGTCATGGTGCTACTTGTATGAGTCCATTGACACAATAATGCAAGAGCCATAGCATTTTTTAATCTTCGGCATTTTGCAGCAATTTCAAAAACCAGGCTTGAAAATATGCAAAAAAAAAAATTCCAAACTGCCTGAGGGTGGCAATATGAAAGATTTTTACACATCTTGCTACCTCACAAGAATAAGATGAGATACATATGTTTTCTTTAATGCAAAAGGGTGACTCAAATCAGGATTTATAACCCTACTGAGAATTCAGATGAGAAAACAAAGACCAGACTTTCTAGCACCAACATGTAATGTAGTTCTTTAAAGTTGTTCTATTAAAACAAATTTATGCTGCTCTTTTATCTTTTTTCTGTAAAAATGGAAGTACATCAACAGTCTGGTCAAAACAAGTTAAGGCAAAATCCTTATGCAACTTTTAATAACCTAGTCTTAAAACACTTGTCTTGCTTTAAGAGCCTTTGGGCTAGTTTACAATACCAGCAGAACTGACTGATGGTAAACCTTTTTCCTAGAATGCATTTCAGGCTGTGGGTTTATTTACATGATGAATGAGGAAAATACACTGTCAAAAACCAATAGTGTTAGACAGAAACCTATAACGTTAGGTAGAAAGGGTCTCCTAGAGGTATTAATATTTTGTGCACAGGAAGCAGGGAAATATTCAGCCTTGCACACCTGCTGCTTGAAGCAGTGCGATTTTTACTATTTGATTTTGCTGAGTGTGCAAGCAGATATGTTGGGCATACTCAAGCATTACAACACTGAAATTGCTTGTGAGATACAGTGGAGCACATCTGATATGGATGACTCATGCAATGAGGTTTTACTGCCGTATCATCTAATACCTTTTCTGACACGACTCATTATGGCCATATCATCTAGTGTCTTTTATGACTTGAATCCATTGGACTGGATCCTATAAGAGTGTTTTATTGGCACAACTCCCAGTTGTGCCAGCAGTTGGACATTTTAGCTGCTCATGCAGGGAGCTGTCCAACACCTCCATGTATAAGGGAGAGCAGTAACAATGATGAATGGTCAGAAGTGGAGAGAAAGAGGCAAGCACCTGGCATGCACTCTTCTTGGCATTTCAGTTGTGAGGGTTCCAGAGGCTCTTCAAAGCCATGGAACTATGGGAAGGCTGGCATGGAAAATCATCTGTTGAAAAGGCATAATTTCTGGGGTTGGGGTGCAGGTAATCCTTCCCATTATGCCTTATCTTCAAGGTCCCCCTTGAAGCCTAGCATTGAAGTAATAGGCAGCTCTGGTTGCAGCCAACTCCAGTCAGGAAGTGCATGATGTGATTCTTGAGCTCTCCACAAATCAGACATAATTGGTTAGTCTCTGATAATTATGAGAAGAAATATTTAATCATTGAATCAGAGAAGTCATCTAAGGTATGTGATTAATTGGTTCTTTTCTAAAAACCTAATCTATGCTTATTATACAGTAATACAACAGAACTGAAAGCTCTTCTCATCAGCTGCTGGAGAGGTCTCTTAATATGTCACCCATTCTCTTTATATTTATTATTTCATCTGAGGAAAACAAAAACAAGAAACAGAAGCACTCGTGTCACCTTGTTACATAAGATGAGGTAAGTCAGAAAGCTTGGATGATTCTTTTTCACTTTATGCCCACATACTTGTTCTGGTATTTACAGTTTGGCATTATAGTAATACTTGTAATGCCAATTTAGCATCCTTGTTTGGGCATTGTTGTTGTTGTTACTGTGTGCTCCAAATCATTTTTTACTTATGGCAAGCCTATCATAGGGTGGTTTTTTTGGGGGGCAAGTTTCTTCAGAGGGGATTTGCCATTGCCATCCTCTGAGGCTCTGAAAGTGTGACTCACCCAAGGTCACTTTTATGATTGAGCAGAGATTCAAACCCTGGTCTCCAGAGTTGTAACCCAACCCATAAACCACTACACCATGTTGGGTCTCTTGTTTGAGCATAGTAGGCAGCTGTTACTCAAATGCAAAAGTCCTGGGAGGGGGCCCACAATTAATATGCAATGGAGGGATTTTATTAGCTCAATTGAAAGCAACAAGATGGCTTGGACAACTGAAGCAGGGATTTAGTCTGTGTATACTGGTTCCAAAAATGGAACTCTAGAGTGTGAGGCCCAAATTAGTTTTACTTATTAATCAGAAGGAAATCACCATCCATGCAAAGATGCTCTCTCTCACACACCCATAAAGAACTAACAATATAGATGAAGGTAGCAGACAGTGAATCAAGGGGTACAGAGTGCAATACTATATCAATTCCACATGTGGGGCTCCAATCAGGGGGACACTGGGAAATGGATGTAGCTCAGCAAACTGCCTGGGGATCATGGCATGGCCAGCAAGTTGAGGAGTCAAGTGAAATGAAGACAAAAAGGGGGTTTTCTGACCTCAAGCAAGACCAAATTGGTAGTGCCTAAGCAGATGTGTTTATATTGCAAAACCTATCCTGGGGCAGAATTTGGTATTGGAGTGGATTTTCCAGGAGACAAGAATGAGAGGGGAAGTTGGGAATGGTCAGACAGTCAGTGCAAATGTCCCCAGACAAAGGACTATCATTCCCAGAGGGAGACACTCTTGGATTTCTGTTTTGTTGCAAACACAGGGTTCAGCACCCATCAATGAAGGGGTTATGCAGATTCCTGATTGATCTCTCCTCACTATGTGCTCTTCCGTGTCTTCATATTGAGCTTTCTGGATCCCCAAATGTGGTCTTGGATCTCCTTATATGGTATAGCTGTTTCCTTGTGCTGGGGGCATATTTGCAGTTGCAAGCCTCAGACAGTCCTTTTATATTAATTTATATTAATTTATATTAATTTAATATCATAAAGGAGGAGGTAAGACAGCATGTCCTCCAGGCCTTGTCTGGATGCAAGGGGTGTTGCTCTGTAGTGTTTCTTTTCAAGCACATTTCTGAGAAATAGACAGTTGGCCCTCCACATTTGTAGCTCTGACTTTTGCGGATTTGATTATTCCACAGACTTGATTAATATGTTCTCTCTAGGAATCTTTAGGTCCTCCAGAGTAACTCTGTGAAATGTTGACCATAGAGTTGCACTGGAGGACCAAGAAAGTCATAGAGAAAACACTTCTCTAGGCGTTTGTAGGTCCTCTAGTGCACTTCTATGACCAGCTTCTGCCGAATGATGGGCATAGAGTTGTGGTGGAGGACCTAGACATTCCTAGAGCGGTGTTCTCTCTGGTTAAAAAAGTGTGTGTGTGTGTGTGTGTGTGTTTTAAAAAAAATGCAGTTTTGTTTTTCACTTTCATGGGGGTCCTGTGACCCTAGCTCCAGCAAATGTGGAGGCACCACTGTATTAGTGCAAAGAGAAAGAAATAGAAAAAAGGAACCAGATGGGAAAATGCTGAACCTGATCTTTCTTTGATAATGTAACCTGAAAATATGAATGGAGAAAGGGACAGTATTATAAATTACATAATTGCCCACCTATGTGGTGGGAAAAGCAATGTGGAGATTTTGGGTAAAAAAAATAAATAATCAAACCGATCCTTACTTGAGTTAATAAAAAGTCTTATGGTGGACTGTTGATATTTGCTGCCATTTGTATAATTATTCAGCCAGCAGAGGGAGTTTGAACATAGAGACCTGAGAATGGGGAAAAACTGTTCTGCGTTTTAACAGCTGCATTTTATTTACCGTATATACTCGACTGTAAGTCGACCCCATGTATAAGTCAAGGGCAGGTTTTAGGGAGAAAATTATGGATTTTGATATGACCTGTGGATAAGTCAAGGGTAAAACTTAGAGTCACGCAACAAAGGATCTAAATGATGAAGCAAAGGAAAATGATGCCAACGAACCTACCAAATTCTGGCAGGCATAGCTGTTTGTGCTCACCCTAAAGGCTGGCTAGATGATAGAGTTGCTTCCAGGACACATTACATTCTTGCCTATCGCCAGGAAATGGTTGCCTTTTCTGTGAGTTGAAGTACAGTATTTACATTGACCTGTGGATAAGTAGACCCAGGTTTTTGAGGTCAATTTTTGACTAAAATTCCTAGACTTATACATGAGTATATACAGTAATTTTCTAGAGGGTGAGAGACATCAATAGGAGAAACCAAAATATTAAAAACTCTAACTCAGTGGTTCTTAACCTTGTTGGAGGTACTGACCCCCACCAGTTTCATATGCGCATTCACCGAACCCTTCTTACGATTCTTACACATTCACCGAACCCTTCTACCGCCAATACAGACGGACCGTCAGTGCCATCTGGTGAGGGGAGTGGGCCACCACACTGTCAATCACGCCACATGGCCAATCAGAGGGCCACTTCTGTTGGTGGAGGTAGGGCAAGCTGGTTTGGTTGGATGGGGCATATAAATATAAAGGGGCATATAAAACGTATACAGGTTATCACCTGCAGCCAATGATGGATGAGCGGGGCATATCATCACGAATCATATGAATCGGATGTGTGTCTTGACTTCCACCGAACTCACGAGACTGACTCACTGAACCCCTGGTGTTCGATCGAACCCAGGTTAAGAATCACTGCTCTAACTGTTTAGGAACATCTGCTTAGAATGGAGACTATGGTCCAAAATTTGTGGAGGATTTTCAGTAGCAGAAGGCCTTGAAACATTGCATAATTTTTGACTTTCCTTTTCTCGGGCATCTTCCTTGTAATATGGAAAGCTGGAAGGATTGCTTCCCTCTGACTTAGGGCAGAAGTCAAAAGCCATACAGAGAAGAAAATTACACTGAGAGCCAGTGTGACTCACTGTCTATGAAGAATATGGCATAACTCCCTAGTTCCCACCCTCCTTGCAACTAAATCTAATTACTTGTGATTCAGGGTGACTGGGTGTCCTCCTTTTCCAAGACATGCCCTACATTTCAACCTTCTGTCCAGGAGAAATTTCAAAATGTCCTCCATTTTGAGCATGACTAAGAAGCATGAATTTATATTTTTTATAATAGTAGTAATAATAATAGCTCCTTACCTGCCTATCCCCATGGATCAACAACAATTAACAAACAAACAACATTGGTTAAAACACATTGGTTAAAACACACATCAATTTAAAAGGACAAATAAGATGTGGTAATAACATTTGGCAATCTCTTCCATTTTCCTTGAATGTCTGACATTTTGCGGTACCTTGTCTTCCTTTGCAGTTATGACATCTGGTCACCCTGTTATGTGCAACCATTATCACCACCACCAGCACCAGTTTCCTAGGATCATGAAAATTAAAATGAAAGGGATTTAAGAAAAGTACAACTTCAGGGTTTAAGGCTTTAGAATGTAATTTTCTTTACAACAACAGAGCAAGAAACATATTTTTGAAAGTCATGGCTTTCTTTTGGGCCAGAGCTTTATTTGGGTCGACAGCATAATTTCCTGGGTCTGAATCTGACAGATTCATGATGTCATCTTTGGGGAAAAAATTTAAAAATATACTGGAAATATAGAAAGAACTCAGTTTGATTCACTTTTCTGTATGGCAGAATGTGCCCTGATTGAATCTCTTGAGACTGCACAGAATACATCTTGCTTTGGAAATCTATGCATTTACAAGTTTTCTAGAATGATTTGGAAGGCCATTATTATTATTATTATTATTACTACCCTACTTTCCCCCCAAAAATTGGGACTCCGAGCATTTTAAAGTACAATTTAAAACATTCAAAAATATGCACAGTTAAAAATGCATACATTTTTAAAATGCAGAAAATGCAAAAAGTGCACATTATAAAAAAATGTTGTTGCTGTTGTGTGCCTTCAAGTTGTTTTCGACTTAGGGCTACCCTAAGACAAATGTATTGTGGGTTTTTTTTGGGGGGGGGGCTGAAATTGTCTAACTTGCCCAAAGTCACCCAGTGGGTTTCCATGGCTGAGCGAGGAATTGAGCCCTTATCTCCAGAGTTGTACTTCTACACTCAAAACTACTACATCATGCTGGTTCTCAGGTTATTTATTCATTTATATTATAGCTTGGAGGAGAGATATATTGGATTAAAGCACAGCCTGCATCCACACTGGAGAAATAATCTTGTTTGACACCACTTTAACTGCCAAGGTTCAATGCTATGGAATTCCAGGAATTCTATTTTGTTGTGACACCAGAGCTTCGTGAGAATTTGAGCACATTTCCTTTTACAGTTAGGTATGAAAATTCAATTGTAACCAGATAAATTGTTGATGTTATTAAATCTCACCAAATAATAAATTAAAATAGTATTCAATTTATGTATTTAATTACAATAAAGGTTAGGAATATTTCTTGTAGCAAATATCACACCTTATATGGTAGAAGTATGTAAAGGGAGGATTATCATAGCAACCAGTTGTTTGAATTACTGTATATACTCAGTAATACTATATATTACTCTGTATATAAAGTCTAGAAATTTTAATCAAAAACTGACCCCAAAAACCTGAATCAACTTATCCATGGGTCAATGTAACTACTGTACTTCAACTCTTATTAAATAAAGGAACAATCTCCTGGTGAAAGATAAGAACATAATCTTTCCTGGAAGCACTGACCCTCCTCCATCTAGCCTTAGTATGAGCACAAACAGGTATGCCTACTGGAATTTTGTAAGTTCTTTGGCATTGTTTTCCTTCGCTTCATCCTTTAAAACCTTTGATAAAAGTTTTATTATTTATATTTTTAAACTCTGCTAGGTTTAATTCTTTTTTAAGGGGGGGTAAGATATATGATTATGTACTGTCATTATGTATTGTATTGGTTTGTTTTAACATGTAAGCCACTCTGATTACTATTATAGTATAAAAGCGGGATATAAATAAAAGTTTTATTATTATTTATTGATATATGTCCTAGTTTTTGCCCTCGACTTATCCACAGGTCATATCAAAATCCATATTTTTGGCTCTAAAACCTGCCCTCGACTTAGACATGAGGTCGACTTATAATTGAGTACGTACAGCAGTCAGTAAATGTCTCCTCTTTTTTTTGCTTTTCAAAAGATAGCAACCCTAGAAAAAATGCATTAAAAACATGTATGTATTTTTAAAAGATATGCAAAAAAATATACAAAAGTCTGTAAAAAAGTCTCTAGCACTATGTTACAGAAACAAGAACTCAAAGTGAGTTGTTGTGGCAGTGGTCCTTCAAGTTACTTCTCATAGGTTTTTCTTGACAGACTTTGTTCAAGGAGTGGTTTGCCCTTGCTTTCCTCTGAGGCTGAGAGAGTGTGACTTGCTCAAGGTCCCTAGTGTGGATTTCCAGTGACTTTCCAACACTCAAATCACTACACCACCCTAAAATGAAAACACAAAGAGAATGCTGGTAGGAAGTCAAGAAACTCAGGATAATAATACTGATAAATGTTCACCTTCCTGTTTCAGAGATGAAGAGCCAGCATGGTGTAATGGTTTGAGTGTTGGACTACAACTCTGGACACCAGGGTTCGATTCCCCACTCAGCCACGGAAACCCACTGGGTGACCTTGAGTGAGTCACATCCTCTCAGCCCCACAAAACCCCATGATAGGTTCCGCTTAGTGTCACCAGAAGTCGGAAACGACTTGAAGGACAGACAACAACAACAACAAGAACATTTCCGCAATACTGAACACAAACTAAAAGAAAAGAAAAAAAGTTTGCCAAACAAGGAAAAGAGAAGTTTGCCCTGGAACTAGAGTTTGGGAACAATAATCTTAGGACAGCAACTCCTAGGATCTGCAGCCAGTATGGCCAGAGGAGATTCTGGTTGAGGAACTCTGGGAGTTTCAGTCCAGAAAATAACTTTCCCGAGCTCTGCCTGGGACACATAGAATGACAGGGAAATTCCACAGTGGTTTCATTCACTCCTAGAACTGTGGACATGCAAATGTGCAGAGGTGGAAGATTTCCTTTGCTTCTGGGCCAGGGCAGATGAGATGATGTGGGAATCCCAGGGATGAGAGATAACAAGTTACAGTTAGAGGTGTTAACAACCACGTTCATCCCTACTGTAAGGAAGCTTCCTTGCAATTTTGGGAAGCATTGTTATGTTGCTGTAATGTCTTGAGTATGCAAACAGTGCAGACTAACTGAGCATTAATAACACAGTCACACAATCATTAGTCTGGCAGGTGCTTTTCTCTGCTGCACCAGCAAAGATCCGAGGAGGAAGGAAACATGGAGGATTTCCTGATCCTGCCCATTGTTATTTTATGTTATATAGGTAATGCATTTATTTAATTTATATACTGCCTGTCTCCCAGCATGGAGAAATATTACTATGTCGCTCCTCAGCACAGACACCCCCACAAAAACATACACACACACACACACACACAGCAGAAACAAACACATTTGATAAAACAATACTAAATTGAACAGCAAATAAATAAAGCAGCCCCAATTAAATAGCAAGTTTTCCATCACAGATCAACATCCTGAGAAAATGAATAGATCTCTGTCTGTGTACAAAAGGCAATTTTGCACTATTCATACATGCATGCATATTAGAGACTTTGCCAAGTCCCTCAAATGTCATGTTTTAGCAAAATTGCTAGCTGATATTCTTGGCATTTTGAGGGGAATTTTTCTCATGGTCAGAAGTGAAGTGTGCAAGTATGGCGTGCAGTAATACTTCAGATGGCTACCTTTTAAAAACTGCTTGACCATATAGTCCATGAAGACCATGAAGTTTGCATGCTTCTCATTACTGGTCAGGTTGGCATGACTATTTTTCTTGCTGTGTGGTTCTCATCTGGACCCATGTCCTACTCTCATTCTCAGTTCATGTTCTTATAATCGCCTGTGTTGCAAATCTAGGTGGTCTGTTTGCTGCTTTCCACCTTTTCTGCCCCATTAAAGGTAGTAATTTGAGAATCCCCCTGGACTGGAGGGCCCTGGTCTTCAGTCCTGAGATACAACTTTGGATGCATCTGCTTACCAGTTCTTGAATGGCTGCCTTTTGAATAAGTCAGTATTTCGGAAGCATCTTTTAAAGACAGCTCTACAAAAAATTGATTATAACCCGGATGTTACTAGAGCAACATGTTGTTGTTGTGTGCCTACAAGTCCTTTCTGACTTATGGTGACCCTAAAGCAACCCTATCACAGGGCTTTCTAGGGCTGAGAGTGTATGACTCTCCCAAAGTCACTCAATGAGTTTCCATGGCTGAATAAAGAATTGAACCCTTACCTCCAGAGTCATAGTCCAACGCTCAAACCACTATACTGTGGATAACTAAAAAGGCCCATCCTTTCCAGACAGAGCTGCAGCTGAGGTACCAAAAGCATTTCTATCTTGTCTTGACCATTGGCATCCTCCGAGTTTTTTCCCCCAGTTCTAACACCAAGTTCTAGAGAACTCCCAAATATTATTGTTCTCATGTTCATGTTTTCGGTGTATAGTAAAACACATTGGCAAGAAAAGCTCCAGAAAAGAAAATAGCGCAATTGTGCTTCTTTGTTAAGTCTGGAAGAACCAGAGGCCAAAGTAATTTATATAATGATCAGGTGTAGTGGCAAGTATAATTATAGTCAATTGCTAGATTCCTCCGCATTTGCATGTTTACACCTAGTATTTGCACAGGTTGCACTCAACTGGCTAATAGTTATCAGGGGCAGGTCACAGCTAATATGGGTGTATTCCTGACTCCTGATTTGCATTTGATATTTGTAGGTTTAAAATATACACACACATACCAACCTGAAAAAAATATTTTGGTACCACTTTTGCTTTTATAAACATCTTGTTGTGTAATTGTGCACCTACAAGTCAAATTTGACTTCTGGCAAACTTATCCTAGGATTTTCTTGGCAAGATCTATTTGGAGGAGGGTTGCCATAGACTTCCTCTGAGGCTGAGAGAGTGTGACTTGCCCAAGGTCACCCAGTGAGTTTCCATGGCTGAGTGGGGATTAGAACCCTGGTCTCCCAGAGTCCTAGTCCAGCCCTCAAACCATTACATTACATTGGCTTTCCCATATGGCTTATAGAATTGTAAAAGCTGAACAAAACAGAAAATCAAGATAGTGGACTCAGATAAGTTCATTGAGTTTAATGGTGTTTACTCTCAGATAAATGATTGCAGGTTAAGCACTTCACCTAGAGTAGTGGTCCAAAAACATTTTTGGACCATGGCCCCCTTTCTTCTTGGGCAAGAACTCTAGAACCACCCCTCTGTGTATTAGGTCTACTGTTCTAGTGCAAAAAACCACCAATCTTGGTCACTGCTCCCTTTGGTAAGGTCCATTTCATGGGCCAGATTTGTGCATCAGCTAGATTTTGTAGATATGCATATGCCTGAGACTCAGCATGACATGATTTGAGTGTTAGACTATAACTCTGGAGACCAAGGTTCAATTTCTAGCTCATCCATAAAACCTACTGGTTGACTTTGTGCAAGTCACACTCTCTCAGTCCCAGAGGAAGGCAATGGAAAATATTCTCTCTCTCTCTCTCTCTTTTTTTTTTTTTTACAAATCTTTATTAGAAATCTTTAAAAAAAATACAAACAGACAAACATATATTAAACAAAAGAAGAAGAAAAATAAAAAACACAAACAAACAACATAAACCAAATACAACAAATACTCAACATATACACAAATATTCTCTGAACACATTTTGCCAAGAAAACCCCATGAGAGGTTCACCTTAGGGTCACCCTAAATCAGAAATGACTTGAAGGCACACAACAACAACTCACAGAAATAATGGTAAAATGCATGTAATACAAGAATTAGAAGCCTCTTTCATGCTGCACAATTTTACCGCTGTTATTCTGCTTTAACTGCCATAGCGCCATCCAGTAGGATGCTGGGATTTGTAATGTGATGTATCACTTGAGTTTTCTGAGTGAGAATGTTAAGTGCCCCATAGAAATCCGAGGATTCCATAGGATGGTGCCACAGCATTTAAGGTGGTATGAAAGAAACTTCAGAGCACATGGTCTTGCCCCAGAAGCCTCATTAAAGCAGTGGTGAGAAAACTGTGGGAGGTGAGAGATGTGCTGTCAGCATCTCAGCTCTCTAAGGGAGGTACATGGTAGCAACATTAGCATTATTCTTCCATGACCTATACAGAAATGGGGAAGTCACCCAAATCGTGGTGCTACCTCTTGGAAGCTTCAGGTCTCCTCCTGGTCCATTGTGTTGTTCATTCCTCCTGTTGCCAGGTAATGTTTGCACTTCCCTGCCAAAGTATCCTTGAAATTTGTTCCAGGGCCAAGTAAGAGGGAACTTGCATGGTGTGTTGGCAGCAAACTGATCTAATGCTGCAATCTCCATTCAGGGTGTAATTAAGGATGCCAAACAAGGGCAATGCTTCTTTCCCAATGGCAGAAGAAAGGCATTCAAGCACCCTTACCTGTGGAACCACATTCATGTGCCCTACAGTTCCAGATGCATTGCAACAACACCCACTATAAAACAATCTTTCTGATTGATTCCTCACTGCTCGCCTAGATTGCTCTTTTTTGCTGCCTGCCAGTAACACAATTATAGAGGATATTTGGACTCTGCACTTGATTTGACCTTCCTTGAAGTCAGAGGGTTTGGCTCAGTTTAATTCCTTGACCCCTTGTTCTCCTCTTAGGCCTTTCAAATGGTGAAAATAATCCAGGATGAATCTGGGTTGAATCTCTGTTGTTCACATGCATCTCAAATGCACCCAATTAAGTTTTGGGGGCAGCTGCCAAAAAACCCACGTAACTTGGATAATAATAATAATAATAAAATTTATTTATACCCCGCCCTTTTGAGATCAATCAAGGCAGCTTACAGTAAAAAGTGCAGTGCAACAATAAAAACAAATTACCTCTCACCCACCCCTTAAAAAGTTATTAAATCAATTACAAGTTAAAATAAACAAGATAAAACAACAATCGCCGGTGTGTAATAAAGCGACAGAGAACTGCGGTAAGATAATAAATAGTTTTCGGGGAGACAGATAGGGCTCCCCTAAGAAAGGA
>CM034703.1:129599842-129610459 GCA_020142125.1 Phrynosoma platyrhinos | reverse complement strand
TATTTTGCACCAGCTGTAGTTTCCGAACCAAGCACAAGGGTAGCCCCAATTAGAGTGCATTACAGAAATCTAGGCGTGAGGTTACCAGTGCGTGAACAACAGTCTCAAGATCCCTTACTTCCAGAAAAGGGCGCAGCTGGCGTATCAGCCGAAGCTGATAACAGGCGCTCCTGACTGTCGCATTTAACTGATTCGTCATCAGGAATGATGAGTCAAGGAGCACCCCCAGACTGCGAACACAGTCACTGGAGGAGAGTGTGACCCCATCCAGGACTGGAGGTTTCAACCCAATTCTTGGTTTCGGGGAGCTACCATGAGCACCTCCGTTATGTCCGGATTCAGCTTCAATCTACTTTTCCTCATCCAGCCCATTACCACCCAAAGACATTCATTGAGAGAAGAGATGCCATTGGAATTTGAGGCTGACGAACGAGACACAGAGAAATAGATTTGGGTGTCATCAGCGTACTGATAACACCCAGCTCCATAACTCCATATAATCTCACCCAGCGGTTTCATATAGATGTTAAATAACATGGGGGACAGAATAGCACCCTGTGGAACCCCACAGGTGAGCTCCCTTTTACTGGAGCTACTGTCCCCAAGCAGCACCCTCTGGGACCTACCCAAGAAGAAGGACCGGAACCACTGCAATGCAGTGCCTCCAATACCTAACCCTCTGAGGAGGTCAAAGACGATGCCATGATCTATTGTGTCAAAAGCCGCTGAGATGTCTAGGAGCACCAACAGGGTCACACTACCCCTGTCAACACTCAGACGCAGATTGTCAGTCAAGGCAACCATGGCAGTCTCAACCCCAAAGCCTATCCTGAAGCCAAGTTAAAATGGATCTAGATAATCGGTTTCATCCAAGACAGCTTGGAATTGATTACCTTGCTCAAGAATGGCAACAATGAAACTGGCCTATAGTTTTTCATATCAAGAGGGTCCAGGGAAGTTTTTTTTCAGAAGCAGCTTTACAACCGCCTCCTTCAAACATAATGGCACCTTTCCTTCCTTGAAGGATGCATTGATGATATCCCTAAGGAATCTTCTCAATGCATCCCCCCTGAACGGCCAGCCATGATGAGCAAGGGTTGAGAGGGCAAGTTGTTTTTCCTCACACTACCAAGGAGCTTGTCCACATCATCAGATAATTGGTACCAGTATTTTTTCTGAGGTTTTTTTTTTAAGATTCATATCATTAGTAGAGTGAATAACCAATGCAAATAGACTGATAATTCAGGATAAAACTCTGTAATCTTTGAATGTATTTCAAATACATTTGCAGTGTTGACTCCATGTTTATTTGAGTGCTGACAGTTGTGAGCAACTGAACTCACAGTGATGCATAGAGATATAGTTCCATAGTGCGAATAACAAACCTGTGATGCATGAGTGAGATTATTCACAATGTTCCACTTTTTAAAAACTACATCTGAATGACCCCCTCAGACACCCAGAGAAAAAGGCTAAACCCTTGAAAAGTGTGGTGAAACTTTGACACTTGCCTACTCCATTAATACATCCTAAGCAGCTGCCCAGCCTGAAGAGGCACAACATCATATTTAGTTTGTCTTCACTTTTTTCATTTTTTATTCAGCTGCACCAGCAATAATAATAATCTGGAAGAATGTTATTGAGTTTTGAGTGACTGTGTCTTGTAGGGAATCTTCTTTTTCTTTTACAGTTCATGCTCTCCTTCCTCTTCATATAAGTTGTAGGGTTCTTAACAGTTTGAGAACTTTCCCTTCCAATGCATCTGGGCACAGAGCTCAAGTGTGGGCAGGAACCAGCTTTGCTAGATTTAGTATGTCATATAGTTATGCTTCTATGATTCACTCTAGGCAGAGATTATAAATTAGAGCATGGGAGGCCATAAACAGATTGATTGTCACTCGGGGTGGATGACTGTACCAGTTCTGCTGGGGACCTAATGTGACACCTTGGTTAATCTGTTATTTTGTTGTCATTTTACAACTATCTTAGGAATCCAAGTTAACACATGTTGACTTTCACAAATGTTTCATCCTAAAGATAAATTAAAATGAATTTTGCACTTCCCCATCTGTCCCAGATTGTTACGCTACAGAGAGAAGCTTTTTCGTTGGGGTCTAACCCCATAACTAACTCCACAATTTTGATCAATCCAACTTTATTTTTTAAGTTTATTGTTTAAGTATCTTGAGTGGTTTCCAGATCAATCTTCAATATACCTACTGGTATGTAAATCGTATTTCATCTCACTGATAATCTGAGATAATATAATTGATATTATATTTTTATGCTGATATTATTACGGTACAATAAAATACACTTGATTTGATCTGGAGTCCTTTCAAACTACACAATTATATAACTGTGATTCCACTGTAAGCTGCTGCAGCGAATCCTGAGATTTTTAGTATGGTGAGAAACTAGAGGAGCTCTGTGGCTGGAAATTCTAAGTACCGTATTTTCCGGCGTATAAGACGACCCCCCCCCCATTTTCCAGTCAAAATATAGAGTTTTAGCACCTCTATCCTCATTATCCTTATATCTGGTGTATAAGACGACCCCCCCACTTTAGCCACAGATTTTGCAGGTAAAAAAGTAGTCTTATACGCAGGAAAATAAGGTACCCTTTTCTTAAATGCAAATCCAAGGATGCCATAAAGGGGTACCATAGCAATTAAAGCATAATTAAAATGTTATAATTGTGTAAGAGAAAGAGCCAGCATGGTATTGTGGTTTGCGCATTTGACTACAATTGGAGACCATGGTTTGATTCTCTACTTGGTCATGGAAATCCCTTGAGAAATCATACTTTTTCAGCATCAGGGAAATGCACAGGCAACTCCCTTCTGAAGAAACAGTGCCAAGTAAACCCCATGACAGATTTGCTTAGGTTCGGCATTAGTCAGAAATGACTTGAAGACACACAACAATAACAATTAGTGCCTAAATATCCTAAAGACACCAGATCCTGTCTGGTTTTGGAAGCCAAGCAGGGTCAGCCAACTTGGTTGGAAGACAGCCAACAAATACCAGGTGGGTGTAGGCTATATTTTAGGAGAAATAATATTCCTTGTCTAAGCAACCCCTAGAGAGCCAGTGTGGCATATGGTCTGAGTGTTGGGCTATAACTCTGGAGATGAGGGTTTGATTTCCAGCTCACCATGAAAACAGCTGGGTGACCCTGGGCAAGTCACATGCTCTCAGACTCAGGGGAAGGCAATGGCAAACTTCCTCTGAACAAATCTGGCCAAGAAAAAACATGATAGGTTTGCCTTAGGGTCACCAAAAGTCGGAAATTACTTGAAAGCAGACAACAAGAAGAAAACTCTATGAAATCCATGAGGTTGCCATAAGTTGACAGGTGACTTGAAGGCACGCATGCACAGACACAACTATATAAGAAATAAATCCTCCTCTTCCTTCTCCTTCCAGTGAAATGGCCCTTAAACTCACTTTGTGGTTTCATAAAATGAAATTCATAATGATGAATGCTGAGGTTTATATTGAATGCTGAGGTTTATTTTGAACAGAACCAGCTGAGAACATAAGTCTTCTGATGCAACCATACTCCCAGGGAAGGACATGAATTTTGTGAATCTAATTCTCTGCAGTGGCTACCATTAAAACAAGTCAATTAAAAAAAATAAATATCTGGTGAATCTATAGGAGGATGAACAGGTCATCTGTGTAGAGGACATCTGAACAGCCCTTACTAAACTGGGGCAATATCCACATTGCACATTAAATATTTACTAAAAATAACCAAGTCATCATTGAGACATAGGTTCAAAATGTTGCATAAACACGCCACCCATAAAATATCAATATAAAAAGTACTTAACATATCTCCCTAGGCTACTTTCTCACTGCCCTTCACTCATTGCTTTTCTTGTTCTTCTTTTTGCATTTGTTTGCTTTCTTTTTATGTTCTTCTCTTTCTGATGTCACAACAATGAATGCTTATGCAACTAAGTGGTTCCCAGACTTAGGTCTTCCAGATATTTTGGACTTCAGCTCCCAGAATTCTTGACTGTTGGCCAAGGAGGCTGGGGCTTCTGGGAGTTGAAGTCAAAACACCTGGAAGACAAAAGTTTGGAAATCACTGAGCTAAAACAACAGTGTCCACATACATCCACCCACCAACCATGCATTCATGATGGGAGTCATTGGTAGGCTTGGGGGGGAAATTTGCTCTGACTCTGGAGACCAGGGTTTGATTCCCCGCCTGGCCATGAAACCCACTGGGTGACCTTGGGGAAATCACCTGCTCTCAGTCTCAGGGGAAAGCAATGGCAAACATCCTCTGAATAAACCTTGCCAAGAAATCCCCATGATAGGTTTGCTTTAGGGTCACCATACGTTGGAAATGACTTGAAGGCACACAACAACATCATCAATAAAATTGTAGGGAAGCACCTTCTGGTCTCAAATAGCTCAGGGATGACTAGACATTGAAAGTGGCCACACAATGCTGACTAACTGCTGTTAGCGAGGGACCAGCAAACCACAAGTGGGATGAAGTGCACTGGCCACTCCACTCTGGAACATTTCATTGCAGGTTCCACTTAGGCAAGGTAAAGGTATTCCCCTTTGACAAGATTGTCAAGTTGTGTACAACCATAGGGGGTGGTACACATCTCTATTACTGTACTAAGCCAAAGAGCCTGCATTGCCAGAGACTATCTGTGATCATGTGGCCAGCATGATTGCACAGAACACTGTTTACCTCCCAGAGTCTAGGGAATTTAGCAATCAACAGAGTCAGCATCTTAACCACTTGAGCCACTGCATCCCATAGGTCCCACTTGTTTATTATTATTTTAAAGTCTAAAGATGAATCCCATCATTTCAGATTTGTTGTGCTGCTCATCCAGCTGATTGCATTTTGCTTCTTCATCACTTACTGCTATCTGCCCCCCCCCCCCCCCCCCAGTGATTAAGATTTCTTCATTGGGCCTAAAGAATTTTAGCCTCCTATTCCCAGACTCAGACTCAGAAATTGTTACTCCCTGGGCTGAGTAGCTCTTTAGGCATCCCTATATTAGAGCAGCTATTGCAATCCCTTTATTTACATATCAAAGACAGGTCTATCCCATCATTTCTCAGCATTTGTATTGCTCAAGGTAGCTGACAACAGTTTAAAAGTCAATGCAAAACAAAAATTAATCAATTATCAATAGCAGCAGCAGTCCCAGTAGTGAAAACAGGGACTGCTGCTTGATAGATAATATCAATCTAAAAACAAAAAACAGAAGTAGTACAAATACTACAAGTTTACATATACACTGCACTTGTGACCTGCACATGATCTACTGAGTGGACTTACTGTTGGAGCTTCCAGATTCATAGGGAGGATGAACTATCTGCACAACTGGCACCAACAACAGACTGATACCAGCAGCACTGTTCATACACTCTCCCTAGTCAGCTGTCCATCCCTGGGCACCGACCTCTTTTACCAACCCAACCTCTTCCACTAACCCACTGACACTTCTCCCCCTGTCTTCACACTGGCATGAAATTCATGAACCCAAGGGATTCTCCAGAGTTTCCAATTTGATTTGCAACAAATGGAGACCCTTTTTACTCCAGATAAATGACCTGGAGCACAGATTGGACTCATGTTCCACCTGTTTTGGCCCTGTGCATTGTCTAAACAAGTCAAGGGAGATTGTCTGTTTTCCTTCATGCGGTCACCGCCTGAGAGAAAGAGTCCAAATTAAAATGTAGCATTGTACATAGTTCCTCAAAGGACCTGACACCGTAGAGATGGAAGAACAAACTTGGTGCAAGCAGTAAAATTGTCAACAATTTCCTCCCTGCCAATTTTCAGATCACATTCAACAAAACTGAATTAGACCAGGGTTTGATTTCCCTCTCAGCCATGAAACCCACTGGGTGATGTTGGGCAAGTAACATGCTCAGCCTCAGGGGAAGGCAATGGCAAACCCCCTCTGAAAATTTTTGACATGAAACCCCCATGATATCTTTGCCTTGAAAGTAAAAGTAAAGGTATTCCCCATTGACATGGTTGTCAAGTCATGTCTGACTATAGGGGGCAGTGCTCATCTCTGTTAGTATATCACACAAGGAAATTCTGCAAAAATAGTGTTGTTTCAAAACCTCTATGCAAAGGACTGCCCACCCACTACCTCTTTCGAGAAATAAGTCCTGCCCCTTTTTCCAGCTTGACACACACACAGAGAGAGAGAGAGAGAGAGAGAGAGACACAGACACAGATGATTCCCTAGAAATATAAAATGAAATTAAATGAAAACATTTTAAAAGATTTTTTCCTCCTTGTGGAGAGACAGCTTCATGATTTTGGATAGATTTGATCAATCACTGGCAGATGAAAGCCAGCAGCTAAAGTAACCATCAGTCTCTCAGCAATTAATCAAGTCTGAATTTAGCAATAAGAACAGCAGAAGTGGGGAAATGAAATTGGTGTTTTTTAAACTGTCCACTTACATTTCCAGGTATATGTGAGTGTATGGCTCCAGAACTGAGTTACTCAGCTGCAAAAGGAAGGGGGCAGTGAGCAAAGTTTTCCCTTCTTGGCTTCTCTGACAAGCCCCAGTTGCGGAGGGGAGTCATTTGCCAATGGAGAAAGAATAAACATTTAAAAGTTTTCCAGTTACTTAACAAATTGAAAGGAAATAAAATGAAAATGACTACCCCTTCTCCTCCCCTGATCACTGCTAAGCAAAGGCCACTTAAACCACACCTAAAGCCCACCTACTGACCACCCTCTGACCATTCAAAATTAACATTAAAGTGGTATTGAATTATTGCATTGCAAATGGTGCGAGCCAGCATGGCGTAGTAGTTTGAGTGTTGAACTACAACTTGGAGACCAGGGTTTGATCCCCAGCTTGGCAATGAAACCCATTGGGGGACCTTGGGCATGCTCCCTCTCCCTTTCCATATTCAGTATAAGCTTCTGTTGTTGACTTTTAAAGCCCTGCATGGGTTGGCCCCTCCTTATTTATCAGAACTTCTTTCCCCTTACTGTCCCACCCATGTCCTCCACTATGGTAGTCAAGGTCTGCTGTCAACAGTCTAGGATTTTTACTGCTCTGTACCGGATCCGTCCCTTTTCACTTGCTGCCCCCTCATTCCTGGAACCTCCTTCCCCCACAAGCATGGGGCGTCACTTCTTTAACCAGCTTCAAAGCTGAGTTAAAGACTATACTGTTCAGGGAAGCGTTCACTGGCATTGTATGATAATTATTTGATATTTCTAATTTGTTGCCTTCTTTGTATTAATATATATTTTATTATTTTGTTGAATGTATGCCATCAGCAGGCTTTTTTATATATTTTTATCTATTTTATTGACTGTATGTACAGTGCTGTGTAAATCTACAGCGCTATATAAATAAACTGTAATAATAATAATAATAATAATAATAATAATAATAATAATAATAATAATAATAATAATAATGCTCTCAGCCTCAGAAGAAGGCAAAGGCAAAACTCCTCTGAACAAATCTTACCAAGAAAACCTAATGATAGGTTCACCTTACAGTCATCATAAGTCAGACTATGACTTGAAAGCATGCAACAACAACAAATTGCAAATGGTAGCACAACAGTAGCAGGAAAGGAGGTCTAACAGAGTTTTTTAATTAATGATAAAAATGCTTTCTAAAAGGTATCCAACCAGGAGAACAACAAAAGAGGGCCAACATCATGTGCTAATTCCCAGCCAAAGACACTGTTTAGGGCCTAAGCAGACTGGCGGCATGGGGCCGCCATGGGAAGGTGCGCCGCGGGACCGAGGCATCCCCATGCCTCGATCCTGTGGTGTACCTTTGCCGCCCCTGAAAGGAGTGCTAAAATAGAGCTCCTTTCACAAGTCAGCGAAAGTGCACCTCAAAAGCTTGCGGAGCACTTTCGCTGACTTTTCTGCCGCAGCGTGTCTGGAAGCTGCGGCGGGAGGTTGCCCTTGGAACGCCGGCCGTGCAGAGGGCCGGCGGCTCCAAGGGCAACCTTGGGAGGAGGAAGGGGCGCCGAGCGTGCGGCTGCCCCTCCTCTTCCTTGCCTCGAGGACGGCTCTATTAGCTGTCTGCCGAGGCCCATAGTTGTTGTTGTGTGCCTTCAAGTCATTTCTGATTTACGGCAATCCTAAGCAATTATTCTGCTCCTGTTGTGATTTACTGTCTCATGTGTAAAGTTCTAGGAATGAAACAGTTACATGGCAGATAGAAATTCAACAGGCAGAGCATTTCCATCACTGCACCTTCATATTGCTGAAATTTGTACCAATTTGGGTAGTAAGCCTGAATGGAACTGGAAAATTAATCCCAATTTGTGGGCTAAACCTTTCCCTTTTATTCAGGGAGGAGGAAGGAACATGGATAAGGAACACGGCTTTCAATGATTAAGAGATGATCAAGATTATACTTGATTGACAAAGGTTCTTACACATGCTGAAAGGCATGCCTCCCTTTTAAACAGTACTTTGCATGATGTGCTATAAAATGTAACTTGTCACAAAAGGGTTGGGAGCCCTAAGCCCTTAGAAACTCTAGGGCCATCTTTATAGAATAATCCATTGTTTTAGTGTTCTGTTCTGTTTTAAAACCGCACCATCACTATCACCTCCACTTTTTTTAACAATTTCTTCTGACCAGCCAAGCATGTAATTAATCATGCCCACCCATGCATTTTGCAACCTGGAAAATGCAGCTGAGAAAGCAAAGGTGGGATCTCTTCTCTTTTCACAAAAGCTGGTATATAGATCCAAATGGATGTGCCTTTGACACATGATATACACTATAGTTAGACTCAGGAGATTATCACACAGTTAATTAAATTGCCTTACCTATTCTGGTTTAAATTTTAAATCAAGTGGCATCTGGACCCCATCACAAGGGTTTTGCCACCAATATCACCATCTGAGTCCATTCTTGCTCCCAGGGCTGCTCTGGAGGCCATTTTGTCAAGCCAGAAAACTCCTGGCTTTGAAAAAAGCCATGTTGAGCGGCCCTGGGAGCTGGGATGGACCTGGAATGGACCTGGGCAGTGATTTTGGTGGCTAAATCTTTGTGATAGGCTCCAGATGCTAACCCCGATCAGGGAAGGTGATTTAATTAACTGTGCAATAAGCTTCTCAATCAGGGAGACTATGAGCCTGGGCATGCAGGACCAGAACAGAGTGGTAGAGAACAGGGGATCTTAGAGATGACTCACCCACAGGGGTGCCATGAGGGTAGCTAACAACAACAACAACAACAACAACAACAAAAGGGAAGGAAGGAAGGAAGGAAGGAAGGAAGGAGGAGAAGAAGAAGAAGCACTTCTGCGTCTTACTTAACTGTTGATCATAATCACCTTTCACAGCATAAGGCAGATCTGATAAATGTTGTCCATGGGAAATCAGCTTAATGGTCTAGTCATTGTCTGATACCCCCCTTCCCCCTATGTATCAATGGCAGCATTTATCATTGCATGTCCGCTGTTTGTTCAGTACATGCATCAACCATAATAGTGAATATGAATTTTGCATCTTGATACATGTTTAGTCACTGTCATAAAAATGAGACCATAGCTGTTGTGCAGTAATTTGAGGCTTTCAATTTCCTTCCTGACATAAAAGCTGTAAATGTTTGATATGTAGTGACACCCTTGTAGCTCCTTTTTTCCCCCTGTGTGCTACAGCTGGCCTGTAAATCACCTGAGCAAACTAAGGTTGCACAGCATTATTTGGCCTACAAATTTTTTTATTACTGGGAGTATCGTATGATGATGAGAAATACTGTTTGCTTCTCATGTGAGTAAAACTGATTTGGTGCAGACTGGAATGCAGCACAGCCCGGAGTTGGATTATGAGGTAGGAGACCTAGATCTTGTTTTCTGCAGTGCCACAGAGTTCACTGCCTGGCCTTCAGCAACAAATAGATATTTAAGTTCAACCGTGTTTTTCTAGGTGTGGCGCCAATGTATTTGGTTGTTTTCAGCAACCCAGATCTGTTCTCTAAGTGCAACATTTAGTCACAGTCACAGAGGAAAACTGGAAGATGCCACCTAATCTGACCACTTGCTGGAAAGCATAAATTATCTGTTCCACACCACTACCACTATTAAGAGATAGAAGAGTTTATGGACTCCAGTGCATACCCAGTAATACCTGCTAAGAGGCCAGCATAAACTTCAATAATAGCTCACTACCCATCATGGTTGCAAAATCAGAAACTAACCTTGGGAGCATGAACTCCCCCCTCCAGATTTCTCCTCTAGACTTTGTATTAATCTTATGTACTCTTTCCATGACTTCTATTTTCTTCATTGAGCATGTTACATGCCCAGCCATGCTTAATGTAAAATAATAATAATAATAATAGTCCATGGTTCCTTCATAAACAGATTAAAACTATGGTGAAGACCATTGTTATGAGGGATTAGGATCCCTCTTAACAATGGTCTTCACCATGGTTTCAATCTCTGCATACTAACAATAGTTGTACGTGTGATGGAGCCCCAATGGCACAGTGGTTAAATGCTGACACTTCCGGTAATGCTGCAGCCACAACATTGTGAGTTCAATCCCATGGCTCCAATAATAAATAATAATAATAATAATAATAAAATTTATTTATATACCACCCAATG
>CM034703.1:129586660-129599742 GCA_020142125.1 Phrynosoma platyrhinos | reverse complement strand
AGACTGCGAACACAGTCACTGGATGAGAGTGTGACCCCATCCAGGACTCCAGGGTTGAATCAGACTTCCATTCTTTTGTAGGTTGGTAAAATGAGTACCCAGATTGTTGGATGCAATTGTCTTACAGATTGTAAACCGTATAGAAAGTGCTGAGTTCACTTTTAAGTGGGATAGAAATGTAAATGCTATTGCTATGTGATGTGATACCAAACCACATGCTGCAAAGAGGAAGGAAGATAGCTCTCAATAGGAAAAAGAGTAGAGAAATTCAAAGATGGATTACAAGTTGCAATCCATGGCATGCTAAGTAGGACTCAGTTTTGAATTTGTAATAGAGTACACTGCATGAATGAGCAGTATCTGACTTAAGATGTGGGGGTTTTTTTCTGTCCTTGCAAGCACCAGGTGCAAGCTGTGAAATTACTGTGACACCCTTAACAATATTACAGAAGATCCTGGGCCATGGCTGTTCCCCAACAGTCTTTGAAAATGCAACACAGAGATATAGCAGTGTGTAAATTTGGTGTAGTTTTCCCCACAAGAAATGCCAGATGTAGTGCACAAATAGGTTAGTGCCAGAACACTACAGATAGGGGACAGAGGGCCTTCTAGAAGCTTTGCAACTCATCTAGCTATCTCTTGTAGCTCAAATGGAGCACATCTGATAGATTAGCCTTATTCATGTTTTCTTGGATGTTTATTTAGATATATTATTGGGGCATATCTCTAAGAGCACATGCTTAGGAGGCTAGTATTCAGAGAAATGCATTTTATCCAATATTTAGACAAATATGACTGCAGCAAAGCTGAAAGTGTAAGCTGTGAGCTAGTCTGTACTGGCTCAAACCATGTTTCAACCCTGATTTCCAGTGGCCTTAGGCCAGCCACTATTCTCTCTTGCACACCCCACTGCCACCCCTATCCTATGATAAAAATAGAACTACCTTACAGGCTTCTGAGTGATTGCCATAGCAGGATTTATTGAGGAGTCAACTCTGGGTTTCTTGGGAACATTTCTCACTCACCAGAAGAAAAAAATTGGGGGAAAGGAGTGATTTTGGGCAGAGAAGCAGTGTAAGGGGGCCTTTCTTGCCCACAACTAGTTCATTCCAAATTTCCATTCCACTTCCCTTCCTTTGTTGTTGTGTGCCTCCAAGTCATTGTTGATTTATGGTGACCCTAAGGCAAACCTATCATAAGGTTTTCTTAGCAAGTTTCTTCAGAGGGGGTTTGCCATTACTATCCTCTGAGGTTGAGAGCATGTGACTTGCCCAAGGCCACCCAGTGAGTTTTTATGTTCAAGCAGGGAACCAAACCCTGAGATCCAGAATCACAGTCCAACACTCTAACCACTGCTCCACACTATTTACTGGTGATGTAACTCAACCAGTTGATTGACATGGACTCAAGTTGCTTCAGTGATTCAACTTGGACTCAGCTCTGCAATAAATGATGCATTGACTTGACTTCACTTGACTTGTGACTTGTATATTTTTGGTGACCAACTTACTGGCCTAATTTCATCCATAAATGTTTTCATCCATAAAACAGATTCTCTCCTTTGAATAATGCCTCCATCTCACTGCTTTTTGGCAACTGGTCACGTGATGGAAACAGTACTTCCTGTAGGGGTAGGCAAGCTTTCCCCTTTAAGGGCCGAGGGACTTCAGCTCCAAGAAGCCTCAGCTATGTTGGCCAATAGTCCCAAGTTGGCCAATAGCTCCTGGGATTCTGGAAGCTGAAGTCCCTCGGCCCTTAAAGGGGAAAGGTTGCTTACCCCTGCGTGCAAACCCATGCCTCAAGCCTACTGCCAAATGCATTTGCTGTTCCCCTTCAAGAAACGCACCCAGCGCTATGGGGGCAAGTCCTACCTACTGCTCTTTGGAAAAGCTTTAGCAGGTTCCACCAATATGCAGCGGGGACAGGCTGCTGGCCTCATTTTTCTAAAATGAAATCTTGATAAATTGCCAATTATATACTTTTAAACCCAACTTTGAGGATGTCTTCTTGATTTTCTAGTTATTGAAACTCCACCCTCACACACACACCCCATCACCACTTCCTTTTTTTCTATTAAAGTTGGCTCCCATACCTGAGGCTCAACCTGAGACCTGATCTGAAGATATCTTGTAAGGACTTGAGACTCGACTTGAGACTTGAAGGTAGAAACTTGAGACTTTGCTTGAAATATGGAGTAAAAGGCTTGAATACATCATTGGTGTTGATGCTTTGAAGAGAAGCCATCTGGGGACAATTTGGGGCAGAGTGTATGTAGATGGTGATGATAGGGACAGAAGAGGGTTTTTTAAAAACAATTTCATTTGCATTTACTTTACCAGGGGAAAAATAACGATCACATTTATGTTATATATTTATGTTCAAGTTAAAAGCTTTCACTAAAACTATTACAGAATGATGCTGAAAAATGCTTTCTGTGATTTGCCCCCCCCCCCCATCTCCATTTTTCTCTGTCTTCAGCTTGGGAGAGAAGGACACAACTACATGAATTCTGGAAAACTCCATTTCTCATCCAACCAAACAACCCAGCTTTTCCTGCCACTTTTATTTATCTTACTGATATCTGCATAGATCCTAGCAAAACTCCCATGGGTCATAGTTTCAAAATTCAGCTCCATGTGACAGATGAAGAGTCCAAATATAGTGTCCAATGTACAGAAAGTGATGTTTGGAGGGGTATCCAGTTGCAGAAAATTTCACTCTCTTACCAAGCTGCACTTATTGTGTGTAAGTTTAAAGTTTTTTAATCTTTGAATTAACTCATATATCATATTCTAACCGTAAAAGAAAAATATATGTTCCTATAGCTATTTGCATTTGCAGTGGGTTGTATGTTGCAATCTAAACATTATAATGGCCTGTTGTATAAAACATTGTAACTGAAAAACTAACAAAAAACAAGAAGCAGTTTTCAAACATCCAGAAGAACTAGCTTTTGGGTAAACAGCCACCTGGAAAATGTGAAATTTGTTTACTTTTTAGCACAGACTTTTATTTAAACGAATCAATGACCTAGCCAATGACTGAATTCTGCAATTAAATAAATAGAGAAGTTTTAACTTATGTCAACAATATTAAAATATAAATTTAATTCAGTTGTCCCTTTTACATTAGAAAATTTTGAACATAATTTGTAACTTAATTCATATTATTTATTTATTTATTTATTTATACGCCGCCTTTAGCCCTGGCCATCAAGGTGGCTTACATCTAAAATAAGATACATAAAATAACCCTTACAATAACAATGAACCAATGTAAACTAACAAAATTTACCCCCCATTAAAAATACATTAAATTCAGTCTCAGTTAAAACTAGAAATTAAACAATAGACAAAATTAAAAACAATAGGCACTCTGGGGCAAGGCAAGAAAATAAGAAAATGTCTGACGAGGGGAGGTCAAAATAGATGAATACTTTATTCCGGGTTAACTACTTAGCTCCTATCACTGAGTGGGTAAGCACATACTGCCCATTCAAACTACACTCCTTTAAAAACTGGTTGCTACATTTATAAAATAATCAGAAGCATGTCACCTGTGCCTGTTCCTAAGCATGCACTTAGTCTGTGACGCAAGAGATGAAAAGTTCTTTTGGCTCTTGTTAGTAGGGACAATATAAATACTAGAGATTATTTATTAATAGCATTGCTATTTCAGACTGTCATGAGCTCTGCTTTGTAGTGGATGTTTGGCTGATTTTATTTAACATTCTTAAATCTGATGAAAAGTTAAAGTAGGATTGTGGCATGACGGCAGTGTCCGCAGGTTGTTGTTTCAGACAAAAATGTTGCTAGGCTACATGGGCTGACCTTTCATGGCACGGCTGGCCTTTTAAGCTTTATAGTATATGAAGTCCTCATGTTTTATTCTTTGTGAAGAGACCCTTTGGAGCTCTGATGGGGGCACTGTCAGCTTTCTATACCTTTGAAGCCTCCTACTGGAATAATGTGCTGGTAGATGGCATGCATCTGAGAAAGTAGGCTCAAGTCTACAAAAGCTCATGCTACCAACTTCTTTCTTTCAGTTAGTCCTAAAGGTGCTACTAGATCCTTTTGTGTGTTGGTACATTGACAATGTAAGAGGACATTCCTTGCTGGATGAGGCTGAGAGCCTGTCTAGTCCTGCATGCCACCACCCCCATAGTGGTCAGTGAGATGCCTTGGTGAAGTTCACGTGCAGAGGAAGATAACAAAGCCAATACAGTGCTTCTGCCAATGGAGGCTCTGTCTAGCTGACAAGCATTAATATATTCATTCTCCATGAATATGTCTGTTGGAGTCATGCTTCCTTGCAAGGAGGCAGCTCCACTTGTTGCAATTATAAACTTCATATGTTGAAGTTCATGAATTCAACATATAAAATTATGAATTTCATATGTCAGTTATGAATTTCATCTATTAAGTCTGAGGTTTTTGGAAGTGAGGATTTGTGAGGATGTTTGTTTTGTTTGCTTTTTGGTATGAATTTCCCCAAATTCACTGTTTTCTTCATATATTCAACAGAAAGAATTTGAGGCATTTTTTTTTAAATGATGAATGTGGAAGAAATCAAACTGTCAGGTTTGTCCATCCGCATGGAGGACTTTATCTGCTTCTCCCTTCTAAGGGTTATCCCTTTAAAACTCTGTACATTCAGTCATATATCTGTGGCTCAGAATTAGCATTCACAACACAACACACACACCCATCATCAAGTTCAAACCCAGCCTCCATCCCACCCTCAACCCTTGCACTGGTATAGATGTGGGTCAGAAAAGATGCACAATCCATTTTAATATGATCACTGTCATGATCTTGATCCAGACAAAGTTAGCTGAAATCAGTTGGATGGGGCATGATTAACTTGCCCCCTTGACTTCATTGTCACTTCTGTTCAAACAATTTAATCTGGATTTAACCTAACCTACTGTAAAATAACTAAAGCTAAAAATATCTAAAGAAAGACCTCCCAAGCACTGTGATTACAATATTACTGTTGTCATCTTTTTATTTAAGGGCTGCCTTAGGCATTCAGGGACTTAAACATTGTTTATATGCTTCTATATAGAGAGAGTATGTTTTCATTTTTTAAAAAAAAATATGTTCAAGCCTAGCTTCCATGGAATAGCTGTTTTGTGTCCCCCTAGTTCTCTCCTCCCCCATTTCCTCTGGGAAAAAAAGCATAAACTTATGCAATGGAACATAATAAAGAACTCATTTGTTAGCATAAGTGGCTTCCCATTTAATCTGTACCCATTCACCCTGTAATATACACAGATATGAGTGGCACTACACACATACGTAGGGAGGTACTTTTCCAATCATAATCCCACTTATATGTTTGTACAAGCGCAGCTCTTACTGCCTTATTGGCCTTGGGAGGAAAAAAATGGCTTACAATCCCTGTCACCCTTAGCTCTCGTGCCTGCTTTTGTTCACAAACAATGACCAAAATTGCTTCTGGGCAATGAAAATAAGAGACTGCTCTTGTCTGCTGAACTGTATATAAAATACTTTATTGACCGCAGAGGTTCATTGGGTTTACTTTGAGAAAAAGAGCTGGGCAAAGGGCAAAGAGATGGTGAGAACCTCTATTTTGGGGCTTTTCAAGGTGCCTTCTCCTGAGATGGCTTGTGGGCAGGAGAGAATGTTTTTTTTCATTCTTTCTTCCCCCTTTTTTGAGAGTCAAGAGGCATAAGTTGTTCTCCTAGACAGAGATGGTTTAGTTTTCTTCACTGAGGTGATAAACATGAGTCAGTGAGGTACCATGGTATGCCTCTAAGCTGAGGGATGAGGATGGAGGTATTATAAAATAAAAATCCCTTCAAATAGAAAACTGCCATGTGACAGGTCATAACTTTCTCCTGTTCCATTTTAGGGTGTGGGTCCTGCTAAGTACAAGGTTTATTGATGTTGGGAATGCCAGTGAGCCTAGCTTCCCAGGGAAATAATCAACATGGTCAGGTCAACAAATTGGGATCTAGTAAGTCAGGTCTGTTCAAGCCAGGGCCAGGATATGCCTTACATTTCAACCTTCCGTCCAGGAGGCATATCAAAATGCCCTCCATTTTGAGCATGACTAAGAAACATGAATTTACATTTCTATGAGTGTTTTGAGCTTTGATTTGGTAATGCCCTACATGTCTCTTGTATGTCCTACATTTTGTGGTGCCTTGTTCTCCTTTGCAGTTAGGACATCTGGTCCCCCTGGGCAGGGTTAGGATGCTAAGATTCAGTAGGCCAAGTGAGCTATAGCAATGATTGGATTTCATAAGTTGGAAAAGTTTTAGATGGGTGGCTAGTCAAGCCTACCTCACATGCTAGCAAAGGAGGGAGGGAGAGGGACCACAGAAAGGTACCATCCATGGTGCAGGCCTAGAAAACAAACAACCTCAATTTGCACATTCTTATGCTGACTGGTGGACTCTGATGTAAGCAGGACCTTGGGCTTCCCAGAGGTGGCCAGTTCCTTCTACACTCTGCATTTGTCTTGAAGTGGCGGTGCTTGATCTTTAAGCCTTTGGCTGCAACAGCACAGAGACAATGGGAGATTGGCAGAGGTTTCAGAAATGAAGTCCTTGGAATCTTAAAGATATGGCTTCTGGAAGCAGGGAGAGATGACCCTGGACAGCACTCAGGCTCAGATAAGAGACTGAAGGGGAGATGAACAGAGAGGTCCATTAGAGAGACTTCTTCTCCTGAGGTAAGTAAATAAAATTGTAGGTCATGACATCTCCTTGATGTTACACCAGCAGGCCAGAAGGCAGTAGTGAGAACATTTTATTTCTTTTTTCATTCCTTATTTTAACCATCTCCTCATCCCCCCCCCACCCCATTGATTCCAGCTCCAGGAAACCATATAGGATCATATTCCTTCCAGTTTCCAGGAGCACAAGTTGCAAGCTTGTGAGAGCTTTGGAATGTGAACAGTCCTCATAAGCATTAGGAAGAACTTCCTGAGAGTAAAAGCAGTTTACCAGTAGAAGGTGGTGGAGTCTCCTTCTTTGGAGGCCTTTAAACAGAGGATGGATGGCCATTCATCAGCCATGCTTTAATTGCATACTCCTGTATGGCAGGGGGTTGGACTGAATAGCCCTTGTGGTCTCTCCCAACTCTATGATTCTATGATTCCTTGACTGTTTTGAAATCCATCCTTTTTGTGTTCTCAGTCCTGAATTCTGCCATATAAGATGCATCCACTACATACTTTTCTACAACCAGATGGAAGGGGCTTGTGCAGATGGGTTTCTCTTCTGAAGGGTGGATCTCCATCCTTGAACAACACAATCTAAAAAAATTGCATGATCTCAAAACACTGCCATCTTAATTTTTTTCTGCATGTGTGTGGCAGTATTCAAATAGAGCTTCCATCTGCAGTCTGAAGTGGTATACCTTACACACAGATGTATCAGTACTTAAATTATTTGTAACTAGTAGATTGCCAGAAATTTTGCTTAGACTGAAATTTCAGCCTGGGGTGGAGTCTGTAACTCTTAAGGTACAAAGAATAAAAATAAAATACAGTATGGAAGCATGACTGTATGAGCCCAATGCAAGAGATTTCTGCATGTTGGATTGATCTTAAAGGCATGTCTGCAAATCAAGTAGGAAAGTCAGCAACCTGCCAACAATGGACAGTCATGAAGGTAGTGTGGAATCTACCAGACTGTAGTTCTGGAAGAAGACCGAGACCCCTGAAAAAACTAGTAATTTCATATTTATCATAAAGCTTACACTAAAACTATGAGAGCTGTAGCATATAATAGGCAAGCCCTTCAACACAGCTTGGGAACCCATGGATCTTAGTGACAGCAATTTCTGCATTTACCTAGGTTTCAAAACATTTAGTATAGTCATTTATGCTGGTGGCCTCCACAACATCCTGTGGTGATGAATTCCAAAGGTTAATTCTTCATTGCACAAACACATACTTCTTTTTGTTCTGCCTGAACCAGCTGACAACCGGGTTCCATAGACTGATGAGCCAAGTTCTAGTGTTTGATGAAATCAGGTGAAAATAGCCTAAAGCAATGTTTGAACTGTCCCTTGGAGTTGGCTTCAGATAAGAAGGTAACAACTGGGGCAACTTTGCTATAGAGCTCTGTCCTTCCCTAATAAATATCAAAGTACAGTACAATTCCATTCCATTTCAATCAAGGTTATAGATCTCATTGGGTGATGAAAACCACTTCTTTTCTATTTTTATTCAATCAAAGGAGATTATCACACAAGCATAAAAATGCGACTTATCTCTCCCAAATTCAAGTAAAATTCGGGCTGCATCCCTGTCCTATTGCATGGCTTTTGTCACCAAATCCACCATCCGAATGCAGTCCTAGTGCAGTTTGGCTCAACTCGCTTTGCAGCCATTTTTCAAAAGTTGTGTTTTTATGCTTGTCTGTCTATCTGAGCATTAAAAATTAAATAAATCAAGGGCAGCTAGGCAGAAAAGAGAAATTACATTAAGAAGAGCACAAAAATACTCAAGAGGGTGAGGGAGGGAGAATGTTATTGTGTTCCTTCAAGTCATTTTTTACTTATAGTGACCATAAGGTGACACTCTTATGTGATTTTCTTGACAAGATTTCTTCAGAAGGGATTTGCCACTGCCTTCCTCTAAGATGCAAGAGTATGTCTTGTCTAAGATCACCCAGTGGGTTTCTCTGGCCAAGCAGGGATTCAAACCCAAGTCTCCAGAGTTCTAGTCCAGCATTCAAACCACAGCACCATAGTAGTATACCTGTGTAGCTTTCACATATGGGGAATGCAATGTCAAATTCCCTGCTTCCTCAAGTGATAGAAAATTCCAGGTCCAATTTCACAGGTCAGTTTCCTCAAGTGAGATAAACTGATCATAACTAATAAAGATATGGTAACTCACATATGAACTTGTATAGCTAAAGCCAGTTAGAAACCTAAATCTTTCCTGTTCAGTTTATGATTAGATTATTTCATGTCTGTTGGGTGGTGAATCAGTTCTTGGGTTTAAAGGACCTCTCCAGAGTGCTGAACCTATTTGGGAGGTAGAGTAAAGGCCCATGGAGAACCCCTTTGAAGTTCTTACTAAACTCGAGAGCATATTCACATCCCACAGACAGGGTCACCCCCAGCTGACACTCCTCCTTGCTCCACCTTCACCACTGCTTGTATCCACACATTTTTGTTGCGAGCTGCTTTAAAGTCAACTTCAACCCATGGCAACCTTTGGAACTAGAGGACTCCAAGTCCCCCTATCCTCAACCACCCTGCTCAGTTCCTGTATATTCATGGCCATAGTTTCTCTGATTGAGTATCCATCTGGAATGTGACTTTTCTCTTTTCCTATTGCCCACCTTTTTACCAAGCGTTACAATCTTTCCTAGTGAGTCCTTTCTTCTTGTGATACAGCTAAAATATGACAACCTCAGTTTAGTTATCTTGGCTTCCAGGGAGATTCCCAGCTTGATCTGTTCTAGGATCTATTTGATTGCCTTTTTGGCTATCCATGGTATCCTCAACCCTCTCCTCCAGCACCACATCTCAAAATAAGTTATTTCCTTTCTATCAGCTTTCTTCACTGTCCAGCTCTCACATCCATACATGATAATGGGGAATATGATGGCTTGGACAATCCTCTTTTGAATGTTCAGAGTTATATCTTTACACTTTAGGATCTTGTCCATTTCTTTCATAGTTACCCTTCACAATCCTAGTCTTCTTCTGATTTCTTGACTGCAGTCTCTGCTCTAATTGATGATTGAGCCCAAGTATGGAAAATCTTGAACCATTCAATCTCTTCATTATCTATTTTAAAATTATGTAGATGGTCTGTGATCATAATTTTTGTCTTCTTGATGTCCAACTGTAAACCTGCCTTTGTGCTTTCTGGCTTCACCTTCTTCAATAATCTTTCCATATCTCTGATGTTTTCCCCTAGTAGTATGGTGTCATCTGCATATCTTAGAATGTTGATATTCCTTCCTCCAATTTTCACACCTCCTTCCTCCAAGTCCAATCCTACTTTTCATATGATGTTCTCAGCATACAAATTAAATAAGACAGAGTGATAAAATACAGCCTTGCCTGACCCCCTTGCCAATTGGAAACCAGTTATTGACTTTCTTCAATAATATCTCCAAATCTCTGATATGGAGGCAGAGGGCGATCTGAAGCCAGAGCTCCCACTCCAAGACTGAGGCTCTGTCTTTGACCTTGGAAGGAGATTTCTGATCTATCCTGTGGCTCTGAGCTGCTGTGTCTGGAGTCATAAGCGTACAGGCCTAATTTATTATATACAACTTTTTATCTTGAAAGTATAGATTTTCTTTCACTTTCTTCTTTATACATGGACAATAAATGTCTGCAAATAGTACCGGAATACCTAAATAGAGGCTAAATATTTATCATCTGCATTTGTCATACAAACACATTTGCCACAGATATTTGAAAACGGGCATATTATTTGTTAGTTGACATGTAATAGTGTTTAGTATTTGACAGCCTTTAATAATGCACATGTAATTTTGTTTAGTAGGTATATTGTAGAGCCAGTGTGGTGTAGTGGTTTGAGCATTGGACTAGGACTCTGGAGACCAGGATTTGAATCCCGGTTCTGCCATGGAAATCCACTAGCTGAACTTGGGCAAGTAATACTTTCAATTTCAGAGGTTGGCAATGGCAAACCCTTCTGAAGTAACTTGCCAAGAAAACCCCATGATAATTTGGCCTTAGGGTCACCACAAGTCAGAAATGATTTGAAGGCACACAACAACAAATGCATACTGTATAACTATGCATTTTGTGAATATGTATTTGATATCTCATAAAATCAACCCAATTGACAGATGTCAAAAAATTAAGCATTTGAATTTTGTATTAAAAAATTATAAGCAATTAAAAATGCAACTTCTAATTTCAGTGATATTTTATATTCAAGAAAATGGCTCAATTAAAATAACCCTCCTCCCCCCAGTGATGGTCTGAAGGTGAAACATTCTGTATTAATTTTAATGACATTATCAAAAAAAAAATTGTGTTTATGATGACTAGGGATTGCTTTGAAAGTGTTTGCCTATCCAGAAGGCATCCTTATTCTGAATATATTTATTTGTTTCCAGACTGTAGAAAGAAAGCTGATTGGCTGCATACTGTTGTGAAGTCATCCTGTTCATGATAGAGCTTTGTTACGCCAAGAAGCACTGCTCTCATTCCACCTGTTTTCATTCATATTCCATCAATGAGGTCATCACATTGAATGAATGCATTCTAGTATTCCTTGTGTGATCAATGATTGGCTGGGACCATCCATGTGATTTACCCTGGAAGAAAAAGGCAGTAATGGGGGGGGGGGGTGACACTTATAGAGAACCAGTGTGACATAGGGGTTTGAGTGTTGGACTATGACTCTGGAAATCAGGGTTTGATTCCCCGTTCAAGCATAAAACCCTACTGGATGACCTTGAGCAAGCCACACTCTCTCAGCCTCAGATGATGGCAACGGCAAAGCCCCTCTGAAGAAACCTCCAAGAAAAACCTACAGCAGGTTCATCTTAAGATCACCATAAGTCAAAAATGACTTGAAGGCACACAGCAACAACAAAATGACACTAATATGTACCTGTGGTGTGACTTCACTCGAAATAACATAGATAGTTCTGGTCACCACACCTCAAATGTGACCTGATAATGTACAGAAAAAGGGCATTCAGTGGAAGCTGAATAATGACAAGTTCAGAACAGATAAGAGGATGTGCAACTTTGTGCAGCACACAGTTAAACAATGTTATTTGCTAATACAAATGTCTAAATCAGGGCAGGAATCATCCAAATGTTGTTGGACTGCAGCTCCTAACAGTCCTCACCATTGACCATGGGCTAATGGGAGCGGTTGTCCAACACTACCTGGAAAGGTACATGATGTCTACCTCTGATTTGGGCCAAGATTTATCTATTGCCTCCAATATGAGTGCCTGAAAAGGGTATTAGGCAAATTCATGGAGGATAAGACTATCAAAAGTCATAATGGTTATATATTACATTCAGTGTCAGAAGCAGTATGCCTCTTTAACACCAGTTGCTTGGGAGCATGAGATAGTGTTGCACTCATGTTCTCCTTGTGGGCTTCCCATGGGCACCTGCTTTGCCACTATAGTTAAAAAATGTTGGACAAAATAGGATTTTGTTCTGATTTAGCCAGGCCACTTTTATGTTACAGGGAAAATCCCCCCAAATAACATTGAGTTGGAGGAGATCATTGCCCACAGCGAAAGCGATTTTTGCAAAATGTTTCTGATTCTGCCCCACAGTAGTAGTTTTGGCCTCCAAAGTAAAATGGAGATGTGAATAACATTTTGTGTAGATGTAACATTGGCAGCAATTAACCATTAATTACAGTCCAATTATCTGCATGTCTTCTCAATAAGGCTTATTTCCAGGTAAGTATGGCTAGGATTTCAGGTAAGGCTTGGGAGGTTACTGTTTAAAAAGTAATTAGTTGCTGTTTTATGGCCCAAAATGTAATTACTTTTACAGCTGGAAAAAAACCTTACTTTTTACTTTCCCATTTCTCAGAAGTAACTAGAATAGCTCCTTGTAGCTGCTCTTAAAACAGCACACGTATTTGAAAGCTCAAATAGGACGCTGGTTGCACAATGTTCTATCTCACCTATGATGCATCTTAGCATGGCTATGAAACATAACTCTAAGCTGACAGATGCGGAGAGGGCTTCAGAGTCCCAAAGGCTAAAGTCGCCCAGGATAGGGAAAAATTCAGCCGCCCTCCTCTCTCCCAGGATCCTCTTGTGGCTTTCTTCTGTTAATGTAAATACCTGCCATTTGCTCCCATGGGAAGAACGAATGGCATAGTAGTGATAAGGGCAAGAGCTTTACTCTGTGGGCCCTTTCACACTACACAATTTAAAAGTATGATTCCACTTTAACTGCCCTGGTGCCCTGGAGGCGCAGTGGTTAAATGCTGGTCCTGCAGCCACAACGTTGTGAGTTCGATCCTAGAGGAGTGCTCCAAGTCCACTCAGCCATCCATCCTTTTGTCGGTCGGTAAAATGAGTTCCCAGCTTGTTGGGGGCAATTGGCTTACAGACTGTA
>CM034703.1:129546887-129573074 GCA_020142125.1 Phrynosoma platyrhinos | reverse complement strand
GCTGCGACGCGTTTGCACATGCGCAAAAGTACTGCGCATGCGCAAACGAGTCGCGGCCGCCATTTTGACATCCAAAATGGTGACCGCAGCAAGCGTGCGGCCAAAAACGTGCGCGGGTGGCGGCGCACGGCGGCGCATGGCGGCAACCAACGGCCTGGGCCAGTAAGTCCGGCGAACAGGGCCGTTTCTGGCCCGCGGGTCGTAGGTTGCCGACCCCTGCTCTAGAGTGTTAGAGGTGGTATGTGCTGGCAATGAGAAGGATTTGCTCTCATTCCTCTGTTATTTCTTTTTTAAAAAAATATTTGTACTGTAAAAACACATAGAATACACATAAAAAACATTAAACATTAGAGACCCAAAATCCACAAACAACAAAGTCTATACACACTTATTTCATTCCTTTGACTTAGAAAAAGAAATACTTTTTTCCACTCATTGTTCTAGACTTCTGATACTCAAAAATTTTCTTGATCTCAAACAGTATTACTTTAACGAAGCTTAGTGGTTAATATTATTTAGTATTTACCGTATATACTTGACTACAAGTCAATCTCATGTATAAGTTGAGGTCAAGTTTTGGGGCCAAACTTATGGATTTTGATATGACTTGTGGATAAATTGAGTGTAAAATTTATGAGCATATAATAAAGGATCTAAAGGATGAAGCAAAGCAAAACAATGTCAAAGTTACAAAATTTCAGCCGACATAACTCTTTGTGCTCATTCTTAAAGGATGGATGGATGAGAGAGTGGGGGGTTAGTACTTCCAGGATAGGCTATACCTCTTTCATCAGGGGATGGTTCCTTCTTTTAAATAAGAGTTAAGATACAGTACCTACATTGACTCATGGATAAGTCAACTCAGGTTTTTGGGTCAATTCTTTGACCTAAATTTCTAGACTTATACAAGAGTATATACAGTAGATTTCCCATCTCTTTTTACAAATGTCTACAATTGGAGTCCATTCTTTGTCTATTATGATCATATCTTTATTATTCAACCTCAATGTATCTAATTCAGACATGTCCATTAACTTAAATAATCAGTCATCTATCAAAGCAATTTTCCTTGTGTTCCAGTTTTGTGCTACCAATAATCTGCAGCCGTCACCATACATAGAATTCATCTCCAATATTTTCTCTCATCACTTTTCTTAATCCTACTTCTGCTATTTCTGGTTAGATTCTGTGACTCACTGCTTCACTTTTCAAAAGTGCAGAATCATGTACCACAGCAAGGTACCATGGTTACTTATTCTGAGACTCTTTTCTGAAGCAGCCTTCTGTGCATCCATCTTTCCTTGCCCAAATTCACTTGCTGCTGAAGAAATGTTGGGTGCATCCATGGATTTTGGTATCCATGGGGAGTCCTGGAACCAAACGCCAATAGATACCAAGGGCCGACTGTAAATTACTTTGTGTCTCACCATACGTTCAGCACCTATCTCCAAGAATAGCTCCAAGAATCCCCCAGCCAACATACCCAGTGGTCTCTCTGAGTTGGGGAGGCTGTTCTCAAGCCCTCTTCTTAGGACAGAGGAGATGCTGTGTTTCCTTGGCAAGGGCTACCAAAAACAGCATGTGTGGCTAGTGGGCTGGATGCCCCCTGCCAGCCCATCCTCAGGCTTCCTGCATCTGCTGCTCAGTTGCAATTGTAGCAGAAAAATTGGCTACTTCACAATCTCTTCTGATCAGCTCAGCATCCTGGTAGGGAAAAGGGAGGTGGGGGGGGGGGGAAACGATTTCCCTCCCTTCTCCACACTTCCCCCTCCACCGTGGCTTGGCTGCTGAAGTTGAAGAAGAGGCAGTAGGGTTGAGCACAACCGCTAAATGATGGTTCTTCTCCAGTGCATAGTAAGTCAGGTAGCCCCCATCCAGTAAATCATACCCTCCCAGATATCACAGATGAAAACCAGAGCACCTGTGATCTAGCAAGATCAAAGTGTGGTCAAGTTGGCAAAAGTTATGAATGAGGAAGAACACATAAACTAGGTAAGGCTACAACAGCTTGTTTTGCCCGAGCCTATTAGGAAGTGCCTACTGGGAAGAACCTACTGAGACTACTGGAAAGCCACCGTGGTGTAGTAGTTAGAATTTTGGACTGTGACTCTGGAGACCAGGGTTTGACTCCCACCTTGGCCATGAAACCCACTTTGTGATCTTGGGCAAGTCACATGCTCTCAGCCTCAGCAGAAGGCAATGGCAAACCACCTCTGAACAAATCTTGCCAAGAAAACTCCATGATAGGGTTTCCTTAGGGCCACCATAAGTCAGAAATGACTTGAAGATACACAACAACAAACTGGGAAGAGCAAGATTATGTCTCCTCCTTTCCTTTTTCCCCCTCTGAGCTAACTAAGTACAAATTACATGTGCACTTTGAGCTGATGTTTGCAGCAAGCTGAGGACAAGGGAAAAGTGGAAGGAGGAGGTGGGAGAGACTAGGATATTTTAAAAACAGATGACAAGTTGGACAACAAAGGATTAATTGGGATGGCCCCTGCTAAATTGGGACAATTGGGAGGTATCGAAAATTGTTTGCCTAATTTAATTAGTTTTTTAAAATGATGTTTCGTAAAATGTATGATTACTTACAATATTTGTATGTTAATTTTGCCAGTCAGAAAGAAATGATCGAGGTATTTTAAATATTAAACCGGGGGGGGGGGGGACAATTAGTCCCTTGATTTTTACTCTTCACTGTGCAAAAGACTTCCTTGCTTCTTGAATGACCCAACCAGCTGGGAAGACCTTACTGTAGTGTTAAGAAGTGACGCTCTGTGTTATTCACCTACTAAGCATCTGAGATATTTATAAATGCATTGCTCAACTTTTTAGCTGTAATTTATCATTAGTTACTGGGCATTATAAGATTCTTTGTATTACATTTCTTCAATACATACTTTACACATTCCTGATGTGAAAAAAACAACTAAATACCACTGCAAGAACAAATGTGCTTTATCTTAGAATGTGAAGGCAGGAATGTACCTTAAATGCCCTTTTCAAGTTGAGCACCTACTGGAACCCAACAATACGTGTATTTACTCAGATGTTTCAACATGTTTCTATGCATTACTCCCTAAGTAAGGGTACATAGGACAGTAGACTGGAAAAAAAAACAGGCTATTTTTGCAAGGTGCTGAGACAACAATAATCTGTCATATGAGTATATTGGAATCTATGGGACCAAAACATATTTAATTCAGATGTAGGTAAATTTTCAAATCAAGTGTAGCCCTTCTTCCTCTACCATAGCCAGCCTTGCTGAAGCCTAAGAGTCTTCAGGCTATTAGGAGTTTATCACACAGGGGAAAATTGGAAGTATAAACAATGATTAACCCACAATTGCGCTAATGGTTTCACACACAAAGTGCTGTTATCCCATGCAGAATCCATGATTAACCCACACTTGCATGCAAACACACAAATGATTTTCACATGATCTTGAAATGTGATTAAAGTGCCATTATCCCATGAAGGACCAGGCAAGAAACAACAGTAACTCATTCACAGAATTTTCCCATGACTGACTTTTTGCTGTTTCTTGCCTGGTTATTCCCTGGTTCTTCATGGGATAATGGCACTTGCGTTAATGTCATTTTAAGCATGCTTTAATATCAATTGCACCATTTTCAGAGGTTTATCATTGTTTAAACTCCCAATTTTCCCCATGTGATAAATTCCTAAGACTATTTTGGAGCTTAGACCTGGGTCAGCCAGTACCTTTGCCTATGAAATATGAAAATCCTAGAGGAAGAGAGGGATTAACTGCAATTAGTAAATAGCCAAATTAGCTTTGCATCACATTTCTCCATTCTATTTTTAGGCCACTTCATGTTTTCCACTGTAGCAACTTTTAAAATCTCTTTCTCCACTTCGTTTTTCTATCCCGGTGCCTTTCCCCCTTCTCTTTTTGCTGATAATTAAGAGTTCTGCAAAAATTGTGACATGTTGCCCACATAAATGGTCCACCGTTATCTATGGTCTTGTAACATGTTATTTGAATTATTGCAATATCTTATCTGTATATGTGTCGGTGTGCACACTTTTGAAAGTGGTTTATAAACTGCAGAGAGGACCTAGGTTGCCAGCTGGGATCAACTTTTGGTGAGAGAGACAAATTTGTCAGCCTTCATTTCTCCTGTTTTTAATTTCATTTTGTCCCATTAATTTATTAATTTGAAAAAAATCTACATGAAAATTGCCACATATTTTTCGGTGTATTTCTCTAGCTCTATGCATTTTGTATATAATTATTTCTCTCTGCATAATTTTGTAAGCCATCTTCTGCCATATCATGCTTTCCTGTACACTGTTTACGTTAATATGTCCATTTTTGTACTCAGTCTTGCATGTTATGTTTGGAGAACTGAAACACAAAATGTGGAGATATGCTAATACCAAAAATAATCATATTACAGTTTGTGTGTTGATTGGGGACATGTAAATTTAATTGGTAAACACAAAACAAACAACCCTCTCCCCAACCATATCTTGGAGTATTAAAAGTGTTCCAGGTTCATTCCTGAACAAAATTCAAAGTGTTTTTCTCCCCTCTACCTTTAAATCCCTATGTGGCTAAGGAACTGAGTACCTAAATTGTTTTCCTGCTCAGTTTCTAATATTGGCCTCTTAGAGCCTGGTCTGAATCCCCTTGTGGTTGAAGGCACATTATAATAGAAGCTGGGCTTTTTCAGTCATGGTGCTGTGCCTTTGGAATTCACTCCCCAGACCCATTTGCCCAGATAGCATAAGGTCCAAACACTCCTCCCCTTTAATGGGGCATTCATTGTTGTTGTTAAATACCCTCAAATCAACCCCAACCCATGGCAACCTTGTGGATGATATATCTCCAAGCCCCCCATCTTTCACTGCTCTGGCTAAGTGCTGTAGATTCATGCCTGTGCCCTCCCTAATAGTCTATCCATATGGTCTTCCTCACTTTCTACTACCCTCTACCTTTCCAAGCATTAATAGATTTTCTGATGATTTGTGCCTTCTCATTATGTGGACAAAGCGCAACAGCCTGTTTCATCATCTTGGTTTGCAGGGA
This sequence comes from Phrynosoma platyrhinos, assembly GCA_020142125.1. Taxonomy (NCBI): domain Eukaryota; kingdom Metazoa; phylum Chordata; class Lepidosauria; order Squamata; family Phrynosomatidae; genus Phrynosoma; species Phrynosoma platyrhinos. Next base: position 129,568,018 of record CM034703.1, on the reverse strand, counting down.
GAGTTTTGTTCCAGTTTGGTGGTAGAGAATTATGGCAACCCTACTTCTATGCCACTTTTCTGAGATGGGACTTGGGGGCACAGTTATGCAGTAGTTTTGGTCTTTCTTGGAGGGGCGAACTCAGAAGGTGGTGTTGGGGACTCCTGTTCGACTCCTTGGCTGTTGGCCTGTGGGGTCCCTCAGGGTTCTGTTCTGTCCCCCATGTTATTCAACATCTACATGAAACCGCTGGGAGAGGTCATCCAGAGTTTTGGAGTGTGGTGTCACCAATATGCTATCTCTCCTTTCCATCTGACTCCAAGGAAGCTGTGTCTGTACTGAACCAGTGTCTGCTGTCAGTAATGGACTGGATGAGGGCAAAAAAAATTGAAGCTTAATCCACATAAGGCAGATCAGGGAATAGGGATTCAGCCTGTGCTGGATGGGCTTACACTCCCCCTGAAATCTCAGGCTTGCAGCTTGGGTGTGGGTTCCTGGACTCTACTCTGAGCCTGGATGCCCAGGTCTCAGGAGTGGCCAGGAGTGCATTTGCACAGCTTAAACTTGTATGCCAGCTGCCCCCGTTCCTTGAGATGTCAAATCTGGCTATGGTGACATATACCTTGATTACATCCTGTTTGGACTACTACAATGCACCCTACGTGGAGCTACCTTTGGAAACTGTTTGGAAACTTCAAAATGCTACAGCCAGAATGTTGACCAGGGCCAGTTAGAACAGCTTCACTGGCTACCTGTTCATTTCTGGGCACAATTCAAAGTGCTGGTCATGACCTATAAAGCCATACATAGTTTAGGTCCAGACTATTTGAGAGACCGCATCTTCTCATACTCATCTGCAAGAGTCCTAAGATCGGCAGGAGAAGGCTTTCACAGGCTCGCCTGGTGAGGACACAAGAAAGAGCCTTCTTGGTGGCTGCTCCCATCCTCTGGATTGCCCTTCCTCGGGAGGCTAGGCTGGCCCCCTCCTGCTGGCCTTTCGCTGGCAAGTAAAAACATTCCTATGTAGGCAGGCTTTTTAAAAGCATGCAAGCCTGGTTTTATTTTGAGAGGAGTTGTTTTTAACATGTATATTTTATGTGATTTTATATTGGATATAGATGTTTTCATTGTTTTGAATTTTATGTGATTTTAAATGTTTTATCTGTGAGCCACCTTGGGTCCCTCTGGGGAGAAGGGCAGCATATAAATCAAATAAATAAATAAATAAATAAATAAATAAATATAATATGATGTCATCTGCATATCTTCGATGGTTGATGTTCCTTCCTCTTGTCTTCATTTCTCCTTCTTCCGGGTCTAAACCTGTTCTTTGTATATTTTCTGCATACAAGTTGAACATGGTGATAGTATGCAGCCTTGCCTGACTTCTTTGCCAATTGGGAACCATTCTGTTTCTCTGTATTCCGTTCTGACAGTAGCCTCTTGTCCTAAATACAGATTTCTCATCAGAACTATCAGTAGTAGTGGCACTCCCATGTCTTTAAGAGCAATCCATAGGTTTTCATGATCTATGCAGCCACTGTTGCAGATACAGAAGGTGAATGCTGTTCAGTTTGTGTAGGGATAGAACTTACCATTCTGACATGATGAAACAGAGGGGTTTTTTCCCATACTTTTCTCCTTTGAAACAATAAATGCTTTATTGCTATTTCTTACAGATACTAAATTATTCTTGCTAAATTATTAATTCCTGATGTCTAGAGTTCATTCATCCTGCTGAGATTTCTTACCTCCAGTGTGAACATGAGACAAGCTCTTTTAGTGTATTGTGGTTTCTATAATTTGTGCAAAATGTCTGTGTGCGAAACTAATGACTCTTCCTTGTGTGAAGCAAAGCATGCCCAGAGAGTGAGCAATAGTGGACAGGTTCATAGATCAAAAAGTTGAAACAACTAATTCACCACTTCTAACTTTTTAAAAGTCTGTGCAATGAGGCCGAGCAGTCACAATCTAACAATGCAGTTGGTTCAATACAAATTGTGCAAAAATTGTTCTCGCTAGTGAGAAGACCCTCTTGAGATTAAAGAGAAAACATCTTGTCATTTTCTTGTTAAGGAGTGGAAAAAATGGTTTCTCATTCCCACGTTTGAGAATAATACAAGTGAGAGTTTTCCTCCTGACTTCATGCAACAGTGACAGTCCAGTGGGATAGGCTAGTGGCAGTGACACTCCTGTTGTTGTTGCTGTTATCTTCTTCATCAAATATATTTCTTTCCCCCCCCCTCTTTTTTATTAAATTTTATTAAACAAACTTAAAACATTACAAACATTACAAATATTCAAAATTAACAACAATAACAAAGGGAAACAGAAAAATATTTATTTACAATAAATACATCAAATTTTTAACAAATTAAACTAATTATATACTAACAGTGACTATTCTATCATTATCCCAACTTATTCTCCTTCCTTATCCCCTTCTTTACCTTTCTTTCTAACTTCTCCTTCAATATCCCTCCAAGTCTCCTCTACTTACAGCCCACAATCTCTTTCTAATTTCAGATCTTCTTCTTTACTTTCTCTCTTCCCTCTCCTCCTCTTTCTTACACACCCTCTCACCTTCTTGTCACCTATTCCTTCCTTTTCCCTACATCCTTCCACCTTCTTTGGCATTCTCTCACCTTCTTCAACATCCTCTCACCTTCTTCTCACTTCACATTCATACCTTCCTCTTCTTCCCTTTCCCATACATTCTTCTTCATCCATATCATTCATTCTGGACTTCCTTCTTACCATTACTGGATTATTCCATGTCTTCTTTTGTCCTTCTTATCTACCGGTACTTTCCCTTTGTTTGTTTGTTTGTTTTTTTTAAAAAAACAATTTCAATCCTTCTTCCTATCTTGTGCATTGACTCTATAGCTCGAGTCTTGTTTAATTCCATGCTCCATTTGTGTTAATATTTAAGCTTTAAACTTTAACCAATTCCCAAATGTTAAAATTATTTATTCCTTAGTCATTCAACTCTAATTACTCTTATTTATAAATTATTCCTTATATTACCACCTTCACTTTAGTCCTTATAATTTCTTATAATACTTTAGGATTTTGTCCCTATCAATCTTATCTTACTGCCTCGGCAGACGACTAATAAAGTCGTCTTCCGGGCAGGGAAGAGGAGGGGCAGCCGCACGAGCGGCGCCCCTTCCTCTCCCCGAGGTCGCCCCCAGAAGCGCCGGCCGTCCGCACGGCCGGCGCACCGGGGATGACCTCACGGCGCAGCGCCCACATGCGCTGCGCCGTTTGAGCCAGGGAAAGTGCGCCCGCCGCTTTTGGGGCGCACTTTCCCTTAGATCTAAAAGGAGCGCCAATTTGGTGCTCCTTTTAGATGCGCCGACGGTGTGCCGCGGTGCGGAGGCTCCGCTCCGCCAGTGCTCCGTCCGGCGGCGGCTCCAGGGCCTCCGTCTGCCGAGGCCTTACGTATCTCTGAACCTTGTCCTAATTCAGTTTCCTCGAGTGTCCTCATTTATCTCTACCATATCCATCTCTTCTACTTCAGATGTATATATCTCTTCCATTAGCTCTCAAATTCTATTTCTTCTTATTCCTTTTAGTATTAAAAACCAATTATAGCTAATTTCCCCCATTCTCTCCCTAGGTAAATGTATTTCTGTATATTAACTAAACAAAATTAAGGACATGATAAAGATATGATGGAACTATCTGAATTTTAACCAGTTCAGACACACTTCTCTGCCGTTCCCTCTCCCAATCACCCAACTCATATTTTTGCATACTAGCGGGGTCTTAAAGGAACCACCAGCCAAGGACCAAGTTGACAGGTGAACAAGAAACCTGTATTTCTAAGGCAAAGATGAGTTGTTGTTGTTTTTATTTATTTTTTAAAGAGCCAAATGGCAATGCCAGAGGAGATTATCACATGGGAGGCTAAAGTGTCTTTAAAGTGCCTTTAAATTGTCACAAACGTGCAATTGGGGTTCACATGCTTGCACGTTTGTTGTGTCTGTAAATTTTCTGTAAAGTGTCATGGACGCATCCCTGGCTCCCCGCTCACCTAACCCATCAGCAACATGTCCTTGGAGCCGTCACTTTCCACTAATGCAATCTTCCAATAATGCATTTTCCAATAATGCAACGACGGGATAGGCAAGCTGGGAGCTTGGGATGTGTCCATGACACTTTATAGACACTTTACAGACACAACAAACACACGAGCGTGTGAACCCCGATTGTACATTAGTGACAATTTAAAGGCACTTTAAAGATACTTTAGCCTCCCATGTGATAATCTCCAGAGTCATGTAGGCATTGCATGTTGGCTTGGGATGATATGGGCAGAAGTATCTGGGAGCTATCAATTTAGCTTTATTGAGCCACAGTTCTGATGGCTCCAAGCTAACTGGGAACAGCAAAGGCAAGAAAAGGACAGCAATAAAATTTGCTTCTTCATTTGAGAATGCAAAAAAAGAAGAAGCTTGCACAGAGAATGTTGTGTGGCCTTTTGGTTGGCCTCATAATACTCAAGTGAATATTTTGGAATGAATATTATGGCTACCCCTCTGTATTTCTGTATTTTTAAGTGCCAGAGAAATTACATAGAACCTCACATAGAAAAGGAACAATGGAAGTGAGCCAATAGATACCTAGTGAAGGAAAAGACTGCATTTTGTAGCAGGCTGTAAGGAGATACCTTTTCTGCTGGAGTACCAGGGTTCGATTCCCCACTCGGCCATGAAACCCATTGGGTGGCCTTGGGCAAGTCACATTCTCTCAGCCTCAGAGGATGGCAATGGCAAACCCCTTCTGAAAAAACTTGCCAAGAAAACCTTATGTTAGTTTCACCTTAGGGTCACTGTAAGTCAGAAACAGTTTGAAGACTCACAACGGCAACAAACTGATGGAAGAGAGCCAGCATGGTGTAATAGTCGGTGTGTTGGACTAGGACTCTGCAAAGCCAGTTATTGCATCCTCACTAAGCCATGGAAACCCATAAGGTAACCTTGGCCAAGTTACACTCTTTCAGCCTAAGAGGAAAGCAATGGCAAAACTTCCTCTGAAGAAATTTTGCCAAGAAAACCCTATGAAAGAGTCGCCATAAATTGGAATCAACTTGAAAGCACGTAACAACAGGTGGAAACAGGAGAATATTCTCTCAATGATTATAATACCACTTATTGTTTATATAGTGTTTTAATACATTGCAGTGGGTAAAATGCACCTTGTGGACCACGTATGTCCTGCAAAGCCATTTTGGTAAAAAAAAAAAAAAAAAAACAACCCAGGTTTCTGTGACTTGCTGATGCACACGCACACACACATCACAGCACAAAAGGTCATTTTCTGCTCCTGAAAGCCGACTAACTGCAAACTTGTAAAGCAGCAAAGCCAGTCACCCTTCTTGACTGAATTTCATGAGAAACTGGCTGTTGTGGATTCCCCCCACTTCAAACTGAAGTGCCGGCTCTGGAATGTGGTGCTGTCCCACTCCATTATTTCTCAGTCATGTTGACAGAATGTTGACACAATAGGCCCACAACTGTGAGTCGGTCAGACACGGCTTACTGCTTTTATCTTCTCCTGTCATTTTTTCACTTTGATAAAAATCTAGGGTTTAATTATAGAGTCAAATAGCCCAAAGGCAGCATATTTTTTATTTTATTTTATTTTATTTGCCCTTGGTGAAACCGCTCAAACCCAGTGACCTGGCCCTGGTCAAATGTTTAGTGCAAATCCTGGGGGTGGGTGGGAGGAAGAGTTAATTTATTTATACCCCATGTGTAATTCTGTTCTGTGCTGGATGTGTGTCTGTGTGGAACATAGATCAGCAGTCCAATCTACTATCCTTTGCTTTGATTCCTGTATATTCTGCATGTAAGATTCTCCCCTCTGTGTGTATGTGTGTGTGCTGTGTGCCTTCAAGTCATTTCCAACTTATGGTGATCCTAAGGCAACCCTATCATGGGGTTTTCTTGACAAGATTTATTCAGGGGAGGTTTGCCATTGCCTTCCCCTGAGGCTGAGAGCCTGTGACTTGCCCAAGGTCACCCAGTGGGTTTCATATCTGAGCTGGGAATTAAACCCTGGTCTCCGTAGTTGTAGTCCAACACTCAAACCACTATGCCACACTGGTTCTCTAACTAACCCCTTTCTCCTTCTGGATGCATTGAGTTGTGGCCACACAAAACAGAGAGAGGATGCCACCCAGAGTTTTATCCTTCATGATTATTTGTTGACTAGAAACCCAATAGCAGCTAAGGTCTCTGATATTTCAGGGACAGAGTTCTGCATCTTGGATGCTCCACTGCCTGATCTGGTAAAATTCATGGTAAAACCTGGGAAGGTTTCACCACAATCATTGATGTTACCAGGCACCGTTGGAAGAAACTGATAGTTTTAATCTCTGGTAGAGGTTTTGCTTGGCTTCCACTGCAAAAATGCCTGATCTGTTGAACAAGATAGATGCATGCGGGTGTAGCAACAGTTTCTGGAAAGGTGAAGTCATTTGGAACAGGACTGTGTTTTTAACAGGTTTAAGAACATAAAATACAATGTGTGTACGTAGCTCATACAGTAGTATTACATATAAGAATACTATAAAGAGCAGGGGTAGGCAACATAAGGCCCAAGGGCCAGATGCGGCCCCCTGAGGCCTTTGGACCGGCCCCAGGCCGGTCCTGCTGCCGCTGCCGCCTACCATAATGATATTGATTATTGTTGTTATTACTTGTTCTTGGGGTTTTCTTGGCAAAATCCACAGGGGTTTTGCCATAGCTTTTTTGGGACTGAGAGAGTGAGCATGCATATTTTATTTTATTTTTATATTTATTTATTTATTTATTTATTTATTTATGGTGCTTCGGACCCCCAATTGTCTGAGGGACAGCAACCCTGTCCCCGGCTCAAAAAGGTTGCCTACCCCTGATATAGAGTGTACGGAATACTATACTGAAAGTATACATACCTTCATTTTATTCAAGCCATAATTACAGGTATATCTCATGTTAGCAGTGGAGCAGCAACTTGCTAAACCTGAAGATATCAAAGCATGCCTTGGTTTTTGTTAGCTTGAAAACAAGGAGTGGGGAGGTGGAAGAGTTGATTGAAACCTTAACTATCAACATGTTCATGAGAAAACAATATTATTGCCTGGCTTTATAGTCTCCTCTCCATAGGCAACACCCAGTCATCAATGGAATGTGTACTACCTCCAGCTAAGCAGGGCACAGCATTAACAAGTATTAGTAGATCACTATACTGAGTTAATTTTTATAAAAACACAAGTGAAATCTGCATTATTCATGGATTCTGATGACCAGTAAACATTCTCCGTCCTCTTTGGCATATTTTTTTATAGAAGGATTCCCTTTTGTGTGCTTGTTTTCATATATATATATATATATATACTCTTACTAGCTTTCAGGTTTCCTAGGGCATACTAATTCTTTGCCCCGTGCCCCTGCCACAACTTAGTGGTAGTTGATAGGTATAAAAAGTATCAGTATCTTGGATAAATAGTAGCAATAGAAAACTATATTACAGTTTAAATCCCCGAATGAAGAAATATTTGTAATGCAGAATTTTCGAGTGACTGAACTCTTAAGTTTATTGCATGGCCTTTGCAGGAGCAGGAACAGGAACAGGAACAGAACAGCATGGAACAGGGCGAGAACGCGTGTTTCCACACAGAACGCCGTCAATGCCGCTGGGAATCTCAAAGCCGTTCCCCATCCATCCTATGGCAGCTGATTTTGAAGAACGACTTTGAACCATTCTTCAAAATCAGCTAGCAGGAATGGCTGAGGAATGGCTTGGGGACTCCCAGCAGCATCGGTTACATTCTCCTGTGTGGTAACATGTATTCTCGCCCTGTTCCGTGCTGTTCCATTTCGTTCTGTCCCATTCCTGCAAGTGCCGTGTGACAAACTTATCTATCTGGAAAGCCTTCTGCAGTTTTCAGTAATACTTCTGTTAGTTCATTTTATGGATTCTTTATGGCTGAACTGGATAAACCAATATAACAAAAGGTGCATTTTTATGAGAACATTGCCTTAATTTCACATTTCAGGCAATGACAATAAGTTAGCGCTTTTATGTAACTTTTTACTTTCTTTATGGGTGAGAGTGAAGATTTGTTTTGGAGGCAGAAGTGTTACAAATCAAGCTAGAAGACAGAATTGTGTTGTCTTCATCAATATGACCAGACCAAACCTGGTAACCATAAACAACTGTTAGCACTAACAGGGCTTGTGTGTTAAGTGTGACACAGTCGATGAACTGAGATTTATTGTTCGTTTTTGATTGTATATGTTCTGATGTACCACCCTTTGGTGGAATGGGTGTTACAAATAAATGTTATTTGGAAACACAGATGTTGTTGCTTAAGATAAAAAGATCCAACAGAACATCCATTCTGCAGTCCCCACATATGGGTCAGAGTCTATTATTATTGCCATTTTGTTGTTGTTGTTATTCCCCTTTCCCAATAATGGGATTCAAGGTGGCTTACAATATATTAAAAACAATACAGATTACAACTGTACAAAAACTTGAGTAAAATATAAATATAACATTTATTTAAAAGATGAACAATTTATAAATTTAAAAACATTAAAATTAATTGAAAGACTCTGTACAAACCATAAAACAGCATACCATTAAAACTCATTGCAGTCAGTTTCTAAAAGTCTGTTGGCATAAGAATGTTTTGACTTCACAGTGAAAGGAGAACAAGGAAAGAGCCCTCCTAGCCTTCCTAAGGAGGGTTTCCAAAGTCCAGAGCAGCCACAAAGAAGGTCTTCTCACTTGTTCTAACAAAAGGGGGCTGAGAAGTTGGGGAGATGGAGAGAAGGATCTCTCCAGAAAATCCTAGAGCTCTAATAAAGTCATAAAGAGAGATAATCTATTGAGTAAGGCTAAATCCAATTGCCAGTTTCAAAATAGTGTCCCCTTGAATCAACTGTTCAAATCAATATTTATGTAAATCCCATTGAGTCAGTGGATCTAGTTTAGTTGGGGTTAATAATTTGATTTAGGCCTAAGATGCCAGTGTGGTGTAGTGATTTGAGTGTTGGACTATGACACTGGAGACCAGGCTTCGATTCCCCGTTTGGCCATGAAACTCACTGGGTGATCCTGGGCATGTTACACTCTTTCAACCTCAGAGGAAGGCAATGGCAAACTTCCTCTGATCAAATCTTGCAAAGGAAACCCCATGATAGGTTAATCTTAGGGTTGTCATAAATTTGAAATGACTTGAAGATGCACAACAATGATAACAGTATTTTTCTACACAAGACCCAATTAAATTCCATGTAGATTGTGCCCCACATAGAGATCCATCTCTTATTCTTATTGTTATGCCTGTGAATAAAAAATTCATGGATACAGAGGGCCAACAGTATAGGTTTGTAGGAAGATTTAGAGAATGGGGACCATCTTGCCCTGGACCCAGAGATATCTCTCAGCAATCCTGTTCACCACCTAAACAACATTAGGAAGAAATTCTCATGGGGAAAATGACATTCCATCCTCCAAGTTATTGCAGTCCTTGTGTTTGCATAATAAACCTATTGCACACTTTAAGTGGTAGTATCTACTGCAGACTGTAAATGCCTTCATTGCTTAGTAATTTGAGACATAATCCACTGGGGAGTTATCCTTCTGAAAGGTTTCCCATGCTTTTGCAAAACCTATTATTAATATTACTGGATTTATTTGGTTTCCTATTTGCACATGCTCTCTTGATGATTCACAAAGCAAAAGAACAAAACAAAACACAGTAATAAAATGCAAAGAAATAATTGAAAACATTTTTTTAAAAAAATGGCAGTGAAATGCAGTATCACAGTTTCCCCTTTGGAGAAGAAAAATCAATAAGAAGCTGAAATAGACAGGTATAGTTTACACAGCTACCTGGGATTTTGGTTTGTTCTGACATGTAAGTTGTTGAATGGCCTAGGTAAATTTAAAAAACAAACAAAAAACTTTCCCCTGGCACTTGAACAGAGTTGAGAAGTTGTGGCACATTGAGAGGACAATTTTCTATAACTCTTCAGGGGCTGTCCAGACTGACAAAAATCCTCAAAGAAACAAATCAAGAAACAATTAAACCTGGATGTGTCCAAATGCCCACTTCTGATTTTTGGAGAGGAAAATAACTTTTAGTGGGGTGGGGGCAGGAACCTATTTAAAAGGTGAATTATTGCTCTTCTAGGCTTCCTGGAAAGACAAATCATCCTTTTCTTTTGGCTAGCAAAAAGGTGGTCTGCAAGGAGGCCTAGGTGGAGTTGAGGACCACAAAAACATTTGGCCCCATGGCCACACATTGTCCACCTCTGCACAAAAAAATGTTAAAGAAGGCACCAGACAAGCTTCTCTGGGGAAGTTGTTGCACACTGGGATGCCTCCACTAAGAATGTCCTCTTCTCACTGGCCACCCAGTGCACTATAGTTGGTGGGAGGTATGCGGAGCCTCTGAAGATCTTCAGGGAGATGTATAGAGAAGATGGGGACCTTTTCATTAAGGTCTGTCCAAGTTAAGGTCTGCACTTTAAACTGGGCCCACAAATGACCTCTTTTTTTACTTCGACTAGCTGCAGTTTTCTGGCAGTTTTTAAAGGCAGTCCTATGTGGAATACATTGCAGTAGTCTGAAGAGTAGACTATGGGTAACTTTGTTGTAGTTGTGTGCCTTCAAATCATTTCCAACTTAAAGCAACCCTAAGGTGAACCTATCACAGGGTTTTCTTGGCAAGTTTCTTCAGAGGGACTTTGTCATTGCCATCCTCAGAGGTTGAGAGAGTGTGGCTTGTCCAAAGTCACCCAGTGGTTCTACCTGGCCAAGCAGGGATTCAAACCCTGGTCTCCAGAGTCACAGCTCAATGCTCAAGCCACTACACCACATCCAAGCTATCTCCTTTAAGGTAGTACATCAGCTGGATCTGGTAAAATGGTACTTCATACCACAGAAGCCATTTGAACCACTAATGATAAAACTGAACCAGCAAGGGACCCACACTGTGAAACTGATACTTTAAGGGCCAAGGTGTCATCCTCCAGATAGTGTTGAGTTACAGTGCCCTTTAGCAGCCATAAGTTGCCCTCCTCCACTTTGGCATCTAGAACATCTGAACCTCCTCCCAGTACTTTAAGTTTAGAGATCTGCAGCACCTCAAAGCTCAACTGCCAAAGAGTTGAGCAATGATCCCCCAGCAATGCCTTCTAGAACTGATCCTCCTAGTAGGTGCAGAACTACAACAGCCTTACACATTCCAAATGGAAATGGCCAGGGCTCAGTAGCAGGGATTAGGTCTAGTAGGCAGAAGGCGACTGGTTCTGTCTCTGGTATCTCCAGGGAGGGCTGGAAGAATCCCTACTTGAAGGCTTACAAGGTCCATTTCTGGTTTACATATTGATTTCACCAGATTTGTTGTTAACTGCCCTCACATCTGCCCAGACTCATAGCAACCCTGTGCATGAGACATCTCCAAGACTCCAAGACTCACTGTCCTCCACTGCTTTCCTTATGTCTTGTACTTTCATGCCTGTGACCTCCCTAATTGAGTCCATCCATCTAGCCTGTGGTCTTCCTGTCTTTCTAGCACCTTCCCTCTTCCCTAGCAGATTGCCTTTTCTAGCAAGTTGTGCCTTCTCATGATGTGGCCAAAGTATAACAGCTTAGGTTTCGTCATCTTGGGTTCCAGGGAGAGTTCAGATTTTATCTGTTCAAAGACCTATTTATTTGTCTTTTTAGCAGTCCATTGTATCCTCAGCACTTTTCTGCACACCACCTCTCAAATGAGTTGATTTTATCCACTTTCTTCTATATCCAGCTCTCTCATCCATACATGGTGATGGGGAATACAATGGCATGGACAATTCTAACTTTTGTGATCAGTTGTATATCTTTATTCTTTAGAATCTTATCTACTTCTTTCAAGGCTGCCCTTCCCATTCCTATTCTTCGGATTTATTGGCTGCAGTCTCCGTTCTGATCAATGTTTGATCCATGATACGGGAACTGTTTTACTATTTTGATTTCCTCATTTTCTAGGTTGAATTCGATGCTGATCCTCTATGGTCATTATTTTTGTTTTCTTTATGATGTGAACAATACTAGTGCCTTAAATTCTTTCTAGTTGAACATATCACAGTATTATTCATTTAAAAGTATAGAATAATAAGAAATTGAAATATGTGATATTTATATAGGGATTTAGGAAATGCAAAGCACAGTGCATAATTCATGATATGTCATGGTAGATCAGTTGTGTTAACCCCATGGTGCAAATGAGACAGGGATGAAGGCTGACAGCTAGTGACTTGCCTATCTAGTGACTTCATACCTGAGATTTGAATCTTGGACTGTTCAGCTCATGCTCTCTTAACTCATAACGTATGCTTGCTTTAAGTGTTCATAATGTTCTCCAGAGGCATTTTGGCTGCTGCCACACTGTAAAATTAATGCAATTTGACACCACTTTATCTGTCATGGCTCCATCTTATAGGGCTGGTAGTTCTAGTGGTAGTTCCAGTAATCCTGGGATTAGTAGTTTGTTGTGGCACCAGGTCTCTATGACATAGAAGACTAAATAAATTACACATCCCAGAATTCCATAGCATTGAGCCCAGGCAATTAAACCTGTGTCAAATGGCATTACTTCTGCAGTGCACATGCAGCCTAATTAAAGTTTCTTTGCTTCATTGTTTTCAGATAATTGTTTGAATGATATATGACAGCCTTGCCCAACTGAATGCCTTTCATATATTTTGGATTATGACTTCCATGTTCTCTAGTTAGCAAGGATGCTGGGAGCTGTAGTCTAAAACATCTCGAGCAGAACAGAAGAAGGCTGATAAATGTGGTGAACTATAACAAGTGTGGCCTATATAATCCATCTCATTTTAATGTTTCAGTTTCCTTCCTGTTCAGAGACATTGGGAGAGTCAAGTTGTTACAGTTAAATCTGATTCTATTTCATGGGAGGAAAATTTAAATATCGTTTATATTACAGAGCTGATTTGTTTATTTGATTGAGGAGATTAAAGCCAATGCAATACTATCCTCTTCTCAATCCAAACAAGTAGTTGCCATGTAAAGAGAGTACAAAGGAAATGGGGTAATGAGATGCTGATCCTGGATCAGTATTTGGTATTGAAAGATGTAACAAAAAGTAATGTGAACCATTTAAATATTCAGTTCTCTTTCTCATTTACACAGTAGTCTGTCCAAGCGGCATACTCGAGATCTTAGATACTGGAACTAGGCTTCTTCACTCTGCCTGCAGGCCTAACCATTAGGTCACATAGGATGTTGCCCATCTGTCAAGGAACTCTTGTTTAATAAAATATCTGTACGGCTTTCTAGGTCAAATGCAAAGGTGAAGGAGAAGGAAAAAATTTCCACAACAAACAAAACAAAGAGCTCTGAGGACTATAGCAGGAGAAGGTACTTCAGTGTCTGTGGATAAATTTCCTTTGCACAGTTTCTCCAACCACAATCAGAAAACATATCTGGGGTAATTTTGTTGGCCATATAGCAAAGTGCAATATCATCCAAAATCCACAAAACAGTGACATCTTTATTGGATTGTCCTCAGTTCAGATGGTCTGGAACAGGGGTAGGCAACCTAAGGCCCGGGGGCCGGATGCGGCCCCCTAAGGTCTTTGGACCGGCCCCAGGCCAGTCCTGCCACCGCCACTGCTGCCCGCCATGATGATATTGATTATTGTTGTTATTACTTGTTCTTGGGGTTTTCTTGGCAAAATCTCCACAGGGGTTTTGCCATGGCTTTTCTGGGGCTGAGAGAGTGTGCATGCATATATATATATTTTTAAAAAATAATTTTTAATTTATTATATTATATTATATTATATTATATTATATTATATTATATTATATTAATTTATTTATTTATGGTGCTTTGGCCCACCCTATTGTCTGAGGGACAGCAACCCGGCCCTCGGTTCAAAAAGGTTGCCTACCCCTGGTCTGGAAGGTTATTCATGCAGGGGGATCCCTCTTCCTTCTGACCATGTGGAATCTGGGAGATTCAGTCCAGAAAATAAACTTTAATTTCCATCTGAAGAGCTACTGCCTTTGAAATCCAGTTTGTCGCAAATCCTTCCTTCCTTCCTTCCCTTCTCCTGTATGATTTTTTAATACTTTTGCCTGATGAAGCTTCAAAAGCTTGCAATACTTATAATGTGCATTTTGGTTGGCCCGATAAAGATATCACTATTTTGTGGAATTTGGATGATACTGTACTTTGCTGTTTGACCCACATGGCTTTGTTGTTGTTATTGTTAACTGCCCCAGAGTCCATCTTGATCCATGGCGACCCTGTGAATGAGACCTCTATCTCCAAGACTCCCTGTCCTCCACTGCTCTGCTTAGGTTCTGTAAACTCATATCCATGATCTCCTTAATAGAGTCCATCCATCCAGCATATGGCCTTTTTCTCTTTCTACTTCATTCACCTTTCCTGGCATTATTTATTTTTCCAGTGAGTCCTCGTTTCTCATGATGTGCCCAAAGTATGACAGCTTCAGTTTTGTCATCTTGCTTTCCATGAAAATCTCTGGCTTGATTTGTTCCAGGACCCTTTTGTTTGTCTTTTTGACCATCCTAGGGATCCTCAGCACTCTGCTCCAGCACCACATCTCAAATGGCATTAATTTTCTTCCTATCCACTTTCTTCCGTCCATCTCTCGCCTCCATACGTGGTAATACAATGGCTTGTACGATTCTAACTTCCGTGCTGAGTTGAATATCTTTGCATTTTAGAATCTTTTCTAGTTCTTTCATAGCCATTTTCCTCATTCTTAATCTTCATCTGATTTCCTGGCTGCAGTCCCCATTTCTATCAATGGTTGATCCCAGGTGTGAGAACTCTTTTACCATTTCTATTCGTTGTCTAGGTTGAATTTGTCAAGATTCTCCATTGTCTGGATATATTCTCCAGCCACAATGATGTTCTTCTGAGAATGGGGATGGAGACCTTTTTTTCTATTGTGGGCCACAGTCTCATTTGGGCATTTGTCACAGGTCTCTCTCTCTCTCTCTCTCACACACACACACACACACTAGAAGTGGATGTCTGGCTTTGATCTCAGGACTGGATGGAAGAGACACCTTTCTCTGGAAATACCTTCTGTCCTTTTTCCTCCTAGCCCTCCTGCTTGGTTGAGGGGTACACCTGGAGGGACAGATCACTCTTGACCAAAACATGATCACCTCCAGATGGTTTGGATATTAGACTGAAGGCTGTTGGTTATGCGTTCCTAAATTAGAAGGCTGTGGTATAAAATGGAAGTGGAGCAAAACAGACGTACATTTGTTTTTGTCTGCATCTTACCTACATGCTTACAGCGGCTCCTCCCTGTTTCATAGATATCATTTCTAGAAATATGGCCTGGGGCCCTTTCACACTACTCAATTATAGCACTATAATTTCTTTGGGATCCTGGCAGAGAGTTCCAAATGCTCCTCCCTGTAGCTTACAAATATCTGGATTCCATATAATGTTGCCATGGCAGTTAAAGGGGAATGAAAGCAGTATAATTGTACAGCATGAAAGGGGTCCAAGAAGCTGAAATCTATTCCAGCAAGGAATTGTCACAGAAACATAGTTTATGTTCAGAGATCTCTTCAAAGGACACCTGGTTTCCATTGATGGCTAACCTTTGTATGTTAAGAAAGAAAGAAAGAAAGAAAGAAAGAAAGAAAGAAGTGAAGAAGTGGAAGTGAGGCTCCAGAATAAACCCTTTGTCCACAAAGGGCAGTGAAAGGATCATGGTCAAGAGAGTTGATTGTTTAAAACTACTTGGACAGGGAAGCTCTGACAAATCCCTTTGTCTAGCGTGTTCACAACAATCACCCAACTATTTGCTTCTATTCTGGACCATTCTTTTTCCCTGGAAAACCATTTAGCAGAGCTTCTAATCCTTTCAAGCCTTGGTTTCTGCCCCAAGACACACTTTTGGGTATATATACAGGTGGCAAAACAGCCATTCTCCAGTCTTAGTCTAGTTTGCAAGCAGGAAGGCACTCTGTAGGAGACACAAATTTAACAGATTGATCCAATATGAACCGTCAAACCTTTAGCTGCAGCTAATTCATATTTTAATAGTTTGAAATTTAAAAACCTAGAAGGAAACTCCAGCGTCATCACAGAAACACAGCTTCTGCTCAGAGACACTCCCAAAGCTCTCCTGGGACGTTATCACACGGGGCCTAAAGCAGAAAGAATCCACAACCAATCCCGTCCCATTGTGGTTCTTTTTCCTGTGTGTTCACACGATGTTGCACAGAACCCCGTCCCAACCCCATCCCAATGCAGCATCATCCCCGTTCTTTTGAATGCCAGTTTCTTGGGGAATTACAATCGCGCGACCGGAATGATACCGCAATGATGCCGCTTTCGCCATATGTCTGATTACGAGATACGTATCGTGGAGCATTTCCCCGTCATGACCCATGGTTCCCCGCGCTATTTCCCATGGATCTGTGAGGAAGCATCTTATGACGTGTACTTCCTGTTTGGATCAGGCAACAAACAGAATGGGTAAACATGGTCCTCTCTTTATTGTTAAGGCAAACTGGAAGGGATCTTCTCACTTGTGTGTGAACAGCAGATACGGTTCCCAGGAGCGCATCTATCGCAGTTTCGTTAATTGCGCAATGATGCTAGTTGCGTCTGATAACCATTTCCGTCTTGTGGGGTCTATACCGGTATAGTTCTGGATTGATTCCATACTGTTTTCTTGCCGCTTTGAGAACCCGCGTGTGATAACGTTCCTGGTTTCCATTGTTGAGTCCCCTGACATTTTAAGATGATCTTCATTTAATAGTTCTGCATCTAATATGGCTAAAGAGTTGTCTAAGCTACTCTTCAATACTAGGCATATTTAAATATAGTCCTAGTAATGAAATATGCCCAGTGAAGAATGAGATGTGAAGGCCCAGAAAGAAAGGGGGGGGATATATTTAGAAACAAAAATCCAATTTTTTCCTGAAGTATTCTTTTCCTAGAAAAATTGAGAAAATGGTTTGTGGTATTTTCTTTTAGAATAATTAATAAGTATTTAATAGACCTGCCAATGAATGAGTGGAAACATCACCGACATCGTGCAGTATATCAGTGGCTTTCCTCTAAAAACTTTACTAGCTTCATGGCCAGCTGAATAACAGTAATAGTACCTTGCAGAAAGAACATATTAATTAAAGAACAGAAGATAGGGAGGAAGCTGATCTCTAGGTGTGGCCAAGCGTCTTGGCAAAGTATTAATAACTCGAAACAAGCACACAACTCAGCAATACTGAGGCACACATAAGCAGGTGGCTCTTCCTGATTCACCTGTTTCCTGTTACATCAAGCAATCTTTTTACTTCTGCTTTTATGATACCAGTACAAAGGTGAGCATTGAAATTCTCAAAAGGAGAACAGCTTGATGAACATCAGACCCTTGATTTCCATGTTGCCATCTCCTCTTTCAGACACACTGCTAAGACAGGCCTCCACATACCCTTTGTTGAATTACAAACCAAGTAATTTGAAAGCACGGGCCTTTTTGTATGAATGGATGCTGCTGCTACCTTTGTTTTCTATTGCCAGTGTTTTAACTTTAAAAGTTGTACTGTCCGTCTATAATTCATACCTCTTCATTGGCTTGTGAATCTCTATGGATGTTATCACACGGGGTCTAAAGCAGCCCCATCCCTGCATCATCCCCGTCCCATTCCGGATCCTTTGCCCCTGTGATCAGACGACGTCGCAGCAAACCCTGCCCATCCCTGCATCATCCCTGGCGCATTGCTGCATCATCCGAGTTCTTTGCAATTCCTCTTTCAAAGAGGAATTACAGCTGCCGTGACCAGAATCAATCCAGAACCATTCCGGTATGATGCTGCTTTCTTGTCTGATGATATGGGGTCCATTCCGGTATGGTTCTGGATTGATTCCATGCCGCTTTTCTTGCCGCTTTGAGACCCCTGGTGTGATAACATCCTCTGATTGGGAGAAGGGCATACTTATTCTAAATAAATACATGAAAAATGTTCCGTAAAGGTAATAGATAGATAACACATTAAAGTCAAAAGTACTTTGAGATCAGTTTATATGCAAAAGAAGTGTTGTTTTGAAAGAACCCTGAGAGAAAACAGTACTCTTGTGCTTGCTAGGGAATGGTTAGGGGAACAAAACAAAAATAGAGCTATACCTGTAGGCACAGTTCCCCTTTGACTTGCTGTTGAACTTTATACAACTTATGTTTTTGTTAGAACCTTTAGCATTGCTAGCTTTGGAAAATCTGCAAGAGGGAGATTTGAGTTCTTTTCCCTGACCTTGAAACAATTACCCAGTTACTTCACTTATGATGTCAGTAAAGTTGCAGATACGAATACATATATAAACACATGTAGTACTACTGAGTGAAACTGGAGATTTTGGTGGTAATCATGATGTTCGGTCAGTTTAGACAATCACAGCCAGAGACAAAAGTACCTCTAAAAGACATTCGCGGACATGGAGTCTAAAGTCTCACTCCTTCATGGATGGCCTCCAATATTTGCAATTTTTCCGATTCGCAGGGCAGGGAAGTCTGGAATGGAGCCCCCGCGAATCGGAAGAGATGACTGTAATTGGCTGGGCTGTTAGATAGAGGGCAGACTGATGGACTTAAGAATGAAGGGAAGGGCTAGAGAATAGATGAAATGGTGAAAGAAAGAAAGAATGAAAGGGGGATGTGGATTGAAACATGGAGTAGACCACAGTGAAGACAGGAAGAGAAAATGGGATAAAGAAGAAGTGGAAGTGGTTAGTGCTGCAAGGATAAGGTGACATGAAGTTGGCATACCGATTTGGTATAACCCATCAAATCTTTTAGCTTGAAGTTATTTCATATTTTAATAGTTTGAAATTTAAAAATCCAGAAAGAAACACCATCATCATCACAGAATCACAGCCTCTGCTCAGAGACATCCTCAAGAGACCTCTTGTTTCTATTCTTGGGTCCCATTGCATGTTAAGATGGTCTTCATTTAATACTTCTGCATAGAATCTGGCTAAAGAGTTGTGTAAGCTACTCTTAAATACTGGGCACCTTCCACTACTGGGGCTGTACTATAAAATGTAAAGGCCCAGAAAGAAAGTGGCAAAATGCATTTTAAAAACTTTTTTTTCTGGAGTAGTTTTTTTTTTCTTAAAAAAAATGAGAAAATGTTTCCTGTTCTCCCCTTCTTATTAGGAAATAGGAAGTATAGGAAGGGAAGAGATTGAAGGTGAAAGTAAAGAAAGGAGGAAGAAGAAAGGGAGAACTGAGAAGTTATCAAAGAGAAGGAAATAAGTAACAATTGAATGTGATAAATATTATAAGGCATAATAGACTAATAGATAGCTTCTTAATGTTTGATTGTGAATATGGTATGTTTGTTATATGTTTGATTTTTGTAAGGGTTTTTATTGTGAAAATTAATAAGAATTTGTATACCACCAGAAAAATTGAGAAAATGGATTATGGGATATTTTCTTTTAGAAAACACAAAGTGTTCATATATTTAATCTCCCTTCCTCATTACCCCAAAAACTATATATCATAGCTGGTAGACTTTTATGTATAGCATTTTATGTGTAGTATAGACTATATACAGTATCTCACATCATTGTAATTCCTTGTTGGTAAGGAATTCCTTTTCTCAGTGAGAATGACTGCATCATGTCTGCTTTGCACTAGGGATGATTAGAAGAGATAAAATAATTATCTTTAATTTACTAATGGTGATATTTTTTCTTCATTTCTTTTTTTAAAAACTAAAACTAAATATTATTTTTAAACTAAAAAACCTAAAATTATTTTATTGCTATTTAACAATAACACAATCTCAGTATTAAAACAATTTCCCCTCCTTCATTATAAACAACTCACTCCCTTCCCATTCCTTCTTTAATTCACAGTACATAATAGAAATATTGCTCCATTACACCTGCAGTTTCCTTTCTATTCCTTTACATATTATTATAATCTTATTGATCTAATTATTAAACCAAAATTTAACAAAATGCTGTTACCCAAAAAAGTGTGTGGGAGGTATTTGGGGTCCTCACCAACAATGACAGTATCTCCTTGGTATTTTGGAGAAATTATTAGATCAAAAGGAGGCCTATAAGAAGTTATATAACTTTGGGAGGTCTTTTCACCTATGTATACCAGTCGTCACTGCAGAGAGACTCCAGTTCTAATGAACAAGAGAGTTTTATTTAGGAACTTGCAAAGGTGCATGCAAACACACAAATCCAATGCAGCCTTAAGAACCATTCAGAGCTAACAGAAAAGAAAGATTGCAGGGCTGGATAGTGGGAAATTGGGTGGTAGAAGGGGTAGTAACTACCCATCCTGAAAAGAGGCTTCCATAGGAGATGGAGAGTGGCTCAGACAGTCTGAGGGCTATACAGAGTGCTGAACTCCAGTTCGCAGGACAAGTCTGCTGTAGCAAATTGGCTATGTGTGGGGTGCATATTTATATTCTGTTTTGCACCCTCGAAGGGTACTTAACATTCCCATACAGTGTAATTGTGGAGATTATCAGACGGGGATGGGATGGGGTTGGGAATGAAGCGGATCATTCTCCTATCCTTAACCCAATCACACAAAACCACTTCAGAGACATCATGCTTATCCTGTCATTATCCTGTCATTAAAGTGGAATTGTATCAACGTGAATTCCTGTTAATACAAAATGACAGAACAATTCCACTTCAGTGCTGGGACAATGACAGGATAAGCACGACATCATGAGAAAGTCTTTCATGCAATCACAGTCAATTGCAGTTCAATGATGGGACAGTTGCAGGTTAAGTGTGATATCATCTGAAAATCTTAATAATAATAATAATAATAATAATAATAATAATAATAATAATAATAATAAAATTTATTTCTATCCCGCCCCTCTGCAATGCAATTGGGGCAGCTTACAATAGTAAAAACATCGAAAAATACTTCCAATTCCAAACCCTCCACCCCTTAAAAAAAATTAAACTACAACCATTTAAAAACGTTAGATAAAAGAAGGTATAAAACCAGACATCACAGCTAAACAACATAATCAGCAGCAGCATCGAAGAGAGAAAGGTTATCTGACTTTTGGGCCAGGATAGTTATACAGCAAAG
>CM034703.1:129523025-129535108 GCA_020142125.1 Phrynosoma platyrhinos | reverse complement strand
TTGTCGGGTTAAGCAAGGGATTTGGCGCAGGAGGTACCTGCATCATCTTCCTTACCACCCTGAACAGCTCTGCCGGATGAGACTCTGCAGACGCAATACGTGCAGCGGAGAAAGCTTTCTTCGCTGCAAGTATTGCCTCCCAATAGGAGCAAAAAAATGGAGTGCAGTCAAGATGAGAGAATTTTGGGTGAATTTGCACTGCAGAAATAATCCAGTTTGACACCACTTTAACGGCCATGGCTTCATGCTATTGAATTCTGGGAACTGTAATTTGTTTTGGCACCAGAACTTCACTCTGGTGCCACAACAAACTACAGTTCTCAGAATTTCATAGCATGGAGCTGTGGCAGTTAAAGTGATGTCAAACCAGATTATTTCTGCAGTACGGATGAAACCTGTATCAGACATTTGTTCTGGACTCTTTTTAAAGATGAGAACTACTTTAGTTTTTCTTTGCCCTCCCCACATATGTAAACTGGGTTGGGTCAGAAGATAGCCATACAGTCTGGAGATAGATTTTCAGATAAGAAAAATAACTTAGAGGGGTCAGAATGAATGGTAAATAAAGCTTCTCCAAGAACTGGTTGACCCATGCATGCCAGTAATTTTATTACCCAACACTTCAAGGCTTGTCACAGAATGTATGAATGGTCTGTATTGGAAATAACTGTGTTTGAGGGAGAGAAATGAAAAATACTCCAAAAACATGGAAATTAAATTAATTAATGTAATTATTATAAGCAATTGAATTTTTTAAAAGTAATGATTGATACAGATGAGGTTTTTTAATTATTATTCTCGTGAAGATTTTGGTCTATTTTTAAATCCCCTCAATTTAACAGTTTTAAAA
Source organism: Phrynosoma platyrhinos (assembly GCA_020142125.1). Lineage (NCBI taxonomy): Eukaryota > Metazoa > Chordata > Lepidosauria > Squamata > Phrynosomatidae > Phrynosoma > Phrynosoma platyrhinos. Next base: position 129,534,258 of record CM034703.1, on the reverse strand, counting down.
AAATTACTAATTAATTGATGAATTAATTAACTAATCAAATATCATTATAATTTTCTACCAACAGTTAATGCTAAAATAAACAAGGTTTTTTTAACAATTTAAAATTAGCATATCAGCATGAGCAACATGCAAATGACACTATTTTAATGTGTCCTTTATTAATTATTTTTATATCATACCTATCTTTTTTTTGGTGAAAATGTATGGTCATGTATAATAAATGTGATTGATGATGATGAACAAGGTTTCTAGCCGTGGAAGGTCATCTTATGCAATGAGTATTGCATAACCCATGGACCTAAATCAGGGAACACCACAGTTTTAGCCTAGATTGTGTTGTGCTTTGCAGTAGAAAAGGCTGCTATCATGTTTGCATGGATTGTTTGGTAGTCAGAGGGATGTAAGGGCATGCAACATATACTATCAAACAGATGAAGTAGCTCGTCAGATGTTATTGGACTGCAGTTCCCAGCATCCCTCACATTTAGCTATGCTGCCTAGTAATTTTTTTACTTATTATATTTATAAATTGTATTTTTTTTAAAAAAAAAAAAAAAAAGGCACCTAAGTGACCATTTTCCCCCTTTGATCCAAGACAAATATAACCCAAAAGAAAAAAAATCCATATATGTACAAGGAGTAGTTTACAATGTGCTGGTAAATTTTCCTAGGGCACCACCCTTCGCAGGGATATGAAGAAGTCAGATTCATCAATCCTATTGATTTCACCTTGGATCTGTGAGATTTAGCAAATGCATCTTCTGCTTTCTCAAGAACTGTCCCAATGTATAGTTGGCCCTTGGTGTCCACAAATTCTTTATCCACTGATTCAAGTATCCACAGCTTGAAAATATTTCCCAAAAATATAAATTCCAAAAAACAAACCTTGATTTTACCATTTGATAGAAGGGACACCATTTTACTATGCCATTGTACTTTATGGGACTTGAGTATCCATGGGTTTTGGTATCCACAGGGGGTCCTGGAACCAAACCCCAGCAGATACCAAGGGCTGACTGTAAAGCCAAACAGACAAAAGTGTCAGCTATTTTTGTAAGCCCAGCTGTCCTGTGACTTTTCAATAAATATTAGGTTGTGTGGTTATTCCAGACAATCACAGGAAAATGTGCGTGTGTGTGCACATGTGCGTGTGTGTGTGTTAAGTTAACCCCTATTGTCTTGCTGTGGATGGCAGGTGGGCATCCTTGGTGACTGGTCCCAAATTTTGTTGCCCTGCATGAGTCCATCTGTAGTAGAATCCTTTATTTCTTCAGTCAAGTTGAATCTTTTGGTGTGGGAAAGGCGGAGTGGTTTACAGCCAACACAGGATTTAAACCGGTGCTTTAATAGATGAGCATGTTGGAAAAACATTTGTCGTCAACTTGTAAAAACGAAATTTGGCACGGGCTGTTGGATGCTCAAAAATGGAAACCATAGGTTTCTGCTGCGAGTGTAACCATTTGAATGATGCCGGGTGGGGCAGGCTGTCGTTGGATTGTGTTGATTTGCTTGATGGAGAAACTGGGTGATGTGAATTCCAGCCAAATTTTCGGGTGAACCGGTTCAGAGAGGTAACGTAGATCATTCTGGCTGGAGAGATGCCTAATTATGCAGGTGGAATTCTTCCGTGGCAGCCAGGTGAAGAAAGTGAACTGCGTGGGGAAAATATTTTGATCACCAGATAACCTAGAGGTGGGGATGAGAAACTGAAAAGAAAACTCCAAGCTTCAGAGACTGTTGTGCCCATGTTCGGTTTCATTTCTATTGTTGTTGTTTTTTTAAATTTCCTTAGATAAGATGGCTATGAAAATTTGGAGATGCTGATCTCTGGGGTTTTCAAAGAAGTAGCCATAGAATCATAGAATCATAGAAGTGGAAGACTAGTGGATCATAGAAGTGGAAGACTAGTGGAAGACTAGTGGATTCTTCTTTGTGGTTCCTTGCAGTTAGGATATCTGGTCACTCTGAGTCTGACCAAAGCAGAATAGAGGGATACTATTCCTTCCCTCAATCTAGACACTGTACTTCTACTGATCCTGGAAAGATTTATTCAAAGGGAGTTTGCCTTGCTTTCTTTTGGCTTAAAGAGTGTGACTTGCCTCAAGCCACCCAGTGGATTTGTACAACTGAGTGTGGATTTGAAATCCTGTCTGCCACAGTCTAAGGCTCCATCCGCACTGCAGAGATAATCCAACTTGACACCTCTTTAACTGTCATAGCTCGATGCTATGGAATTCTGGGAACTGTAGTTTGTTGGCACCAGAGCTCTCTGACAGAGAAGGCTAAATGTCTCACAAGACTACAGTTCCCAGAATGCCATAGCATTGAGCCAGGGCAGTTTAAGTGGCCTCAAACTGGATTATTTCTGCAGTGCAGATGCCACCCTAGTTAAACCATGCTGACTGTCCCAACATTTCTATATAGATATTAATTTAATAATGATTTAATATGAGTGGGGAAATTTTATTTGTTGATAATGAGTGGGCTGATTTTATTTGTTAACATTGAAATTAATGTTTCAAAGTAATCAATCAAATATGAGTGTCTATGTGGGGGTCTGTTATTTGTTAATAATTAGTGTGATATTTTATTTGTTAGTAATGGGCTTTTCCAAATTGGGTTAAAGAAGCAAGAGCTTTTGTATTATATCACCTTGGCTTCTGCTGTGTTTTGCTGCTGTTGACCACTCCTTTTGTTCCATTCTTTTGGTGAGCTCTTCATAGTTATTTTTTTCAATAATAATAATAATAATAATAATAATAATAATAATAATAAATTTATTTCCCACCTCTCCTCAAGGCTCAAGGCAGGGTACAACATATTAAAATACAAAACACAATTAAAAATACACAAACCCACAGTTAAAATACAACACTACTGAGACGTTCCTATGGTTTGAAGGGTAATTTTTATCAATCTGCATTTTTTTAAAAAAAATTAAGAGTTATATTTTAAAAGTTATATTTCACTGATATACTACAGCACTATGACTAAAAAAAATTAAGACAGAGAGGAAAAGAGAAGGATGTGTGTATGTGTGTGTGTTTGTGTTTGTATAGTTCTGACATGTTGCAGAATTAAAAAGAAATCCACTTGAGGATGGGAATAAAATATTGGAGCTGGTGCTGGAAATTGTTAGGAAATTTCCGGCAGCCCTGCAATACATTTTCCTATCTGCAGTAGCCCCATGGTATTTAAATATGAAAAATGCATATAAGTGGAAAAGGTACTACACTATTTTAACATTTTCTTCCATTTAAAAATAACAATTTGTCAAAATATAAATATACAAACAAACAGAATGTACAGGCAAGTGTACAAACAAATAGAAAATAAATGTACAAACTAGTATACAAACTATATGCAAACTACATTTTAGTTTGTACTAAAATGTAGAAATAAATAAATGTTGGATATATGAAAGAGAAAAAGGAACATTCGATCACCTACAGTGGATGTGTACAAATTTGTTAGGTATGCTTGATGAAGAAATAGAAAATAAAGATGATAGAATTTTGTTTTACATGATGGCAGCAGCTAGGATTTTATCTGCCCAAAATTGGAAGAGTAAGATAATTCCACCAATAAACAATATTGAATATTAAAAGTATTAGAAATGGCTGATTTGGATAAAATATCACATCTTTTGAAGGACAAAAGTGTAGGTAAATTTGTAAATGATTGGGAACTTAAGTAATAGATGGAGAGACCTGGCTACTATCCAGTTTACAGATTGGTGAGAATAAAAATTACTGAACATATATAGTGAAGGAGTGTAAACATCTTTAAGATTATGATAGAATCAAATACAGTTTTTAAGATAAGGGGCAGTACGATTGTTTTATTCAAGCACCGAGCTCTGTTAGGTTGGAAGTCAAAGTCTTTGGGAATGTAAATTGAAACTGAAGTTAAGAGATTGGTGTTTGACTTTTATATGGTTTTATTTGCAATAAAATGTTAAAAGAAAGAAGAAGAAAAATGCCAACTAGACATATGAGCTTTGCTCACTTGCTCAGCCTGAAGAGTGGCTTCCAGCAATTCTGGAAGTTGCTCACAGTCAGCATCCACACTGCAGAAATAATCTGGTTTGACACCATTTCAACTGCCATGGCTCGATGTTATGGAATTCTGGGAATTGTAGCTCTGGTGCCATAACAAACTATAATCCCCAGAATTACATAGCATTGAGTCATGGCACATAAAGTGGTGTCACACCAGATTATTTCTGCAGTGCAGATCCTATCACACTCTGTAAAAAAAAAAAAAAAAGTTAACTTCTTGAACAAATGAATTCCATTAACAAAAAATAGAAAAGAAGCACAAAAACCAAATAATCTGAGGAACAGGCAGGAATTGGGAAAGAGACTCACATACCAGGTTCTCAGTTCACCCTTTGAGACTTCCTGGCCTCATCAAAATTATATCTGTAAATATTTGTGGACGATTGTCCCAAGGATAGTTGGATGAAAGAAAACTGAGAGAGGATGTGCCACCAGTTCCTAAGTGCCATCTGATGGAGAGCTCATTTGCCTTGACAAAAAATGGGAAAAAGGAAGAAGGTGAAGAAAATGAGACTCGGGAGATCGTGAATCTGTGCAGGCATCCAGAAAGTAACACAAGGTCATATGTCAAAAGCACACATTCAGCAGCCAAGGCTCTATTGGGTGTGGGCTCTGCAGGTTATAATTAAATGTGTGGGAGTTTAGGCTATGGGTACCTATAAACGAAGGCCACTTTTATTGCCATCTCCTTGCATAACTGGAGAATTTGGGGTTAATTGCCAGGTGATGGCGGGCAATGGTGGCTGCAGGTTCTTGTGTGTTGTTATTGAATCTGCTCTGGGCTATAGTGTTAATTGTTGAACCCTAGCCACTAAATGCACTGAGAGCCAACTTGTAGTGGTTTTTGTCTTGGACTATGACTCTGGAGACCAAGATTTGATTCTTGGCTTGGTCAAAAAAATCCAGTGGGTGATTTGGGACAACTCACTATATGCATCTGAGGAAGTGGACTGAAGTCTACAAAAGCTCATGCTGCTAACGTCTTTATATCAGTTAGTCTCAAAGGTCCTACAGGATCTCTCTGTATACTGATTCTATACATACAGACTAACATGGCTATATCTTTGAACTCTCTTTGAAGTTAGAAGTTAGTGCGATAAAGAGAAAGACCTCTCCAGAAGATCTTAGAGCTCTAATGGCATCATAAAGAGAGATCGTCTATGAAATAAGGCTAAACCCAATTCTACAAGAGTTTCTTTCTGACATTTTGCCAGCATCTGTGGCTGGCATCTTCGTTCTCTGAAGATGCCAGCCACAGATGCTGGCGAAACGTCAGAAAGAAACTCTTCTAGAACATTGCCACACAGCCCGAAAAACCCACAAAAAACTATGGATGCCGGCCATGAAAGCCTACGACTTCACACTAAATCCAATTGTCAGTTTCAATATAGTGGCCCCTTGAATCAACTGTTCAATATTAAATCAACACATATGTAAATCCCATTGAGTTAGTGGGTCTACTATAGTTGGGATTAGTGACTTGATTGAGGCCTAGGATGCTAGTGTGGTATAGTGATTTGAATGTTGGACTATGACTTTGGAGACCAAGGTTTATTTCCGTCTCGGCCATGAAACCCACTGGGTAACTTGGGGCAAGTCACATTCTCTTGGCCTCAGAACAAGGCAATGGAATACCTCCTCTGAACAAATATTGTCAAGAAAACCCTATGATAGGTTTGCCTTATGGTCACCATAAGTCGCATATGACTTGAAGGTACAACAACAACAAATGGTCGGTAGGGAAGGATGTCCAGGTGCTGTTGGGCTCTGTTTTAGAGGCAAGAACTGGCAAAACCACCTCTAAGTCTTCCTTGCCTAAGAAAACCCTACAAAATCCATGGGGTCACCATAAGTCAACAGGTAATTTGAAGTTACACATATACTCACACACATGGATGTGAAAGGAAGCCAGGGTGGTGTAGTGATCTGAGCATTGACTATGACTCTGGAGACCAGAGTTCAGATCCCTTCTCAGCCATGGAAACAATTGAGTGGCCCTAAGCAAGTCACATTCTCTCAGGCTCAGAATTCAGAGACATGTTAATCTGGAAAATCAGTCTGCAATGGCATACCTTTGAGACTAACTGAAAGAAAGAAGTTGGGAGCATGAACTTTCGTAGACTTGAGCCTACTTCCTCAGATGCATGGGGAAGCCTCAGAGTAAAGGGAACCCCTCTTGCCAAGAAAACACCATGATAGCTTCACCTTAGGATCTTCATAAATCAGAAACAACTTGAAGACACACAACAGCAGCAGCCCTCAAACAGGTTCAGCACTGTGGATAGTTCCTTTAAAGTTCAGGCTCACCCCAGTGCAAATGCACCTGGATGGTGGCCATTAAAAGCAAATTGAAGTTGTTTCTCTGGAAACATTTTGTATATTGTTATATAATTCCAATACAGGAAGCAAGATGGCATAGAGCAAACTGCATGCAAATTAAGTGCAAAGAATTAAGGCAATGGAGAGGTGGCTTTCTACACCTTAACAAAAATCCTTTTAATGTAAAGTTAACCTCCCTGCCTCATCCTATATAGCCAGATGCTCAAGCTGTTATTTAATAAATATTTAACAAATATTTAATTAAATAAATTAAATAAAGATAAGCGTGTCTTGCCCAGGGTGACCTGGTGTCTTAACTGCAAAGGAGGACAAGGTAGTGCAAAATGTAGAGCATTCAAGAAAAATGTAGACCATTACAAAATTACAGCTCAAAACACTAATATAAATGTAAATTTATTCTTCTTAGTCATGTTCAAAATGGAGGACTTTTTGAAATTCCTCCTTGGCAGATGGTTGAAATGGTGGATGTGTCCTGGAAAAGGAGGATGTCTGGTCACCCTGGTCTTGTAGAGCCTTAATACAAAATCCATATTAAGTTGTAATAACCAGCCAACTCTTTAACTTCAACCAACTGTTCATAGTTCATAACATATAGAATTGTCACCTTTACCACAAAGGAACTTATAAAACAGAAAGCTATGAATTTCCTGACAGAAACAAGACTTCTCAAACAGGATTTCTCAATCCTTTTTTCTCAAGTTTTTGTTTAAAACAAAGATTTTTGTCTGGCGTTCACACTTTACTTTATGACTGCAAGAAACATGAACATGTATGTAACTCATGCCAAACATGAATGCTGCATAATGTATGAAGCCATGCTGAGGAAGTTTTCCAAGAACATACTTCACTAGATTCATCTCCAGCTGCTAAATTCTGACTCGTGTCGGATCTCTGCTACCACCGTTTGGCCCTATATTGCAACTACCAGTACATTGCAAACAATATTATTTGCATGAGTTGCCTGCTTGCCATCAGGTTGCCTGCTGAGCTGCCTGCTGAGCCTGCATTTGTGTTCATCTTTGATTTTGTAAATGAAATCCAAGGAAAATACATTTCGGAGGCAGTGAGGTCAATTGCTCTGGGGCCCACTGCTGAGAAACAAGAAATGCATACAAAGTAGAGTCATGTAAAATTAATCATAACAATTAATTAGTAATAACCAAAAAATAGAGAAAGACTATACAAAGATATTAAAGCCTGAAGATAAGAAACCTTGGAGCCGTCCTATACACATGTCAAGCTGACCTCAAATGATCTTAATTTCAGATAAATGATGGATGATCAGAAGCCTTTAAAACACGAACCCTCTCCCCACGTATATAAAGGTGGTGAAATGTCCCATAGCGCATACCCAGAGGAATAGGTACTGTTGGTACTATTGGCCATTTGACCTAAAATTGTACACATTTGCAACAGGTCTGACTCTTACACACATTTGTAAGGAAAGTTGAAAGGTTTTGCCTGTTAGTTGTCTTTCTCTCGCCATTCTACATCTCTGCTTATTTTTTCTCTCTCTTTCAGGTGCTATAGTTTGACTGGAAAGGGGAGAGGGTAAGGGAAAAGAACTAGACTCTAAAAGAAGTGTTGAATGGAGAAATGAAGATGTAATGTGTCACCACTTGCAGAAATTTACTGGCTGAAGTTAGGGGCTTTCTTGCCTGCACTAACATAGTTTGCTTGCTTATTGATAACTTGCTGTCTCCTCTTAGAGACTGAGATATTGGAATTAAGTTTGGAAAGCATGTTTTGAACACAGTCCCACTTTTCAGGTTCCACCCTCCAAAATTCATTTTCACACTGGTTTCACCCCAGAAATTTATATTTCAAGACAGCTAAGAAGGAAGCAAAACAGCCATGTAATGAGTAATATAGTGCAATCACTCTCTTGAGCACTGTGAGGTCCCAGAGATCTTTTGGGCAAATGTTTATGGCAGAACACTCTGCTTGAAATGTAAATTGCTGGCATTCATTTTTGAAATGCCAACAGTACAGGAACCACCTCTAAACACTGTGATATTCTTGTAAAAATGTATTATGAGATATTTAAAAGAGCATGCAGGGTAATCTGAAAGGATATAAATATCAGACTAATGTGTGTTGTGTGCCTTCAAATCATTTCCAACTAAGGTGAACCTATCATGATGTTTTCCTGGCAAGATTTGTTCAGAGGAGGTTTGCCATTGCATTCCCCTGAGGCTTGAGAGTATGTGACTTGCCTAAGGTCACCCAGTGGGTGTCATGGCCAAGCCACAATTCGAACCCTGGTTTCCAGAGATGTAGTCCACTATTCAAACCACTACGCCATGCTGGCTGTCTTATCAATCAATCCACCTTTATTTAGAGTCAATGGACCCAACATGAGATACTGTAACAATGTAAAAATAGAGGAATTACATCAAGATACAAATAAAGTACATAAAATTAGGTTAAAAGATAAAGTTACAGCACAAAATGTATCAGTTATAAATTCAGGTAAATTACTGTTAGTCAAACTCTTTTTTAATCAGATTAATAATGGCCACTAAAAGGATCAAGATGCTACTGTGTTATGCCACCACTTGCTAAGCCTTGCACCATTTTGCTACTCTACATGGCAATAGTGCACAGTTTGATCTGACGTTGCAAAAAATTCTTGGGGAACCCCTCACCAATTTAGATACTTCCTCAGGACCCTGGTGCTCATCCAAGAACCATCCCCATAACTTAGCCCATCACCCAACCTGGATACCATGCTCTCCTCACTTGCAGAGGGTGATTGAGGAGGACCACTGGCCAGCAGGATTAATAAAGTGGAGTCAGAGAAGCCAACTAGTAACAGAGGGAAGCAACCACTAGCTGTCAGGTAGAAGTGTCAGTGTGTGGACGATGGGTGTTGCAGTGATGCTCTTTGACACCCAGCAGAATCTGCAGAACAAGCTGGCTGCTGTGATCCGCAACCACTTTGGATCTCTTACCATCAACTAGCTCAGCTTCTCTTCTCGAGGCAATCCTGTCTTCCTCAGTCAAGAAGACACATTGTAAAGTCCAAAAGTATAGCTTTATTAATGCATATAAAAGAAAATAAGATTACTAAGTAAAATCCATTGTGATGAATGTATCCAGTTCAGCCATGAGAGATTACATCTTTAACTGATCCAAAAGCATAGGATCCCAACTTGTTGTAGTTGAAAGTTAAGATGAAGTTACAGATCCATGTTTCCAGACCCAGGAGTTACATTGTAAAAGCAGTAGTGCAATACTAAAAGCATCACTGCAACACCCATCATCCACACACTGACAAGAAGAGCACCATCATCATCTTGTATGTTTGTGTAACTGGGAGGCTCTGTATTCCCCCCACCCCCAACACACATATTTAACTCTTCTCTTTGAAACAAAGCTTTTGTGTGCTTCCTGGATCTGCAATTTGCTGAACATAAAATGCATATTGTATTGTGTATTGTATTGCCGAACATACAATGCATATTGGAAAAGACAACAATGCTAGGAAAGGTGGGAGGAATGTAGAAAGAGAGAAGACTGCATGCTAGATGGATGGATGGAGGAAGGGTGACCAGACGTCCTCCTTCTCCAGGACATATCCTCCATTTCAGCCTTCTGTCCAGGAGGAATTTCAAAATGTCCTCCATTTTGAGCATGGTTAAGAAGCATAAATTTACATTTATATGAGTGTTTCGAGCTTTCATTTGGAAATGTCCTACATTTGGAAATGTCCTACATTTTGCGGTGCTTCGTTTGTGGTTAGGACATTTGGTCACCCTGTCTATAAAGGAGGTCACAGGTATAAATTTTCAGGACCTACGCAGAGCAGTAGAGGACAGGGAGTCTTGGAGATGTCTCAGTCACAGGGTCGCCATGAGTCAGGCTCAACTTGAAGGCAGTTAGCAACAGCTACAAACAATGCATATGCATGAATTAAACTGAATCTATGGCTTTGCTCACTTTCTTGAATAATCTGCCCTCCACAACTTTACATTTTCTCCCATAGGTTCACTTATCACCTTTTGATAAAATCTCTTGTCATGGATTGAATGCTTTCTAGAAAACAAAAAAACTGTTCATCCAAAGAACTGCTTGGAGGCTTTGAGCAATTGTGCATCTCAATTGCCGCACTCAATAATTTGAAATTTATTGGCGTAGGTGAGGGAGAGATTTTGCGAGCTCTGACTTTAAATCTAGTGCAATACATATGCAAATAGCATTCCACAGCAACAGCTTGCCCAAATCCATCTTTGAAATTAATAATCACACTACTATATAAAGATACTTTATAGATCTTTCTAGCTCCACAAATTACTTTGCTATATACCACACATGCTGATTATCTTCTGCTTTGTTGTGATGTTTTATTATAGCCGAATTTTATGGTGCCATTTGGAAAGAAGAATTAGTTTACTTCAAAAACATTGCATAAACATTTTCCCAGGGAAATGAATTAAATGTATGTGTGTATGTTTTGTGAGGTCTTTTAAATGTGAAAGGAGCTAGTTCTGGCCCAGTACTCCACATAGGATTTCATTTCAGCTACAAAAGAAGCTGAAACTGGGGAGCACCCAGTGCAATCCACAGAAGAAACTGGAAACATGCCTCAAGATGCTAAAAAATGGTTGTTTCATTAAGAAGAAAAGGGCTGATGCATTTTAGACTGTGTGAACTCTTAAAGCCTTCTTCAGGGGGATATCTAATGTTAAAAGGACAATATGTAAATATATAATTTATTATATAAATTCATTATTACATCAGTGCATTGCCTCCTGCATGTACAAACCTATTTAGAAGTTCAGAAATTTCTGGACCAGGAATCATAGAATCATAGAATCATAGAATCATAG
>CM034703.1:129505541-129522925 GCA_020142125.1 Phrynosoma platyrhinos | reverse complement strand
ACTTATTGTCTACTTGGACTCCTAGATCCCTTTCACATATACTTTCACATATACTTTCATTCAGCTCTCAATCAGTTGTTGTTGTTGTGTCTTTAAGTCATTTCTTATAGAGATCCTAAGGTGAGCATATCATGGGATTTTTTCTTGCAAGATTTATTCAGAGGAAGTTTGCCGCTGCCTTCCTCTGAGGCTGAGAGAGCCTGACTTGCCCAAGGTCACTCTGGGTTTCATGCCCAGGCGAGGAACTGAACCCTAATCTCCAGAGTTGTAGGACACTACGCTGGCTCTCAAACAATATACTAGACAAGCGAAAATAACCCATGAAGAAGGCTTTAAAAGTATACACAGACTGAAACTCATTGGGCTTTTAAAATTACAGTTGGCTCTCCATATAGTTTTTATCCATGGATTCAACCATCCATGGCTTGCAAATATTCTAAAAAGATATAAATTCCAAATAGCACACCTTGATTTTGCCATTTTATATAAGGGACACCATTTCACTATGCCATTGTATATAATGGGATCCAAGCATCCATGAATTTTGTTATCCACGCAGGGGTCCTGGATCCAGACCCCAGCAGATAACAAGGCCCCACTATAATACAACCATCTTTTGAATGTCTTGAGACTCCAGTTTCATCTGTAAATTTCAGTTACAAAGGCACATACTCATGTTTCTGCAACTGTTTCATCTGAACAAATGAAGCGAGGGGATGCAGACAGGAGAGCTCACTCCAGCAGTAGCCTACATGGCTCCAAGGAGTGTGAATAGATTTCCAGAGTCCTATTTGACTTGTTGGTGCTGGTTGGCCGTATACAGGTGGCCCTTGGGATCCATGCAGATTCAGTTCCAGGATCCTTTGCAGATGACAAAAAACACAAATAATTGCATCCTGTATTCCTAAATGGTGGCAATGTAAATGTGCAAGCTTCAGCATTCACATGTCCATGTCGCCACCAAATAATTATATGGAGCATAATGATCTGTGAATGATCGAATTCCCAGATCTGAATTCTGTGGATTCAAAGGGCCAATTGTATTCATGTGAAGCTAAAAGTGGCACTTCCTTCTGTAGTTTTATTGGTCTCAATATCTACCATTAAAGCACATAAATGACACCATTTCTCACATGTGAAATAACTTCATAGTCTCGAACAACGGTAGGAGTAAATGGCTAGCTGCTTCCAGTTAGTTCAGTGACTCTGCCTTAGCCTTGGTACCAACCTGACTTTCTTATTTTAGGCAATTGCTGGAGTTGGGCCCAGGTTTTTAAATTAAAAATGAGTGAGATGTAGCACTTGCACTGTATACTCTCTTTTTCTTTTTTTCTGGTAGATGTGTTTCTTTCAGACCTACGCTGCATCTGCATGGCAGAAATTCCTATATTCACACTAGGGCAAGGATTACCTCAATTAAAGAAAATGGACTCTGTCTGCATCCTCACAGCAGAAATAATCTGGTTTGACACCACTTTAACTGCTGTGGCTCCGTGCTATGGAATTCTGGGAAACCCATAGCATTTCGGAACCATAGCACTTTGCTCTGGTGCCACAACAAACTACAGCTCCCAGAATTCCATAGCATGGAGCTGCAGCAGTTAAAGCGGTGTCAAACCAGATTATTTCTGCTCTGCGGATGCAGCCAGAGTCTATTTTCCTTAATTGAGGTAATCCCTGTCCTAGCGTGAATATAGGAATTGATCCCTGCTGAGCTTTCAGACTTGACATTCTTGAGCTATTCCCATACCCCCAAAAAGCTGTAGGTTGGCCTTTTGCCAATAGAAAAGTCCCTATGGGAATTTTCAACCGTGAAGTGTTGGAAGGTATAGTCTAAGGAATTGAACAGGATTATTTTCTCCTTGGCTTACAAACAATAATGAAGTCAACGAAATGTCTCCATTTTATAATTCTTTCTGAAAGGACTGATTGGCATTTTGATTTTATTTGCCAGACAGCCTTTGATTTGCAGGCTGTCCTCTAATTTAAAATTCTCTTATTCCAAATGTATGTACCCAGTATGATACCAGATGAATTAGTAGAACACACTTTGGTGTAACTATGTAGTCACCACTAAATGAATGTATTTTACTGTGCTGTCACTGTGTCTCTTCAAGGGGTCCCAATACTAGAAGGAGTACCTCCCTACTTAGACATCACTCCAAATGGTCCTTCTTTTGCATTGCACCTGTGGGAGCAATAAGCTTTCTTTGCTCTGGCCACCTGGTTATGAAGTGCCCTCCCATTGGAGGCCCAATTGGCACCAGTGCTGGCTTCTCTCTGGCATCAGGTGAAACACATTGCTCTTTAGCAGAGTGCTGCCATTGTACACTATGGAACATTGATCAGAATGGAGACGGCAGTCAAGAAATCAGGAGAAAAATAGGAATGGGAAGGGCAGCTATGAAAGGACTAGACAAAATCCTGAAGAGTAAAGATATACAAATGAATACTAAAGTTAGAATCATTCAAGCCATTGTATTCCCTATTACCATGTATGGATGTGAGAGCTGGACAGTTAAGAAAGATGATAGGAAGAAAATCAACTCATTTGAGATGTGGTGCTGGAGAAGAGTGCTGACAATACTGTGGACAGCCAAAAAGACAAACAAATGTGTCCTTTAACAGATCAAGCCTGAAATTTCCTTTGAAGCCAAGATGATTAAATCGAGGCTGTCGTACTTTGGACACATCATGAGAAGCCACGATTCATTAGAATAAGCAATAATGCTAGGAAAGGTAGAAGGTAGCAGAAAGAGAGGAAGACTGCATGCCCAATGGGTAGACTCAAACTGGGAGGTTGCAGGCATGAATCTGCAGGAACTAAGCAGAGAAGTGGAGTCTTGGAGATGTTTCATTCACAGGGTTGCCATGAATCAGGACCAACTCAAGGGAAGTCAATAACTACAACAGCAACAACAGTGTTGCCGAAATATGTACACACTTTAACCTGCTTTGATCTGCTTTACTTGATAAAATATCTACTGTTTAATTGCTACATTGTTAATATCTTTTAGACTATTTAAATTGTTCCTTGTTTGAAATTTAAATTGTTCTAAATTGTTTTGCATTGTTTTTGTCTGTAAACCACCCTGAGATCATGTGATATATAGCTATAATTAACAAATAAATAGTTCTAAGCAATATATCAGTCCCTCCCACTGTCTCAGTTTGGCAGGGACAGTCTTGATCAATCCTCTGTCCCACTTTTAAAGCTGCTTTTAAAATGTTTCTCTCCATTCCTCCCATTTTCCCCATCCTCCTGGCTTACTTCAACTGCTCCAAACTGAGTTCAGAGTGCAAAAATAGTTTGCGCACAATTATCTGAGCAGGGAGGAGAGGAGAGTAGGGGCCGGGATCTTACCCTTCCTTCTAGGCTCAGGCAAAAGCAAACCGCCTCTCCTAGCTTGTGTGGTATTCATCATTAATACCTTTTGCCATTTTGACCACACTCTGATGTTGCTTGGTCACATGTCTCCAAGTTTTTAATCTGTGAAATGTTGGAGGGTATGGCCTGGGGAAGTAAGCAGAAATAGCAGAAGTGTTGAGGGTGCATAATGGAACTGAGAGGGGACACTTCTGCCCAAAATTTCATTTCTAGAAAATCACAGAACAAGCAGAGAACCCATAAGTATGACTACACAAATGAGCACTTGAAGAACCACTATTACAAGTGAACAACTGTACTTATCCTAACAGCTGTATCACCACAGATAAACATCTTTCCCCTGAACATTTTAGTCTTTTCCATGTTGGTGTCATCTCACATTTGTTTTCCTGTCATCATTCTGACTATGGTCCAACTAATTCCAGTGACTTTTTGTACAATCCTCATATTCAAAAAACAAAATATGACTGGGATATGTAGGTGAAGTGAAACATTACAGAGTAACTCATGGTCGTATTATAGGAGAGTTTATGAATTATGAGGTGCTGTGAGTTGGGAGAAGTTAGAATATTTGCCCCAACATACATAAATTTTGTCTTTATTAATACTCAGAATATTCATGCTTTTTATTTCACTGCTCACTTTGAAAAAATTCCTGGGGAGGTTTATGGGATCCAGATGTATGAAATCATAGTGCTAGATCCATTTTCACAATTATCTGAACACTGTGTAATCTTTTAATCACTGAACAAATGTGTTTGTACAGTTGAACCTCCACATTTGTGGTTTTGACTTTGGAAAATTTGATTATTTGCAGATTTGATCAATATATTTTTTCTAGGAATCTCTAGGTCTTCCAGTGTGACTTCTGGCAAAGGTTGACCACAGAGTCTTGGAGACCTAGAGATTCCTAGCGAGAATACGTCTCTAGGCATTTTTAGGTCCTTCAGTGCCATTCTATGGTCAGCCTTTACTGGATGTTGACCATAGAGCTGCACTGGAGGACCTAGAGATTCCTAGAGGGATGTTCTCACAAGTAAAAAAAAAAAGTGGGGTTTTTTATTTGTGCTTTTTCCATTTTCATGGAGGGTCCTGCAACCCTAATCCCAGAGAATGTGAAGGGCCCACTCTGTACATTTGTATTCTATACATGAAAAGGAAGGAAGGGGCACAAAATGGAAGCTAACAAACTCCACATGTGCCAATTTGAAAATTAAATTTAAAAGACAAATGAGGCAGGATGCAAGGCACGGTCAGCTGGGGAACAATATTGCAATGGAGAAGAGATATCTGCTCACTCCTCATTTTTATCTTCTAGCCTGGTGTAGTGAATGTTGGCAAACCTCCATCACACACAAGGCGGGATGCTACAGCTGTCTTTCATTCTGTTTCTCATTCTGGGTAGCAGAAGTTATGTTTTTCAGAGACATCATGAAGGCATTGTGAAACAGATGATGAAAGAGTAGGGATGTGTTGCATACTCATCAACATTTGCATCCTCAATGAAAAAAAAAATATCTTGAAAAGGAGGCCAGCCATGAAAGTCTTTGCAATTTGTGAAAAATTCATTTGCACAAAAATACATCCATTTTTTTCTGCGCAGGAATGTTTCTGCTTATGCAAACTGCATATTTTTTACATATAAAAACACAAACAGCAAATTTAAATATTAAAAATTAAAAACCTGCATCCTTTCAGTTGATCACAGACCGTTGAAAGAGGAAGCCTCTTGTGTGTGTCTGGACATTTCTAAGTTGTCTTCCTGATAAAAGTAATTGTCATAATTTTTGAAAGACAGCTTTGCTGACATGATGAGAAACTCATTCAACATGAATGACATGGATTGTAACAAAATAGTCTGTGTTTGTTAATATTTATTTCCTTTCTGCTTTTTTTACAGGATCTGGGAATCTCCTCTCCTCTTGGCTGCAAAAGAAAATGATGTCTCAGCCATCCAGAAGATGCTTGCCAGCCACAGCTGTGACCTTCATGAGAGAGGTACTGATCCATCTTTCTCAGTGCAGCCATGTTGCCTGCTCAGAGAAGGCACAATGTTTCTGGGGAGAATAATAAAGAGGGCGACAGCGGGGGAAATATGTATTTGAACTGAAGAATGCTAAGGCAAGTGTGTCACTAAGGACAAGAAGCCCAAGTAAATCATAGCTGCTTCTTTGGGCTTATCTACGTGTTTTGTTTTTCAACAGAACTATGCGAATCTTCTCAGTCACACATTCCTGATTTGTTGTTCTTGCTGTTATTATTATTATTATTATTATTATTTTGGAACCACACGTCTGCGTATTTGCGCAACTGCAAGTTCTATTGCCCACATATATCAACATTGCAAATAAGGATGGAGTCTATGATGCAGATGTATTTGAGAAATGTACAACACATGAACAGTTTTTTTCAGATTTTGGGGGGTGGCTGTCTATGGAATGATGTGCATCGATGTAATTTTTCTTCTGTTCTCACCATGTTTCCAAGAGATCCCCCTCCTTCCTCCCATGTGCACTGGGAATTGGCCATCATGATTTCATATAAAAGGTTTTCCCCTTTGATGTGATTGTCAAGTCATGTCCAACTGTAGGGGGAAGTGCTCATCTCCATTACTAAGCCAAAGAGCCAGCGTTGTCTGAAGACTTCTCTGGTGGTCATGTGGCCAGCATGAGTACACACAGCGCTGTTACCTTCCCACCCAACTGGGACCTGTTTATCTACTTGAACTTTACATGCTTTTGAACAGCTAGGTTGGCAGAAGCTGGGACTAGTGATGGGAGCTCACTCCATCATGCAGCACCTGGGCCTCCAACTGCTGAGTTGCCAATAACGCATTCCACATTATCAGCATCTTAACCACTGAACCACCTCCTCCCCCCTTTATATATAATATAAAAGGGTGATCTCTCTCTCTCTCTCTCTCTCTCTCTCTCTCTCTATATATATATATATATATATATGTAAAACAACAGTCCCCACATAATGAGGGGAAAAAAGGAGTAAGGATCTCAGAAAAAATAAATGCAGAGTGCTTTGCTTTTTTAGAGTCATATTCTCTCAGCCTCAGAGGATGGCAATGGCAAACCACCTCTGAAGAAACTTGCCAAGAAAACCCTGTGCTAGGTTTGCCTTAGGATCACCATAAGTCAAAAATGACTTGAAGGCACACAAAAACAACAACAACCTTTTTGGTTAAAAAAATTAAAAAAATTAACAAAACATCCTGGAAGAGAAGGATCATCAAAACTTCTCAGAAGCCTTCACCATCTTGCCCAGCACAAAGAAATTGTTTGAAATGTTTAGTTCTTGCCCATGAGAGAATGAAGCAAGCAAAGATTTTGATCACAGGAAGAGACTTCCTTTAGGTAATATAAAACATGGAGAAATGGGAATTGTTAGCAACTTGTGCTTTGGTCCCTTTTCCATAGTCAGTACTGCTTTCATAATTTCTATCAGGACTTTTTCTAGTTCAGCAAAATAACGCATGGCCTCTTTTCTGTATCTGGTGTTCTCTCTAGGTGCTGTTGGGGAGACAGCGCTTCATGTGGCAGCCATGTACAATAGCTTGGAAGCGGCCCAGCTGCTGTTGGAGACAGCTCCAGACCTTGTGAATGAGACTATGACATCTGAGCTCTACACAGGTAAGGAGGGTGGAGACACCGCTGCAGGCAGTGGTGGTAATGATGCCATTTCTATCCCAACTTTTAATTCCTCTGCCATCCCGCAAATAGTAGTGAATGAAGGGAAACAGACTCCAAAGAGATCAACTATCAAAATTCCCTTCAATTCCACAAAAAAACCCAACAATAAATCAAAATAAAGCTAGACCTCAAAGGCAGGGAGGCAGGAGAAAGGGGACCAGTGAATATCAAGTCAGTTCAGCAGACTGAGGTAGCATCAGCATTGCTCACTTCAACCTTAAAATCATAAAATCATAGAATCATAGAGTTGGAAGAGACCACAACCCCCTGCCATGCAGGAACTCAAAATCAAACCATCCCTGACAGATGGCCATTCAGCCTCTGTTTAAAGACCTCCAAAGAAGGAGACTCCACTAGACTCCGAGGGAACATCTTCCACTGTCGAACAGCTCTCACTGTCAGGAAGTTCCTCCTAATGTTGAGGTGGAATCTCTTTTCCTGTAGCTTGCATCCATTGTTCCAGGTCCTATTCTCTGGAATAGCAGAAAAAAGTGCTTTGCCTTTTTAGAGACACATTCTCACAGCCTCAGAGGATGGCAATGGCAAACCTCCTCTGAAGAAACCTTATAGAGGTGAAGAAAACAGGCAGAAGTTGGAAACATCAACCATCTCCATTGAACCCAACCATGCTGGAATGCCTGCTTCTCTCAAGTGTTGCTGGTGCAGGACACAATTCCCATTATTTTCTTACTGGAATAGGGAGCTCTCTCCCAGAGAACAAGAAAGAGGCAGAGGTTTTTTTCCTGCTCTGTCTTATCCAGCATGCTGCAGGAGAGTAACTGAAAATGACTTTCTTCTACAGCATATTGAGTGGCATGGCTAAGAGGTGGACAGTGGCAACCAATAGCAATAGCATTTACATTTCTATACACTTCATTGTGAACTCAGTACTCTGTAAATGGTTTACAATCTGTAAGCCAAATGCCCACAACAAGCTGGATACTTATTTTACTGACCTATGAAAGGATTGAGGACTTTGGGGGGGATGCAGACTGGCAGCCCTGGGCCGCCCTGGGAAGCGGAGGATTGGGGCCGAGGCTGCCCCACACCTCAGCCCCAATCCACCCTTTTGCCAGCCCTGAAAGGAGCGCCAAAACGCCAGTCCTTTCAGAGCTGGCAAAAAGGGCACCCAAAGAGCCTCCATGCGGCTCTTCTGCACATCTTCTGGAGCAGCGTGTTAAGACGCTGCACTGTGATGACGTCTTGACGGTGTGTGCCGTGCGTAATGGCACATACCGTGATGATGTCTTCGGCGTGGGGTTGGGGTGCCCGGCGTGTGGCTTCCCCTCCTTTTCCCTGCCTCCAAGATGGCATAAAGGGCCGTCTGTAGAGGCCCTGAGTCATCCTTGGAGCCCTGGGATCAAACTCATAACGCCATGGCTACATTACCAGCATTTAACCACTGAGCCACCAGGGATCAGCCCATGCCACAGCTTCTGGTGGCCCTTCCCACCATCTGACAGCAACTTTTGCTTGAAGCAGAGGCTGAGTAGACACTGCAGGAGCAGCTGGGTGGCTCATCTAGCTGCTGGGGAAGTGGTGCCATCAGCAGTGCCACTATCACAGTCCCTGATATTGCAAAGGCCAGTCCCTTTGCAAGTCTGAGTTGGCTGCAGTGGTGATGGGGTGGAAGGATGTATCAATGGGACCCTCCAAGATATGTAAAATTCTGGAAATTTTGAAGCTATGGGGGGGATGTTTTTTTCCCCCAGAAAAAAGTGAAAATTTTCAGAAAAATTGAAAAAATGCAACATTAGCACTTTTTATAGATTGAAAGTCACTCTGTTACTTTAGGAACATAAAATATGATTATTTACAATTTGATTTGATATAAAATTATCACAATTTGTATATTAAAATATAGTGTATTCAAACAATTATTACAAACAGAATTTACTTTTATTTTTTAAAAAATTATTTGTAACAAATGGAGTAATAATCTCCAGTTTATGTGAAGCAGCCACCCCAAAAAAAACCCTAAAAAAACCCATAAAAGAAATCATCAACATAAGTAACAAAAAACATTATTTATATTTCCTCTCCACAATATCAAATAGACATAAAGCACCCATTCCCTTAAAACAAATTGGTGTGTGTGTAATGAGAAGGACTGAGGGGCTGAAGAGACCAGCATAAAAAGCCAGCCTGGAGACAGATTGGGGGTGTGGCGACCGCACACCAGCCCCCCCAACAACTTTGACCTCACGCCAGCTTCATGCCACACACTCCACCGTACAGTGGGAGGCATCGGGGCACTCCTTTGGTGCAGCATCCACACATGCTGTGCCAAAGGAGTGCCAAAAAGCCGCCACCATGGTGGCAAGGGCGGCTTTTTGCCACTCTAAAAAGGAGCAGCATTTGCCAGCTCTTTTTAGAGCAGCAAAGCACTGGATCATGGCCACAGCGTTTGATTACCGCGGCCCTGATCCAGAAAGCAAAGGGGTGGCTTGCCACCGCCCCTTTCGGGCAGTCTGTACAGCCCCTAAGATTCAATTAATAGGCATGAAATTTAATCAGATACATTTTCTGAGCTGCAGTGTGGATGCCGTCCTGGTTATCAGTATCAGTTTCAGTCTCTGCTACTGCTTTGTTATGTTTGTCGTCATCAGTTATCATGGACTTCTAAAAACCAAAGGTATACCCAGATTAAAAGAAGCTTCTCTACCCTTTCACATGTCAGTGTATTTCCTGACTCACTGTGAGTGTTTCCAAACAGACCAGATTTTTTTAGTGCCCCCTAAAGGAAGAAATGCATCTTGCTTTTGTACTGGAGAGTTCAGTTTGTAACCTAGGACTTGTGTGTCCTTATTCAGTGCACAGAAATTAGAATAATCTGATACTGTACATAGTTTTTAGAAATGATTTGTAGAATATATGAACACCTTGTCTTAAAGATTTTATTCATCATGCTAAAATAAAACATTTCATAATCGGTTTTCTTCCTTTTTTCAATTTTTCCAATATTTTGGAAAAAACAAAAAAGGCTTCAGGAAAAAATGGAAAAAAATGCTGCCACCCCCCGTTTTTCTCCAGACCTTCCCAAATTTATTTTATTTTATTTTATTGATTTGGAGTATTTATACCCCACTCTTCAGTCACAGTCTCTAGACCCTCAATCCTTCCTACTCTGCCAGTCCTCATTATCCCCATTCTGTAGAAGCAGGGCTGAATGGCACCTAGAGGCTCATCAGTCATCTTAAACAAAGGCCTTCCTAGTGCAAACTCTTGGCCACTGCATGTCTCAGAAATACCCTTCAATTCCACAAAACTGAAAAAATTGAGAGGTTTTGTTCAATATGTAGAAGAGGATCTCCAGAGCCCTGAACTTGTTGGATGGAAATCTGAGCTATTCATTGCACTGATAATTAATTTTATGATTGCAGTAGCACATAAAATCAGCTTGCCCGTCCAAATGCTTTTCTTCTGCAGTTAACTTAGAAGAGTTTCTTTGAAGATGCATGAAGCTGACACAAACTCAAATGATTTCACATGTATCTTAGCACTGTCCTTGAGTTACTTATCCATGAGGCAACAAATAACTGTAAATTATTTTATAAAATGGCATAGTCTTTCTAAACTGTAAGCTCACAGGAAGGTCTATTTGTGTCTTTTAGGGGAGACAGCTCTTCATATAGCTGTGGTGAACAAAAATGTGAACTTGGTGAAAGTTTTGTTGGAGAAGGGAGCAGATATTAATGGCCCGCGAGCCACTGGATATGTCTTCAGGCCCAGGAGTGACAATCTCATCTATTTTGGTATGTCTGCAGTCTGCTACCTGCCACCTTCTTGATAGTCTGATCCTTACATTCTGTTTTTATGTGTAGAGGGAATGTCTTAGCATGGAGTATCATTCAGAATAAAGATATACAACTGAGCACTAACGTTAGAATAGTACAAGCCATTGTATTCCCCATCACTATGTACAGATGCCAGAGCTGAACAATGAATAAAGCAGACAAGAAGAAAATTTCAACTAATTTGAGATGTGGTGCTGGAGAAGACAGGTGAGGATCCTGTGGATGGTCAAAAATACAAACAAATGGGTCCTGGAGCAGATCAAGCCAGAGATCTCCCTGGAAGCCAAGATGACAAAACTGAGGCCATCGTACGTTGGCCACATCATGAGAAGGCATGACTCCCTGGAAAACACAATAATGCTAGCAAAGGTTGGGGGGAAGTAGGAGAGGAACAACACATGTCAGATTGATAAACTCAATCAGGGAGGTCATGAGCTTGAATTGCAGGACCTAAGCAGAGCAGTGGAGGGCAGGGGATCTTGGAGATGTCTCATCCAAAGGGTCGCCATGAATTGGGGTTTACTCAAAGGCAGTTAACAACAACAACAACAAATCATTCAATCATGTCATGCACACACATACACACCACACACTGTTTGCAGTGTTATAACTGAGATGCAGGCTGACCACCTCAGTAAGGTACTAACAGGGCAGTTTCCTCTTGTGGTAGAGATAGCTTGTATAGAGATTATCACACAGCCAAAAAACCTGTCCTTTGCCCAATGGGATAAGGTTGCCTTCCAGGTTGGTGTTGGATGTTATCACACACAAAATGCTGCCAATGGTGCTGGGCAAGTCCAACCCGCAGATGGCCCATCCCCCAGCCACGCTAAGCCTGCCAATTTTGAAGGATGGAAATTTCCATCCTTCAAAATTGGTGGGCTAGGCGCTTGGCTGGGGAACGAGTTGGAGTTGCCCAGTGGCATCGGCAGCATTTTGCTGTGCGATAACACCCAATAGCAACCCGGAAAGCAGCGTTATCCTGCTGGGCAAAGGACAGGGTTTTTGGCTGTGCAATAATCTCCTAAGGTAGCATTTTTAAAAAAACTAATTAAAATTTTAGAATCTAAAATTTATTTTAAAACCTGGGGCCTCTCCTTTCTCTTCCCACTGAGCTTCATCCTACAAACACAGTCCCTCCAGCATTTTGGAGGGACACAGATGAATGTCACAACCCATTTCTGCCAAAAGGCAGATGCTTGTGGACCAGCCCCCACTTAGGGGGTTCTTCCTTAGCCAGTGGTGAAGGAAGGTGGGAACTGCAATCTCACACCATCCAGAGGTTGCAGCTTCGAAGAGTTAACATTAACACTACTGTGTCCAGGCTGAATAATTTAAGAAAATTAATTTGCCAGTGTTGCAGTGCTAAGAAAAAAATAATGGAATCAGTTCATTAATTGATTTGTTAAATGGTTAAATAGCTAATTAAACAGTTAATTAAACTAAATACGGCCAGTCATAAATAAAACTAATGAAAAATGTTAATTGCTGCAACAAATATAAAATAACATTTGTTGTTAGCTGCCCTCGGGTTGGTTCTGACTCAAGGAGACCCTGTGGATGAGACATCTCCAAGAATCCCTATCTTCCACTGCTTTGCCCAGATCCTGAAAGCCCTTCCCCATAACCCCCCTGATTGCATCTATCCATCTGGTTTGTGGTCTTCCTCTCTTTCTTCTACCCTCTACCTTTCCTAGCATTATTGTTTTTTCTAGTGATCCGTGCTTTCTCATTATGTGGCCAAAGTACAATAGTTTCAACTTGATCATCTTTGGGGGGAAGCAGACGGCTCAAAGGGCCGTTTTGGGGGCAAGGAAGGGGAGGGGCAGCCGCACAGTGGGCGCCCCAACTCCTTCCTGAAGTCATCATCGAAGCGCCGGCCCCTCCACAAGGCTGACGCTCCGACGATGACTTCCCGCCGCAGCGTCCACACACGCTGTGGTGGAAGAGTCGCTGAAGGTGCACCGTCAGCCTTTTGCAGCACACCTTTGGCGACTTGTGGAAGGAGCGCTATCTTAGCGTTCCTTCCAGCTGCGGCGAAGATGCGCCGTGGGGCCGAGGTGTGCGGATACCTCAGCCCTACAGCACAGCTTCCCGGGGCTGCCCACGGCCGCCCATCTGCTTCCCCCCTTTGCTTCCAAGGAGAGCCCTGGTCTGATCTGTTCAAGAATCCATTTGTTTGTCTTCTTGGCTGTCCATGGTATCCTAAGGACTCTTCTCCAGCACTACATTTCAAATGAGTTGTAGGAATTTAATGGTTGAAATAACAAATGTTAACAAATGTTCTTGATTGAAAAATGGTTGTTTTAAAGGTTAAACAATGTAGGGGCAAATTTAAAAAGGTAAATTGCTGCCCCTGGAAGCTTCAAAGAGATGCAGTTCTCCCCCCCCCCCCCCACACACACACACACCATCACCACCAAATAAAAGTACAGTCAATTGGGTCTGGAGAAGTGGGTGGCCACAGAAATTGCTTTGGTGTTGCCTATAGCTCCAAAGGCATATTTTGCCCGATCCTGCTTTACATATTCCAGAGTCCTGGCTTGAAAGGCAGGTTCTAAGACTGAACCCTAGCTCACCTTAACCCCTGATGAAATGGTCAGAACTGCTTTCTGGAGACTGTGATAAAACATTCCACTCCCCAGTGTTTTTAGTATTATCATTTATTATTTTTATTCATGACTTTTTATAAAAAATAATAATAATACATCTAGTTGTGATATTGTCGCATGCCTTCAAGTCGTTTCTGACTTAAGGTGGCCCTAACGTGAACCTATCTTGGGGTTTTCTTGACAAGTTCCTTCAGAGGGAGTTTGCCATTACCATCTGAGGCTGAGAGAGTGTGACTTGCCCAAGATTACCCAGTGGGTTGACATGGTCATGCTGGGACTTGGCATGGCCAGATCTGGTCTCCAGAGTCCTAGTCCAACCACTACATCACACTGGCTCAATCCTGTCAAGGAAAAGAATGTACCAACATTTATTAGTTTATCGCATGGCACTTTCAGCAATGGGAACTGAACGGAATGGAACGGGGCAAGAATGCATATAACTGCACAGGAGAATGCTATTGATGCCTCTGGGAGTCCCCAAGCCATTCCCCATCCATGCTATTGCAGCCAATTTTGAAGAACGATTTTGAACTGTTCTTCAAAATTGGCTGCCAGGAATGACTGGGGAATGGCTTGGGATACTGGTGGCCTCAGCGGCATTCTCCTGTGTGGTACGTTCTGGCCCTGTTCCATTCCATTCAGTTCCCGTTCCTGCAAGTGCCATGTGATAAACTTTATAGAAAAAATATCTTGAAATAATTGCATTTAGATGTGTTTTTTTGTGCAGATTTTATTTTTAAAATTCAGTTTAATACAGAATGAATTTAGGAAGACATGTGAAAGAGGCACAAACCATAAAAAGATGGGTTTGCCCATCGGTGATATCATTTTGTGGTGCAATCCCTTCCCATTCTTTTCAGTACACAAAGTGTAAGGCATGCCTTTGGAATTCCTCTGCAATTTGGATCAGATATTGCTGCTTATCCCTTTCACACGCTCTTTCGTTTCTGTATTCCCTGATCTGCTTTGGTTTTTTTATTCGGAGGCTTGCTTTTCCTTTAAGAACTGAATGAATCTCTAGTCAATGTAAATCAGAATTTCCCAGCTGACTTTCCTGGAGCTAAGGATTTGCCATGCTGTGCTTCTATAGATCCCCTGTTACCTGTTTCAGGCAGTAATTAAACCATGCTTAGTAGATCAATTTTCAAGCATTTTTGTAATGAGCCATCATTAATTTTCCCTCAGAATAAATTGTAACACTCTAGAGAGAACACGTGGAGAAAAGGCGGATGCTTCCTTCCTCGCTCCCTGCTCTCACTCAAAATGAGTTCTAGTCATGATGGTGGGAAATGTGAAGTCTCAGAGGGTATTCGCTCTTCTTTATAGGTCATAGTACAGTTCGAGTGCAAACCAGAGTAAAGGGCATTCATCCTACTGTGCTATTGATTATTTAATCTCTTGGAACCACAAGTGAATTTCAATTCTTAAAACTAAATAAACTGCTCTAGAATCAAGAATAGAGAACCCATGGAGCTCCAGATGCTGTTGAACTCCACTTTCCATTAGTCCTAACCAGCTATTGGGGAGGAATGATGGGCTCTTGTGGGAGGGCACAGGCTTTCATGGTTCACTTTTTCATTTTACTGAAATTAGTAAAGCACAGAGTGGAACTATATGTTCCGTTCAATATGGAAGCTCTATCTGCTGAGTATGATAGTTATGATGTCAATACATAGTGTGATTTCACATCAGGAACAGCTGTTGGGATATATCTGTAGCAAACTGTTGTTAACAGCTGTTCCCTTATCCTAAGAAACAGTGGGAAGTGTTGTTCTGTGGAAGGGTAGGTTTGGTATTGGTAGCAGAGAATGTTCAGCATCATCACAAGACTAACAATTCCCAGTGGAAGGGTGAGAAAATGCACAATGTGCTGGTGTCACAAGTCTAGTGAACAGCACACACAATTTTACAGACTTGGGTATTAGTTATACCTATAAGAGAGAGTGTAGCATAATGCTTTAAGGACTAGGACTCTGGAAAGGAGGGTTTGATTCCCAGCTCAGCCATGAAACCCATTGGGTGACTTTGGGCAAGTCACAATCTCTCAGCCTCAGGGAAAGGCAATGGCAAACCTCCTCTGAATAAATCTTTCCCCCCCAAAAAAATCCCTACGATTCACCTTAGGGTTGCTGTAAGTTGGAAATGACTTGAAGGCACACAACCAAACCAACAACAAAGTAGTGATGGCATTTGATAATATAAATTGCTAAGACATTGATAATAGTTGTTAGGTATAAATTCTATTAATCTAGAAAAGGAGTAAAATTAGTTTGATAGATGTGAGGGGCTGCAATTGGGGAGTGAAAAGAGGGATTGAAGTTTAAAAGTAATCCAGTTAACCAAGTCATTTTCACAGCAAGACCATCTGATTTTCCTTGTGTTGCATCAGGACACTATGGCCCGATCATCCTTCTTGGACCTACAGTTGGTCCTCTGTATCCATAGATTCTTTATCCATAGAGTCAATCATCCACGGTTTGAATTTTTTAAAAAATCCAAAAAGGAAATCTTGATTTTGCCATTTTATATAAGGGACACCATTTTACTACGTCATTGTATTTAATGGGACTTGAGCAACCATGTATTTTCGAATCCATGTGGGATTTTGGAACCAAACCCCAGTGGATACCAAGGGCCAACTGTATTTTGCTGGAAATGTGACAAATTTCAGTTGTAGATGCAGCAATCTTCTTTTACCCCTTACTGTTCTTCCACTTTCTCTCTCCCCCCCCACTCATGTTTCACCCACCCACTAATACACAGAAGCCTCTCCATTCACCAAAACAGAAATACAGAGACATACCTTCTCAGATATTCAAACACACACAATCACTCCTACAGACATACACATGGGATGCCACACTTTTTTGAGTTTTGTTCTGTCACTTAACCTGCAGTATTTCTCTCCAGCCCATCCAGCTTCTTTGGACATTGTCCAAGCCTCTTTTTACCTCCACTCCACTTTCCAGCCCCCAAGCCTTTATATCCCTCCTTAAGCTATACTCTCCAGCCTTTCCCTAATGTCTACCACCATAACCAGGTATGATCCCAGAAAAACAAAACAAAACATTGTTTTCAAGCTGCAGGAACACCTGCTCCCAATGTTGGGGTGGGACCGTCTTCTGCCAGCAAAATGAAAGACCACCAGAGGCACAGGATGTTGCTTTGATGCTGAGTTGCTGCAGTTGTTTCACTGTTAAGGCTTGAGCTTTGAACTTTGTTGTTGTTTTTAAAACCTTCGGCATATCTACACAGCCCAAAGATCACTTTTAAAGAAATGAATAAAATTAGTCTGGTAGGTGTCTCATTATGTCATGAGTGGGGAAAGTTTGACCTGCTTTATGCATGGTTGCCATTTGTCCCAGAAAACCTGGAAAATCCCAGATTGAAGAGGGGGAAAATGTCTCAGCTGTCATGCCAGTTGAAGCAGTAAATCCCAGGTTTCTCCTTCATCACCAGCCAATGGGTACGTTAAATTGTGGCAGCGGTGATGAAGCAAAAAAACTGTGCAAGAAGACTGACACTGGCCGGAACCTTATCCCACACTGCAGGGTCTGGTTACTACTGCATAGAGACGGATGGCACTGCTGCCTTATTCCTTCATTCCTTCCCCACTTTTCCCAACAAGGCCAGAAGATAGAAAAGGAAAGGAGATGAGCAGAGATAGGGATCTGCACCCCCCTCCTCTCTTTATGATCTCGAGGCTGTTTGGTAGTGAGGTTTCAGCCCTAGGCTCAAGCCGCCAACACCATCACCACACAACAGAAGACTATGGGCCTTTACAGACTGCCAGAAATAGTGCAAACTGAGTCCACTTTAACTGTTTTGGCTTAGTGCTAGGGAATCATGGGAATTATATTTTTTTCTGGGACACTGAGCCTTCTCT
>CM034703.1:129489860-129501448 GCA_020142125.1 Phrynosoma platyrhinos | reverse complement strand
AAATAACAGCAATAATTAATACAATAATAAAATTACAATACAGGTCTACAATATGGCCTTGGAAAAACCGCATCAACTGCCCCCCAATGTGTTTGGTCTGTCCCCATTTAGGGCATCCTCGGGGCACGTGGTGTAGTTACTGCAGCTTAGGGAAAAGGCAGCTTCATGTCACCTTTTCCTGCCCGTCTGTATAGCCTCATACTTTTATGAAAAGTTACTGTGTGTATGCATTTAGGGGCATGAAAGAAGAAAAGGAAGATTTTTCCAATATAAGATTTGGATTGTTATTGGAAATTAAAGCATTCCTTTCATATGGTGTTCGTGTGTGCTTAATCTACCACTCTGCAGTCAGAAATGTGCAATCTAGCTAGTGCTGGTTTATATGATTCTGCTATTTATATATCTTGGTCCCGATCTTTTTCATTTAAGGAAAACAGGATACTGACTATGCAGACCATAATCCATGAATTCTCTTTCTCTCTCATTCTCATTCTCACTATCTCTCTCTCTCTCTCTCTCCCTCTCTATCTATCTCCAGTATGTGAAAATGCCATCACTTAGCTTTTAATGTTGGAGTTTTCTTTTTACAGAGTCACAAAGGATGCTTATGAAGTTGAGCAGGGACCATCTGTTGTCTATCAAATTCACCCCAGGACAGAGAAATAATTCTTGCTTTGTCTTTGTTTTGTTTTGGGCTCTGACAGGCAACTCTGTCCTCCACATCTTAGTTCTTCAGCCTAACAAAGCATCTGCGTGTCAGATGTACAATCTTTTTCTTGGTTACGACAAACGAGACAAAGAGCACAGGGACTTGGACTCCATCACCAACAATGAAGGGCTCACTCCATTCAAATTGTCTGGTGTTGAAGGCAACACAATGGTGAGTAAATTCATGCTCAGCTCAATTATGCTACAGTTGTAGCACGGTTTGTTGAATGTACATCGAGACCTTGGTATCCACTGGGGTTTGGTTGCAGGACCCCCTCCCCCCGTGGATACCAAAATCCATAGATGCTCAAGTCCCATTGGATACAATGGCATAGTCATAGAATCATAGAGTTGGAAGAGACCACAAGGGCCATCCAATCCAACCCTCTGCCATGCAGGAATTCAAAATCAAACCATCCTCAACAGATGGCCATCCAGCCTCTGTTTAAAGACCTCCAAAGAAGGCGATTCCATCACACTTCAGGACAGTGTATTCCACTGTTAAACAGTTCTTACTGTCCGGACGTTCTTCCTAATATTGAGATGGAATCTCTTTTCCTCTTGTTTGAATCCATTGTTCTGTGTCCTATTCTCTGAAGCAGCAGAAAACAAGCTTGCTCCATCCTCAATATGTCCTCCCTTCAAATATTTAAACACGGCTATCATATCTCAACCTTCTCTTCTCCAGGCTAAACATACCCAGTTCCCTAAGTCGTTCCTCATAGGGCTTAGTTTCCAGACCCTTCACCATTTTAGTCACCCTCTTCTGTCAAACGTCAACTGTCAAATGGTGTCCCTTAAATAAAATGGCAAAATCAAGCTTTGCTTTTTGGAATTTATATTATTATTATTATTATTATTATTATTATTATTATTATTATTATTTTAATATTTTCAAGTCATGGATGGTTGAATTTGTGGATCAAGTATCATGGATATGGAGAGTCAACTGTATTTATAACCTGCCTTATCACAATAATGTCAAAATTATAACTGTTAAGACAGAACAAGACACCTAATGGTTTTTATTCTTCATATGGTGGGGGCTGCAGACACTTTGGGTGTATTCCCCTGGACATATGGGCATATACTTTTAAAAAGTGGCCCCCAAACTTTGGTCCTCCAGGTGTTTTGGACTGCAGCTCCCAGGATTCCTGACTCTTGGCCAATCTGGTTGGAGCCTCTGGGAGCTGAAGTCCAAAACATCTGGAAGAACAATTTGGTAGCCACTGCTTTAAAATCATATAGTCTTTTAGCATGAAACTATAGGATGATGTCTTTTAGCATGAAACTATAGGATGATGTCTTCTGCTCTTGGTAGAGGGTTGTATAAGGAAAAACATAATAATGTATTATCAGTGCTGAGGAAGTTAGATTAACCTCTTTGTTGCTCAGTTTCCAATGAGTAGGAAAGAAATTTCTGTTCTGTTCTGCATTTATTGCAGTTGCAGTTGATAGCTGGTTCTATTCTGTGTTTTTTTTTTGGGGGGGGGTAATATTTGGCCTTTTCTCTTTTCTAGTATTAAAGATAAGTATTCTGCTTTGGAGAGCCAGTGTGACATAGTGGTTTGAGTATTGGACTACAACTCTGGAGACCAGGGGTTGAATCCCCACTGAGCCATGAAACCCATTGGGTGACCTTGACCAAGTCACACTCTCTTAGCCTCAGAGGATGGCAATGGCAAACCACTTCTGAAGAAACATGCCAAGAAAACCCCATGATACGTTTGCTTTAGGGTTGGAAGTTGGAAACAACTTGAAGACACACAACAACAACAACAACAACAAATTCTGCTTTGAAAGCATTATGGCAAAAATGCCTCTATAAATAGTGTAATTAATACATAAATTAAAGCCTTCTCACTGTGTTCACTCCTGTCCCAACCCCATAGACTGGTCTTTACAAACAAGCAACTGTCTTTGTGGCCTTCCAGGCAGAGTAGCCAGGCTCCTGAACCTGCACCAGGGCAAACATTTATGGGTGAAAAAAGGAAGAAGAAAGGAAAGAAGAAAGAATGGAAAGAAGGAGACCTTTTCAATATAAGGCATTCCTCTTATACTGTATGGTGTTCCAGTAGAACTAAGCTTTAAAAATGTAGAAGTACTCTCTGTGGTTTCGGAAGAAATCTATATGTATAGAGTTTTCTCTAAACTTAATCATGCACTACAGTTTATTGTACAGTGGGGTTTTTCAGATTTTCTGGGGTTGGGGGCATAGGAACCACATGAAAGTGGTAAAAACACAAATAAAAATACTATTTATTTTACTATTAAGAGGGAACATCACTGTAGGACTCTCTAGGACAGTCAGTGGTGCCATTAGGGGGCACAGGGGGTGCGGACCACACCAGGTGACACCTCAGAAGAGGGGTGACACCTTGTTGAGTCTCACACATCATTTTACTCATGAGTAGAGTGGTGTACAGCAGTGAGGAAGAGTGCGCAGAGCACCTCCCCATCATGTGCCATTGTACTCACAAGTAGACCAGCGCACAACAGCAAAGTGAGGGGGCATGGACTTTTGGCCCTGCCCCAGAAGCCATGCCCCCTGCACCAGGTGACACCCTGGGCAATAACGCCACTGCTTCCAGTGCAACTCTGTGGTCAACATCTGGAAAAGGTTTACCCTAGAATGCCACGGAAGGACCTAAAATGCGTAGAGAAGTATTCTCTCTAAGAAGAATCTCTTGATCCTCCAGCACAACTCTATGGTCAACGTTTGCTGGATATTGTTCATAGAATCGCACTGAATGACGTAGAGATTCCTAGAGAGAACATATTGCTCAAATCTGCACATAATCAGATCTGTAAAAGTCAAAGCAGCAAATGTGGAGGGACAACTGTACAATTAATTATACCCTGTTTTTTTTACAAGGTTCAAGTTTTTTTTACAAGTTTTTTTTACAAGTATTCTTCGTGTGAAATTTAAAAAAAAGAGGGAAATTATGCCAGTGGGGCTCATGGGAGCAATTATGTCATCCATATCAACTTTCTCACATGGTGGTTTGGTAACTATGTTATTTGCCTCCCAATAACCAGATGTTCCAGCACCTAATGCAAAGAAGAAAGCACATACAATGGACCTTTGGACCTGTCACATCCACTCTGTATGATCTCACGGAAATTGATTCATGGGGTGACGATCAATCTCTTCTGGAGCTCATTGTGACCACCAAAAAAAGAGAGGTATTTGCAGAATTGTTGGGTTCAGAGTGACCAGATGTCATAACCACAAAGGAGAGAACGAGGCACCTCAAAATGTCGGACAGTCCAGAAAAATGTAGGACGTTACAAGATAAAAGATAAAAAAACACTAACATAAATATAAATTCATGCTTCTTAGTCAGAATATTTTGAAATTTCTCCTGGACAGAAGACTAAGATGTAGGGACATGTCCTTCAAAAGGAGGGTGTCTGGTCACCCTGGTTGGGTGATTACAGTATATTTCTTCTGAGGGAGGCCTGGGTTTGTTTGTTTTTTAATAGTATCCAAAATCTTTAGTGAGATGAATAATAGCAAACACTACCCATTGCTGATCTTCCTGTGTGCAACCTCAGGAAGAGTGCTGGATGTTTCCAGAATCCTCTGTAATGTTTGCCTTACAGTAGTCAGTGGATAAACAGGCATTCTGTGGCAGCTGAAGTGTTGCACAAAGAGTTATCCAGAATGGTTGTCAGTGTGAAGATCAAATAGTGCTCTCATGCTGCACTTTTCTTGAAAACAACAATAAGATTTTTTTTCATATTAACAGTCCACATGCATTATCCCAGAATATGCCAAATAAGCACTTTAAAAAAGCCAAAAAATTTACTACAGGTAGGAGAGCCAGCATGGTGTAGTTATCTGAGTGTTGTATTGTGACTCTGGAGAACAGGCTTCAATTCCCAGCTCAGCCATGAAGCCAACTGGGTGACCATGGGTAAGTCACGCTCTCTCTTCCTCAGAGAATGGCAAAGACAAACCCCATCTCAACCAACCTTGCCAATGAAACACCATGATAGGATTGCCTTAGGCCACACACTCTCAGCCTTAGAGGAGGCAATGGCAAACCTCCACTGAACCAATCTTGCAAAAAAAAAACAAAAACACAAACAGAATAAGTTTACCTTAGGGTCACCGCAAGTCGGAAGCAACTTGAAGACACACAGCAACAACAATAAATACTACAGGTTGCAGATGGAGGGATGCAAAGGGATGGCCATCTCATAAGCTGGCCAAGTGAAGGTAGAACTAGGGGCTTCTAACCTTTTCTGTTGGTTGCTACATTGTGATGCTTTTTTCTCCCTTTATTGAGACTGCATCTATATGTAAAGGTTTATACGTTACAGCTGAAGTAAGTCCAAACTTATACAGCCACCATAGTCACCTGATTATTGGGTCATGTTGGTTGTTTCTATATCAGCCTCTCCCAGAATCATCTGTTTCTTAAAAAATTGTATGGGAGGACACAAAGAAAGTGATGTTACTGATATAGCATGTGAATTGCTCCTCAAAACCCCATCTTCAGACTGTCTTCTCTAGTAACTATTTTCTTCTCATTACACAAAGAAAAACTAAAATAGATACCCTTAATATATACACAGTGGTTTGCATGTTGAACTCCTACTCTGGAGACTAGGGTTCGAATCCCAGCTCAGACATGGGTTACCTTAGACATGTCACACTCTCTGAGGGAAGGCAATGGCAAACCTCCTCTGAAACAAACTTTCCAAGAAAACACCACGATAGGTTCGCCTTCGTGTTGCCATAAGTCAGAAATGACTTGAAGGCACACAATAACAACTGACTATACACACACTCCCACACACACACCAAAATGCTTCAGTCTGCTGGACTGTTGCAGATAATATACCTGTGGAGCAGTGAAGCTAATTCCAATAACAAACAATAAAAAACTTTAATAACAAAATACATTTTCACCACAAAAGGAATGATGTTATCCCTTGTTATGTTTAACTCATCATGATATTTAGTTATGCCTTTTTTACTGCAACAAGGAATTGATCTTATTACTTGTAACTACTTCCTTCCACATTATTATTTTTTGTTCATTCTCTGGCATGAATGTGCATGTTTAATATGATCCAAGTACCTCATTTTCAGAGTTACTGTCTTCCTATGCTTAAACATTAATTACTTGTGGGAAAGTCTTCTCCTTAAGGAGGAAACTAAACAAAAGGCTCCTTTACATCCTCTAGGCACGTCGGATCCTAGATCTTACCCCTGTGAATGAGCTGGTAAGCCTAAAGTGGAATAAATATGGAAGACCATATTTTTGTATCTTGGCCTTATTCTATGTCCTCTACATGATTTGCTTCACCATGTGCTGTGTCTACCGGCCTCTAAAACAACGGAGCTGGAACAAAACTCATGAAAGAGATAACACCATCTATATTCAGAAACTCTTGCAGGCAAGTTCTCTTTTAACTTTAAATTATTAAGGAGCAGGAAATTTGTCTAGACTGATGTTAATGAATGTGCTAATGCTTTGAATAAAATGATAGTTTGGTAATGCTGGCATCTTGTTTCATAAAGGGTTCCAAAAATGGACCAAACAAAGCAATTTTCCCAAAAAACAATAACAAAACACTGTTTGCACATCAGTTTTAAAATTATGTTTGGGATATGAACCAAAGTCTAAATACCAGTTTTGATCAAAATCAGTTCACAGATGTGCATGTTAGAGTGAAAAATACTGAAATTTGAAGTGTTTGTTCACATACAGGAAGTACAGTATCATTCAAAATCCACAAGATAGTGATACCTTTATTGGGCCAACCAAAATGCACATTATACACGTTGCAATCTTTTGAAGCTCCAATGGCTTTGTCATAAGGCAAAGGTATTAATCATACAGGAGAAAGAAAGAAAGAAAGAAAGAAAGAAAGAAAGAAAGAAAGAAAGAAAGAAAGAAAGAAAAGAATTTTAATTTTTTTTTTAAAAAAAAAAAACTTTCTCCTGTATGATTTTTAACATCTTTGCTTGATGAAGAAGCCAGTGGAGCTTTGAAAGCTTGCAACATGTATAATGTGTTATTTTGGTTGGCTGATTAAAGTTATCACTGTTTTGTGGATTTTAGATGATACTGTACTTTGCTATATGGTCAACACAGCTATCCTGGATATGTTTTCCACATACGTGAAGTATTGGACAGATAGGATCCAGACATTTACTGTGATCTTTGTTTTGGTCCCATCAGATAGCAAACTAAATTGGCACACATGACTCACAAGATCTAGGCTGAGAGGATTGCAGCCAAGGTCTTGCAAGAGATGAGATTCATATCTTGCAAAATTTGCAGCAAAACAGGCCTGCCTGGACATGGCTTTAGCTGGTTGGGACTGAACCAGCAGCACAACTCATGCTTCCTCCCTTTGTGCCAAGGCTCTCCTCATGCGGCTGCCCTGCTGGGGGATTGTATGGAGATTTTGTTTGTGTGTGTGCACCAAATATAATTTGGCATTGGTGGCTTGTCACTTTTTCTGGTGAATATTCTTAAAGATGTATGGAAAGTTTGTCATTTTTGCATGGACTATTATTGCATTGTGTATATGAAGGAAAATTTCAGTATTTAATTCATCACAACTTGGTGGACATGAAAAGGGAAGGAAGCAGAACCCAACATTCATGAGGTAGATGATGATAAGAGGACCAAACCTAGTAAATGCAGGTGCTATTCAGCAACTTTAGGCAACGGCCAGAGCATCTCACCTCACCTTAAATAGATACTTCGTGGAGTTAGTTTCACTGGGTGCATCTATACTGTAGAATTAATGGGGTTTGACAACACTTTAACTGCCATGACTCCATCCTACAGAATCCTGAGATTTATAGTTTTTTGAGACTCCAGCACTCTTTGGCAGAGAAGTCTAAAGACATTGTAAAACTACAAATTTCAGGATTCCATAGGTTGAAGCTATAGCGCTTAGAGTGGTTTTAAACTACATTATTTTTACAGTGTAGATGTACCTATAGATGGCTGTGTGTGAGAGAGAGAGATGTCAGGCACAAGCCCCAGTGTTGCATACAGTCTGGCACATTGGCAATGGACTGACCTCCAGGTGCCACATGGGTTCTCCTCCTTATTTCCTTGGGATGATAGATGTAGGTAGAGGTTCAATAAAATTGTCACCAATGTTTAGCTCTGCCAGAACTACCTAACTTCACCTTTCTAGGTGCAATGAGCCCAGTAGCCAAGCTTCCTTCTTAGGTGGGATAGCCACATTTCTAGGTGTGGTATTTCAGATGCTGTATCCACACTGCAGAAACAATCCAGTTTGACACCACTTTAACTACCGTGGCTCAATGCTATGGAATTCGCCTGAGCTCTGTTCTGATGCCACCTCAAACTACATTTCCCAGAATTCCATAGCATTGAGCCATGACAGTTAAAGTGGTGTCAGACTGGATTATTCCTGCAGTGCGGATGCTGCCTAAGTAAGAACTTTGTCATAGTCCCTTTCAAATATAAAGCCCTCACTCCAGCCTGTGTGATTAGTAACAAATTCCCACCCCATACAGCCCTGCTTCCTCTGGACATATGGGCATATATTTTAAAAAAGTAGGTCCCAAACTTTGGTCCTCCAGGTGTTTTGGACTGCAGCTCCCAGAATTCCTGACAGCTGAAGTCCAAAATACCTGGAGGACCAAAGTCTGGAAACCACTGCTTTAGAACAATTCAGTCTTTTAGCATGAAACTATAGGATGATGTTTCAGAGCTCTGCTCTGATGCCACCACAAACAACACTTCCCAGAATTCCATAGCATTGAGCCATGGCAGTTAAAGTGGGGTCAGATTGGATTATTCCTGCAGTGCAGATGAAATGTGGGAGAGGAGTTGTACAGCATCAGCCAATCTCTTCTTCTCAACTCATCACTTTGGCCAGGAAAAGAGTGCAGAGTGTTAACGTATGTAATGGTTTATTTAAAGGTTAATGTAACAGAAAATTTAGTATGAACACTGGGAATTAAATGACTGGCCTATTTTTTTGTTCCATTGTGAAGCTGCCTTCACCTTTTGTACTTCTTTCTTTCACAGAGCAGCTCTTGCTCCGTGTTAAAGAAATGGAGAGACCAAAATCAGTGAGCAAAAGCGGGTCTGACATACATTTATGGCTTGCACAGGAGAGAAAATGTTGAATTATGATGTTCATCACAAAGGAGTGAGGAAGACTGATCCTGAGATTCTTTCTGGGGATGAGTGCTCAAGGGATCCTCATCTCCTTTGCAAGATTTTTCCCTCTGAGATGTCTGCTGGCACCTAGAACAACAGCATTTTTATGGTTCTCTGTCACAATTTTGCTTCCAAGCAACCTTGTATCCCCCATCTCCTAACTATAACTGCTAGCAGTTAGTGTGCAAGATATAAGGCAACAGATTGAGACACACAAAAGATGATAGTAAGACATTTTCTTAATTGATTCATGTGGCTAGTAAATGGCTCACTTAGCGGGTAGTGACTTATTTTTAAAAGATGACTGACAATTAGATCCCATTTTCAGACACAATTGGAAACTTATTTTATATCAAGTCGAAATAATTCAGAAGCAATGTTAGTTACTGGCTGCATCTGCACTGCAGAAATAATCCAGTTTGACTCCGCTTTAACTGCCATGGCTCCAGTGGCATCATGAGGGGTGTGTGGGGGGTGCAGGCACGAGGTGTGCCACCCTAAGGGGGGGGGGTGACACCACTGCTCCTCAAACACCTACCTTTTGGCAGAAATGGGCTGTGGCAATCACCTGCTTCCCTTTAAAATGCTTTAAGAGATGGTGGGAGTGGGGTGAAGCTCAGTGAGAGGAGAAAGGAAAGGCCACCAAAATTTTAACATTAAATTTTCAAAATTTTTATATTTAACAAAATTAAAAATATTCTTTTAAAATTTTCTTTAAAAACATCACATTTTAACCAAATATTCACTATGTATATGCATATACATTTAGGTTGTGCTTATGATAGTGTAATTGGAAGGTAAATTTAATTTTGCTAGTTGCTTATGTCACAACTATTAGTGTTACATTCAGTGGTATATGGGAATTATGATTTATGAATAACATTAGTGCAAAAAAACACTGCTAAGGATTCTATATGGTGTGAAATGGGAGGACGTAAATGGTGGGTGACACCATGAGTTACTGCACTGGATTACTGTACTGGATTCATACATATTCTAGTGTATGAGCAATCCGACTGGAAAAATCATGTCATGTTTCTAATGTTTTGTTTGCTTATTTAATAGGATCTAGTTTTAAATAGGTACTAAGATGCACATTATTCTATCCTCTATCTGTCCATCAAAAGCAAATGTAAATAAATATATCATATTGCTTCTGGATGAGCCTATGGAGGTTTGACCAGCCTCCAGTGAGAAAAAAATCCAAGTCGTTAGGCAGCTTTGGAGAATATGTCCACATACAGACATAATTTGGGACCAAGATAGTACATTTAAGAGCAGATTCCTTTCTCTAACAGAGCAAAGGTTTGGAAGTATGCTGACCACTGCTACAGAGGTCACCACTAGGACTTTGACCTGAATCAAGAAATGAATAAGTTTTTTTTTTCATTGGCAGTTTAACTCTTGGCTATGTGATGTTCCTGAAAATTTGGTTCATGTTTTCTTTTCAGGAATCGTATCTAACTCCTGAAGATGACCTGAGACTAGTTGGTGAGCTTATCACTGTCATCGGAGCCATAGTGATATTGATACTGGAGGTAACAGAGATGGCATTCCCTCCTTAGTCTGTGTGTGAAACAAGGGAACATAAAATTTTCAAGTCATAGGAATAAATCAAGAAACAAAAATATATATGTCTGCTCAAAAAACATCCCCGCATGTTCTGTATAAACTACTTCTAAACCATATGATCTCTTTATTACATTTGTCAAAGATACAGACAAAAAGAAATGCAGGCATTACTTTTTATCTTCACTTATACAACTAAA
Organism: Phrynosoma platyrhinos; assembly: GCA_020142125.1. Taxonomy (NCBI): domain Eukaryota; kingdom Metazoa; phylum Chordata; class Lepidosauria; order Squamata; family Phrynosomatidae; genus Phrynosoma; species Phrynosoma platyrhinos. The sequence continues at coordinate 129,490,797 of CM034703.1, read as the reverse complement.
ATGGAATTAGTTTGTGAAGAGGAATTAAGGAAGGATCTGATGACTGGTTGAAGCAAATTTAGGAGACATTGGGAATAGTTATACTTAACCTTTTGGTAAGATTATAAAAAGTGTGGCAGAAGGGAGCACTTTAACAATTGTTTACTCAGGATATTCTAATTGACAAACAGGTCCAAATCCAGATAATGTTAATAATGCTCATGCTTGACGCTTTAAACTCCTTTGAAATCAGTAAGATGGGATGTGATTATTTTAAATCTTATTCATGTTAGTGGGATTTCTGGCTGATGAGCTTTCTTTAAACCAGGGCTCTTTTCCTTTGAAAGGAAGAATAAGCTGTCCTTCTCAACCTCTGTAAAGTAATAACATTATTATAAAGGACAATTGGAATATTACTGTCAGATTATGAATTATGTTGAAGTTAATGTTTGAAAGTATGTGAATGTTGACACTCCCACATGAATGTTATCAGTACCTTGAAACTAGGTGAAATAGGATGAACTGTTACCAAAATGTGAATGTCAGCAGTTGCCAAATTTAAGACATTCACTGTAACATACATTGACATATCCTAATTAAGGCCAAGAGCCTATACACTTTTAGCACAACATAAATCTATGGCAATGTGGTTAAGCTGGATCCTATACTTGTATAGCCAACTGTGCAATGGGTTCAACATCCATTTGTGCAACCATCTATTCCACGGGTAGGCAACCTGTCCCCTTTAAGGGCCGAGGGACTTCAGCTCCCAGAATCCCAGGAGCTATTGGCCAACATGGGACTATTGGCCAACATGGCTGAGGCTTCTGGGAGCTGAAGTCCCTCGGCCCTTAAAGGGGAAAGGTTGCCTACCCCTGATCTATTCACTCCCTGCTTATCAAGTCGATAAGGGTGCAACTGGTGGGATCATTAGGTGGAAGTGACCATGTTCTCCTGG
>CM034703.1:129466924-129489760 GCA_020142125.1 Phrynosoma platyrhinos | reverse complement strand
CAACTCTATGATTCTATGATTCTATGATTCTATGATTCTAAGTCAAAAGTTAGAGAGAGGGCAGTGTGTGTACTTGTGGAATGAATGGCTGCACAAAGTGCCCCATTTACGCAACCTCTGAGAAAGTACAGTTGCTTGCACAACTATTTTTATGATTGCATAATGCCCCAATATGTTTTGGGCCTAAATCTGTTCCTAGTCAAATCTAGTGCACAAATCTAGTACAATAGTACTTAATTGAGAAATTCCAGGTCTCCAGCTTCTCTAGAAATCTTGCTATTTGAATTGGTTACTCTCCCTCTCTTTGGTAACAGAGTTACACATCATCATGACCTTAAATTTGTATTCCACTTGTCCTGACAGTGGTTCCAAAGCAGTTAAAACCAAGACAAGAACAGACATAAACAAACAAAAGAATATACATCATTACTACATGGCAGTAATATAATGGGCCCTTGATATCCATTGGGGTTTGGTTCCTGGACCATCCTCACCCCCACCCCACCCCTGTGGATACCAAAATCCATGGACACTCAAGTACCAATAAATACAGTGGCATAGTAAAATGGTGTCTCTTATATAAAATGGGAAAATCAAATTTGCTTTTTGGAATATATATATATATATATATATATATATATATATATATATATATATATAATATTTTCAAGCTGTGGATGGTTGAATCCATGAATAAAGAATCCATGGATATGGAGGGTCAACTGCATATCATGACAGTGACAGCAACCCCAACAGTTTGCTTCATTAAAACTAACATAGGGCCGTAGTATATGGGCAGAAAAAAGTGGCTTGATCCTGTTTTTTCCAAAAGCAGGTTGAAACCCCACTCACTGCATGGCCCACTCCCAAGGTGGGCTGAATATGCACAGCTGGACCGCACAATGTGGTGTCAAGCTGCTGGGTCATTTTTGTTGTTGTTGCCTCCCCACCATACATGTGCACCACCAGACAAACAGACCATCTGCGACCTCCAAGAACCTCCCACATCCATGCAGATGCCATCCCATTGCCTGGCTGCCCCTTTGATCAGCCACATAGTCACATGTGTGATGCTCCACTGGTACAGGGCATTGGTGCACTGGTGTGCAAGTGATACACTGGCAAATCATTGAGACACCCCTTACATGCCCCCTTTACCCCATATCCCCCTGTTGCAGTGTCTGGTTTGTGTATATTGTAATTACATCCGTTGGAGTTGTCACACTTTTATTTCTTTGCTTTGCCACAGCCCTGCACTAATGACAGGGCATTTATATGCAGGCATGAAGATGCACATTTTCTTGTCTGGGCCAAGACAAAGTATCCTGGCTTCTTTTTGCTCTAGTTTTTAGCCCGGAGTGCAGCTTCATTCCTGTTTCCACCTGCTTTGGAGGCATGCACCCTATAAAAGGTCCACTTTCAAAGCAGCTGGAAGCCACTTAATTTTGCCTATCTGTTTCACCCCTCAGGCAGTATTTATTCATTCATTTGATTTATCTAGTATCAACTATTACTCAGTTGATCTTATCTATCAGTCATGGATACATCAGAGGTGAACACACAAACCCCTTCCAAAGCAGTCAGACACTGACAAACCCAACCAATAGTGAGTTTCCCAAAAGTGTGAAGTACAAGAAATTGCTATCTTGTTTCCTCGCTTGGCCATGAAACCCACTGGGTGACCTTGGGGAAGTCATATACTCTCAGCCTCAGGGGAAGGCAATGGAAAACCTCCTCTGAACAAATCTTGCCAAGAAAACCTTGTAATAGGGTTGCCATAAGTCAGAAATGGCTTGAAGGCACACAACAACAAACAACAATTCTGCAGCAAATAATTGTTCCCATACTTCATTCTCTCATTTGCATGCAGCTTGGAGGGCTACAACAGAGGCAATGGGGTGAAGTTCAGTCTCTTCCCCTGTATTCAAGGGCGGAAGAGGATGCCTCTCTCTGCATGAGATTTCAGCCCACTTAATGGTACCTGCTTCATGTCTTCCAGAGATGAGCTTTAGCATTTTATTAAAAAAAGGTTTTGGAAGTTTTCCTAAACTTGAGTGCCATGTGCCAGGCCCTAGGTTGTATGTGTGTGTTTAAAAAACAACAGCAACAGAGGGACACATGGTCAGGTATTGAAAGGCCTTTGGCTGTTAACAGGTTATTACGGAAGGCCTTTTAATCTTTTACTTTCATCTATATTTTCTGCCTTCATTACTATGATGTAAAGGCTTCTAAAAAAAATTCAAACGAGTTTTTAAATATGATTGTTTATATCATTGCTTTTTTAAAAAAAATTCTATAAATATTTAAGCAGCATTTTGTCTTAACCTATGTTATAAATTAAATAAAACTAACAGATTAAAGCAGTTGTTTGTAAAGAATCACGTTTTTGATCAATGGCCCTCTCTCAGATTCCAGATATCGTCCGAGTTGGAATCACCAAGTACTTTGGGCAGACCATCCTTGGAGGACCATTCCATGTCATCATGTGAGGCTCCTTTCTAGTGAGGTTATGGTTGTGGGTGCATGAGCAAGCCACAATGGTCTGCAAATCTGGAAGGCGCAGGATTAAATTGGGATACTCTTGTTGTTTCTCTCTGTGCAGCATCACTTATGCCTGCATGATATTGGTGACCATGGTGATGCGTGTCACGAGCACCCAAGGAGAGGTGGTTCCCATGTCCTTTGCTCTGGTGCTTGGCTGGTGTAATGTCATGTACTTTGCACGGGGATTTCAAATGCTGGGACCCTTCACCATTATGATCCAAAAGGTAAGTGAGTGGTAAGCAGTCCACTCAGAAAGTGATAAATAGAATACAGTGCTGTGTCTTTGTTATTCACAAACACTCCAGATTTGATTGCAGTGATGAGGGAAACTTGGTATAGGGATATGTGAAAGCCCTTTATGTAGGACACTAAAGCCCTACATAGCTTGGGTCCAGGTTACCTAAAGGATCTCCTCTTCCTATATAATCCACCCCATACACTCAGGTCTTCTGGTGGACATTTACTCCAGTCAACCAGGACTAGGTTGGCAACTGTCAGGCAGAGGAATTTTTCTTCAGCTGACCCTAGACTGTAGAATGACCTGGCGGAAGAGATTCGACAGCTGAATATGCTGCCCAGATATAAAACAGCATGGAAGACCAGTCTCTTCTGGCAGGCTTATCCATATGTTTTTTTTTTAAATGATGAATATTAAATGATGAATTTTAAAAATGGATTGTTTTAGAATGTGTATGTCTTATTTGTCTTTTTGAATGGCTGAATGTTTTAATTAATGTGTTTTAATGGATGTTGTGCATTGTTTATTTGTTGTTGTTCCCCACTTTGATCCACTGGGAGAGGTGGGTAAGAAGTAAGTGAATAAATTATTATTATTGTTGTTATTATTATTTCCATGGATAGATGGGATCTTTGTGATTCAGACCACTTTGTTATTACTATTGCAGTTTGTGTGCATCATGCTCTACATTCAAAAACACAGAGAGCAGCATAATGCTGAAAAGCTATTGTTATGTTGCATGCAATGAGGATTATATAGGAAGAAGAGATCCTTTAGCTGCTGCTTCAGGTTGTCATCTGCCCTCCTGCCCATATCACTAGCAATAATGTTTTCAAACCTGTCCCTTCATTCTGTTTGCATCTTTGGTTTTTGCATACATAGTGAGAATTCATGGATATTGTGATATGTACCTTCTCTTAATGTTTTTGCTTTGCTGCTTATGTTCAAACCCAGCACCTGTTAAGCACTGTTTGGGTCAGGCACCCTTCACTAGAGTTGCAGTACCAATTTCAAGCAGGAATGCTCAACCATATGAGATCTCCCTTAAATTCATTTCAAAAGAACAAAAGGAGGCCCAACCTGCTATGAGCAGATGCCTTTCTTCAGTTCAGCTTTTTCACCCAATTCCCCATCTGCTGCCTGATCCTGGCTTCCAAGACAAACTTTGGACCTTATCACGCCACTCAAATAACCCATCTTACCTCTTCCAAATTGAAGTCTAATTCGGGAGGCAGCCAGGTCCTATCACGAGGATTTTGTCACCAAAGCTGCTGGACAAGTTCAGCCTGGCTGCAGCCTGGATCCCCAGCATGCTTTGGCAGCCTTATTTCAAAACTGGGAGCTTTCCAACTTGAAAAAATGGCTGCCGAAGCATGCCAGGGACCAGATTGCAGCCAGGCTGGACTTGCCCCGCAGCTAAGGTGGTAAAATCTTTGTGATTGGACCTGGTTGCCTCCTGAATTAGACTTTAATTCGGAAGAGGTAAACTGGGTTATTTGAGTGGTGTGATAATCTCCTTCCTTGAAGATTGGAGAAGCCCGTAGAGCAGTGATCCATCTTTTTTCACTAGTAATTATGGGCTTATAGCTCAGATCCATGACCCTTGGTAGTGAAAAACAGCTAGCATCACTACACTGGCATAACCCCCAAATTCATTAGGAGTACATTTTAACATCAAGCTATTCAATTTCCCTCCCGACTTTCCAGGCATAGATGTGGATCCAAATCTGAGCTGGCAATGACATCCACACAACAACCCAAATAAGAGGGAGGGCAGGGTACCTTTGAAAATATATATCATAAACCATATATTTCATACATTCATACTTCAGAAGAATGTGCACAGACAGACTGTAACCAATGGAAGAATGTAAGACAGAATATGAACAATTTTAAAATGTACACAAAAATAAATCAAGTTTGTTGTATTGCATTCAAAATGCATACAGAAATGTACACATTTCTCTGCACAATAGAGAGAAAAAGAGAAAGGCTTGCCATCCAATGAGGACCCAAGTTGGTCAAGTTAGAATGAGTGGAAAAATGGAGAACCTTGAGGAGTCTGATCTTCATAGATTTCTACCTTTCTCAAGGTGTTTATACTTGGCAAGCAAAACAGGAATGAGGTGAAGGCCCCTTGGGCATTTCTCATCATTGCAGAAGTAGTCTGGCACCTGATATACTGATCCACTTATCCAGAGGTAAAATGTACCCCTGTGGGATAAAGGAAAGGATAACAGACTACAGAGAGAAATAAGGGATTCTAAGCACTCTTTCTGAACATTCAGAAGTGGTCCCCTTGAAGAGCTTCATACTTTTGACTGGACGGCTGAAAGGGCACAGCATTTTTATGGTGTGGATAAGGCTGGTTGCCCACCTCTAATTTATGTTGACTGACAGCTGTAAAGGAAGGACAGAGAAAAGAAAGCACTTGAAAGGTTCATAAGCGAGAGCAGGGTGATCTGATACCTAATGCATATTTATCATAAGAGCCCAATTTCATTTCCAACTTGTGCACTTTCTTGTACTAGCCAGACACAGAAGACCACATTAGGTTGTCTTTCATTTTTATTTTCTTGTATTTATTCAAAATTTCAGATATCTGCCTCAAGTTTGCAAAAAAATAAAATAAAAAATAAATAAAAATAAATTAAAGATTCAATACCATTATGAATAAACCAAAATAACATAGCCCTCCTCAAACAACAGAACTAGTATAAATATAGCTAACATTTAACTGAAAAGATAATTGATCAAAAGTTTTGTTAATGTGCCACATATGTCTAACAATATACAAGCAGCAAAACTGATGTCTGGGTGTTTCTAGAGAAGACACTACACAGTGTAGGTGCCAAAGTTAAGAAACTCCATTCAGATTTTGAATGTACTACATGAAAAGCTTAATAAAGATATGGATGGTCCCCTGCTTACTGCTCCTGTTTACTGCTTAGGACAATTTGCATTCAGAGCAGTAGCTTTGAATTGATACTACAAACAAAGAAATCACCAGTGAAGTTGGAATAACACTGGAATATACAGACTGCTACAGGAGGCTTGTGGTCTAATCTGCTTTCTCATGTTAAATTGGATCAGGAGCAAAGATGTGCTTCTCATTATTACTACCTGCTTTTCTCTGTGTTTGCATGTGTAGATGATCTTTGGAGACCTCTTACGTTTCTGCTGGTTAATGGCAGTGGTGATCCTGGGCTTTGCATCAGGTAGGTAATATGTTTTAGATTTTTACACTGTATTAAATTAGCCATCACACGGCTGTGCCAAAAACTAGAGAAGCCCAAGAAAGACATTCCTTGACTGTCAAATATCTGATACAGGTTTGGGCATGTATATTTTAGCCCCCTTTCTTTAAAATGTTTTAGAAGGCATAGTGTAACCAATACACCTGCAAGTAGTTCCCTAAAGCCATTTTATTTTATTGATTTCTTACCTTTATGTCCCATTTTTCCTCCACTGTGCCATCCTCCTTAGTTCTTGAACCCCACAATAACCCTAAAATGGGTTAATCTGAGAGGGAATGAGCCCCAAATTTACCCACTGAGTTTCATTGCACAGTGGGGACATGAATCTGAATCTGCTGTCCCAGACCAGCCTTTTAACCACTGTACTGTGCTGACCCCTCTGAGCCTTGCTAACTGAGGTCATTTAAATGGATATTTCAGGAACTTGAATGCTTCTGCTTTCAAAGAATGTTCTCCGCCATTGAGTTAAGACTCTCTCCCCTTCTTTTTCTTCCTTGTACTTATTGCTGGTGCTAAATTTCATTATTTTTCTGGCTTTTCCCATAACACACATGAATCTGAGAAGCAGATTAGTTGAAAAATGAAATGGGATTTGTATTTTAGAGCATGACAAAAACCTGAATACAGAGTGTGATATATTGGGAATATTGGGATATTAATCTAGTTCCGAAGAAATGAAAGGAGGCTATGCTGGTCCTGCAAAGAAGAGAAGCCCACTGTGACTCTAAAGCAAGTAAGAGAGAGAAATGGTCCTTCTCTGTTTTTCATTGTCCTGGGTCACAAGAGCCACAGATGTTGGAACAAGGAGGCTAGGGTGAACTGGCACTCCAGTGCCTTGTAATCAGCAAAAATGGATCAAGACTTCTCCATAGTAAAACCTGCCAGGAAACAGAAATTAAAATTGTACTGAAAAACAAATTGATACAAAACAGTTTAAGTTGGTTGCTGTACTTGACCTCTCCCTTGACTAAGGGCCGATGCAGATGGCTCATAAGGGGTGGCTCTGTGCCATCCCTGGGAGTGCCGGATTGGGGCTGCAGCACCAACACACTGTGGCCCTGATCCTCCTTTTTGCTGCCCCCAAAAGAGCAGGCAAATGCCACTCCTTTTGGGGGCGGCAAAAAGCCGCCCTTAGAGCCACCACGTTGGTCTTTTGTGCCCCTTTGGTGCAGCATGCCATGTGGTCAGGCGTGCAGCGTCGGGGCAGAGTTTGGGCAGCCAGCATGTGGTCGCCATGCCCCAACTTCACCCCCAGGCCAACCTAAAGTGCCGGTCTGCATCCCCCTCCCTATGTTCTCCTCTAAACCTCCTGAAAGAAACCAAGGTGTGTGCATACTTAGAGAATTAACTCCAGTGGTGGGGTTTGTCCTTTCTCCTGGGTAAACATTATGCTTATAAGAATATTCAGTTAAGATAATAGAGAGGGAGAAGTATTCCACCTAGTCCCTGACTGTGACCTCAGACATTATGATCACTATTGTGATCTCAAGGCCTGAAAGTCCTCTCGGGAGTCCTTTCCAGTTAAGAAAAATAAGTCTGTAGCCCAGAAGACATCAATACTAATAAAAGAGGCACATGTTTTCATGTGTTCCACAATTCACCAAACTAACCAACCATGAAATCTGGAAGCCAGAAACTGGAGGGGGACTCAGAAGGTTTTGTTTTATTTTCCATAAAACAGCTAGAGCATTCATAAATGTCAGAAATGGGCACTTATGCTGGAGCCCTGCTGAAGAGCAAAGACCTGTAATACCATGACTCATTCTTGAGTGAGTGGCACCCACCAAATATGTTGTTTTTCAGTAATTTTTGTTTGTTTGTTGTTTTTCTTGTGCTTTTCTTATCTTCTGGAACTAGGTGCACTTAGTGCTTTCAAGTTTTAGACACCAGTGATTCCAATTCAAGGGACTTTATTCAATATGTAGGCTGAAGAACATTTTTTTAATATTAACATATGATACATATGTTCCTAGCTCTGTCAAAAAAGATATATTTTTTAAAAATGTGGGTTATTATCTAGTTATAGTGAAAACATGGCATCTTTGCAGCATAAATTCATTTTCTTCTGCATCCGGACAGTAGGTATAAAATCCTACCTACAAGTAGCCAAGATTCATCATGGCCTGCCTACTGGGCTTGATCCACCATCCTCCACCTTAAATAAATTTCTAGTGCCCTGCAGAAAATGATCTTTGATGCAATCATGTGTTGATTTTTTTTTATTTGGATCTTCATTCAGTGGGATCTAATTGGATTTTGTGTTGGTGTTATTGGAATATGTATTCATTTGTGCTCTGTGTAAAATCTGCGAGACACCAATCACTGTCTCTTGCACTGCTTGATTTTTGCAAAATAATGACAACAGTTCCCTCTCTTCATCCTTTCTGTAAGGGGGATTTATGCTCAGACACAGCCTACAATTTTAAGGATCTGACAAAGTGGGCTCTAATACTTGGAATCAAATGCGATAATAAAACTGTCAGTTTTTAAGTTGTCAGAGGCTCTTTTGTTTTTATTGCTGCAGCCTAATATGGCTACTTCTCTTGATTTGTGATTGCATCTGGCTGTGTTGTTTTGCCTGTTCTGTCTGTGTCATCCCAGCAAGACAAATCACAAAGTGAAGTCCAAAATGTTTTTGAGTGACCAAGACCTTCTGCCACTACTATATACTGTGTACGTGACACTCTACAGAGCTACGCAAATAAAAACAAAAATAACTAAAAAGACATAGGTCCCTGCTTCAAGGAACTGAGAATTTCAATCTAAATTTTAGCAATGAGGGAGATAACAGAAAGAAGAGAGAGAAAGGGACAAGTGTGAGCAGATGCAACTGCACACACTTAGGTTTTGCTTTGGTTATGGGTGAAAGCTGTGGCTGCAGTTATGTGCACTCTTCCATAATGGTTTCACACATTATATCTAATGGATCTTTGACTGTTGAGAAGTCTAAAGAGCTTCTTACCATAAGGAGGACAAAGACAAAATAGAAATCATACCCAGTGAACTCTTTTTCTTCATTTATCCTTTATCCTTCCTGGCATCTTTCCTCTCTTCCTTTTCCTCCTGTCTCCCAGGGGAAATAAAAGATCTGTACTTAAATCATTGGGATTGACTTTTTATAATTATGCATTGGCTGTAAAGCCCTAGGTTTTACAGAAAAGGTGAGTTTTGGAGAGAGGTTTAACTGAAGAGTGTATTATAGCATGTACAGTCAGCCCTCCATATCCATGGATTCTTTATCCCAGATTCAATTATCCAAGGATTGACAATATTTTTTTAAAATATATAAATTCCAAAAAGCAATCCTTGATTTTGCTATTTTATATAAGGGGCACCATTTTACTATGCAGTTGTATTAAATGGCACTTGAGCATCCATGGATTTTGGTACTCATGAGAGGCAGATACTTTCAAGTCAAGTCTAAAGTCTGGGAGCCAATTTTTAACAGAAAAAAGAGGAGGTGGGGTGTATTTCTTGGAGGGAAACAGCAAGTGTTAAGCAATGGGCTTGAGGTAGGGCTTGAGGTCTGCTCGGCAGCCTATCCCTGCTGCACATCAGAGCTCTTCAAAAGCTTTAGAAGGATCCTTCTGCTTCAAGCTCATTGCCCAACACATTTATTGTTCCCTGCTGAGAAATGTGCCCCATGCTTTGGGGTCTTGTAGCTGTTCTGACCATTAGCAGTTGGAAAATCTGGCTGAATGCTTGAAAGGGTGGAGGGGTTGATAATAAGGTATCTTAAGACCTGACTTGAGACTTCGACTAAAAGAATTGAATACATCACTGATAGTAAGTACAGTATTTGATGCACTTTAGGGGTTTAAATCTTACGTTTTGGGGGTCCATGTCAACAAAAGGTATTTCAAATTGGTCCCTGATAAAAGAAAAGTTTAAGAACCACTTTTCTAGACAGGTGAATCTTTAAGTTTGACATTGCTCTCTCACATTCTGTTTTGTTCTCTTTGCCAGCTTTTTATGTCATCTTCCAAACAGAAGACCCTGATGAGTTGGGTCACTTTTATAACTATCCCATGGCACTGTTCAGCACGTTTGAGCTCTTCCTCACGATTATTGATGGACCTGCCAACTATGAAGTGGATTTGCCTTTCATGTACGGCATCACATATTCTGCCTTCGCTGTCATTGCCACCCTCCTTATGCTTAACTTGCTTATTGCCATGATGGGTGATACCCACTGGCGCGTGGCCCATGAGCGGGATGAGCTTTGGAGAGCTCAGGTGAGTGTGGAAGGAAGGATGGAGGGGGGCTTCATTGACTCTCAATGGGACCTTTAAGTGTTATACAAGCACCTGGCAGCAATCTGCTGTGCTTAAAATTTTAAAACACTTCTTAAAGGGAGAGAGAATATTCCCACTCACTTCTCAAAGGATATGGTGGGCAATTTTGCAAAAACAAAAACAGAAAGTTAAATGGTTCCACAACTGAGGAGTAGATAAGATAAAAGGCCCAGCTACCTTTTGGAATTTGGTTGAGATTGAATCAGGAACTCTGCTGAACTGTATACTTTGTGAAAGTCCCTGCTCTCTTTCTCATTTTCTTTAGTTTATTTTCCCCCCTGTTTACAAGGAAATCTGGAATCTAGTGAAATTATGTGTTGGGGCAAAGATTAATGTGTATGTATTAGTGGAGATCAATTAAATAATGGGAAAATCTAGAATCTTTCAATACAGCTATCGGAGGATGAACAATAAGCAATTTTTAATTTATTTCCTTGAGATCATACACTGTTCCTTCTTGATCTTAGTGATCCTGTTCTTATTTACTTGATTTTAAAATATGTCTAGATCCTCTTTTGACTATTAATGCTGACATCTTGCCTTATATCACAATTATCTGTCTAACTGGGGATATTTTTATCCTGCCTTTGACTTTAAAAGACCTTAAGGCTACTTACAAAATCAGAATCAAAATGTGGCTTATGCTGCTTTGATACTTACCATCAGGAAGGGGGGGGATCCTGATGGCTTTTGGTGGAACCAAGCCAATCACAGAGACACTGTTCTCTTTCCTTTGTCTGTCATGAAGTATTTTGACCAACATCTCTTGCAAAAAATGTATGTTTCAGGTTGTTGCCACTACTGTAATGCTAGAGCGCAAACTCCCACGATGTCTCTGGCCTCGTTCTGGAATCTGTGGGAAGGAATATGGGCTTGGTGACCGGTGGTATCTCAGGTAAGTTTGGCATATCAGCGAAGTGATTGCGGTAGACCTATATCACAAGAGAAATATAAGCATGGGATATCCTGGTGGATAGAAGGGAAAGCAGGGTCTGAGGGCAAAAATGGACCATGAGCCTCTTAATGCCTTTTTAGTGTCTTAAGTTCACACCAGTCAAATTCAGATTTACTCACAACCATCAGTACATCATACTATTAGACAACTCTTTTCTCCATCTGTTTCCATCTGTTCTTGTCTTGCACACCTTATAATCAAACCTCCACCCTTTTAACCACTTAGCTGGACTTTCTAACTGCTAACTGTCAAAACAGCTATGTGGCCTCTTCCACCCTCATTCCAATGGGCAGATTCTTAGGCCAGTTGATAACGTGAAACTTCTTCATCCAAGGAAAATGAATTTACCTACTCCAGGCCCTGTAGTATGGACAGTTCTACCCACAGCATTCCTCCACAGATGGCCAGAAACTCAGGTGGCTGTAACATGGGATTAGACCAGTGATTCCCAAACTCAGGTCCTCCAGCTCTTTTGGACTTCAGCACCCAGTAGACTCGGGGACTATACAGACCAGCATAAAGAGGGTAGAGTGGGGACATGGCAACCACATGCCGGCCACCCCGACTTTGCCCTCATGCCAGCATGATGCAGCCCAAGCAACCTCAGTGGGTGGTGTCACGCCAAGTCTTCAGCACAGCATTTAGATGCACTGCACCAAAGAAGCGGAGAAAAGCCGCTGCTGCTGCAGGTAGGATGCCCTTTCTGCTGCGCAAAAAGAAGCTGCTTTTGCAGCTTGTTTTTGCACTGTGGAAAGCCTAGATCGGGGCCACTGCATGTGGTTGCCGCGGCCCTAATCCAGCAAGGAAAGGGATGGTGTCTTGCTACCCCTTAGGGGCCATCTGTATAGCCCCTCAGTCACCCTGGCCAATGCCTGTGATTTTGAGAGATGAAGTCCAAAACACCTGGAAGGCCAGAGTTTGGGAATCACTGTATTAGACAAATAAATGGAAGATAAATCCAGCATACTAAGCCAGCATTACGTGGTGATTTGAGTGTTGGACTATGACTACGGAGACCAAAGTTCGATTCCCAGATCAACCATGAAACCAACTGGGTTAATTTGGGCAAGTCACACATTATCAGCCTCAATGGAAGGCAAGGGCAAACCTCCCCTGAACAAATCTTTTCAAGAAAACCCCATAGCAGTTTTGCCTTAGGGTTGCCATAATTTGGAAATGACTTGAAGGCACATAACAACAACAACAAAATCTAGCAGTGGCCACTTCTCATGATGGCTGTATATTACCCCTAGTATACTGGGTGACCTTGGGCAAGTCACACTCTCTCAACCTCAGAGGATGGCAATGGTAACACACACTCCCCTCTGAAGAAACATGCCAAGAAAATCTCAAGATAGGGTTGCCTTAGGTTCTCCAGAAGGTGGAAATAACTTGAAGGCGCACAACAATAACAAAAAAATCCTGTGCACCAGTTGTTGAGGAATACAAGAAGGAATATCCTCTTGCCCTACATGGACATCTGGTTGACCAGTGTGTGAACACAATGCAGATTGAGTTAAGCCTTTGGTCTGGTACAGGATGACTTTTCTTATACCACCTTATGTGATAGCACCCTCTTTCTTGTGTTCTTCAGCCATTAATCTATAGAGGCATTCTACCTTTAATAATTGGAGGTAATATGTAGCCATCATGACTAATAACCACTGATAGCTTTCTCATCCACAAATTTATCCAACCCCCTTTAAACTGGCTAAATTGATAGCCATCACTTCTACATCTTGTGGTTGTGAATTCCAGAGTTTAACTATGGGCTCCACATGTGTATCTGTGCATATTTATGGTACACAAATGTCCTTCCCCCTTTCTTTCCCCACTCTATTTCATTGTGTGATTTCCTTCTTGCAGAATGAACTTTGCCATTGCTAAGATAGATATCACATCAGAAAGGTAGCCATGCAGAAAACTGTTCCTTTGTATGGATTGCTTCTTGTCGGCTTGAATTGAGAACTGCTAGGAAATAAGCAATTCTTACATGCTTGAAATCCCACCCTTTTAGCAATGGAAGACCCATAGGTGTGTTCAGGACTGCACGTTTCAGTTTTCATATCCCAGTGAAATTTTTCAAGGTATTTTTCCCCATTAGTTTGGATCTTCAAACCCATCAGCTGAAGTAGTAAGAACAAAGGAATGGTTATGAACCTGCTCAGGGTGACCAGATGTTATAACTACAAAGGAGGACAAGGCACTGCAAAATGTAGGACATTCAAGAAAAATGTAGGGCATTGCGAAAGAAAAGCTCAAAGATTCTTATTACTCTTGGAATTGAGGACATTTTGGAATTCCTCCTGGAAAGAAAGTTGAAATGGAGGACATGTCCTGAGAAAGGAGGACAGCTGGTCACCCTGAACCTGCTATGTATTGTAGATTGTCTCTCAGGGGTCATTCACATGTACCGGTAGTTGTTTTTAGTACAAGATAAAATAGTCTCACTCACACATTCTGGGTTGTTCACACTGTGGAACCACATTCTAGGCACATCTCTCCATGTTCAATTGCTCACATGCGTCAGCACTGCAAATAAAGATGGAGTTGATGATGTGAATGTATTTGAAGCACATTCAACTCATGCAGAGTTTTATCCTTGTTGATCTCATGTCTATTTACATCAGTTATGCACACATCCAACAATCCAAATCTTTTAGAAAAACTTGGAAGAAAATCTGATTATCCTGGCTTAAGTGAGGTTTTTGGCAGCCCCCTCCCCCCCAAAAAACCCAACATAATTGGATGAATTTGAAATGCATGTGAACAACAAAGATTCTACCCAGATTCTATCCAGATTCTTCCTGGATTATTTTCACCATCTGAATAACCCCTTTTTGTGCCCACATTTCCACTGGGTTCAGCAACACTCTGCCGAGTAATAAAGATCAAAAAATATAAAGTAATAAAGATAAATATTGAGGGGCCTGGGCAAGGCTTAATTCACTAGAAAACACATTCTTAGTAGTTGTGTAGCAAACATTCTCCATAATTTATTTTTTTCCTGGAAAGGAATAAGAGGGTTGGATCGCTGTTGCTCCAACATTTGTTCATGATTACCCACATCTGCTCCAACCATTGCTTTTCCCATAGTGTTTGAATCATATAGGCGAGAAATGTACAACAGAGAATTCAGTGCTAGCATAGGCTCTTACAGAAGAAGTCAGCAAAATGTCAATTACAGTTGCATGTACACATTGACTTGCCAAAATAGAGGCCATTTCCCCCTCTGTTTCATTCTTCCTAATATCCTTCTATCCAATCAGGGTTAATATAATGACTGTGACCATACTGGGTGCATCTACATTGTAGGAATAATGCAGTTTGACACCACTTTAACTGCCATGGCTCCATCCTACAAAATGCTGGGATTTGTAGTTTTATGAGGCACCAGCACACTTTTGCAGAGAAAGCTAAAGATGTTGTACAACTACAGATCCTGGGATTCCAGAGGATGGAGTTATACCACTTAAAATGGTGTCAAACTGCATTATCTCTACAGTGTAGATGCACTCACTATAATATTCTGTGTCAGTCAGATTTAACTGTGTGCTCACTTCACCAAGAGCAAAATGTGACAGTAGTTGTGATCTGTGATGTTCACATAGGCAATCCTACCCAGTCAGGGAGCGTATTAGTATTTGACAAGATTTCCTAGTTATCTCTATAAATTTTCGGAATGAGGAAGCCTCCCTTCTCAGTTTCTCTCTTTACCTTCTGTTTGACTTTATCTGCTCTGGCAGCACGAGTGCATTTCACAGAACTCCACCTGAGAAATTTGACTGCTACGGTATATTGAAAATTCTTCAAATATTTTGGTCTAGCAGTTTCCAAATTCATCCCAAATGTTGCTTTAGGCAGCATTTCTTGGCAGCTGCAATTTCAACCCACAGTGATGTTCTAGATTGCTGAACTGCACCCGTCTGTTGTGGAAGCTAAAATGCTGCAAATAATACAATGTACGTGTGTGTGTGGGGGGGTTGGTCTGCTGTGTTAGATCCCAACTCTTTGGCTGCATCCACACTGTATAAATAATGCAGTTTGAAATCACTTTAACTGCCATAGCTCAATGCTATGAAATTCTGGGAATTGCAGTTTTGTGAGACATTTAGCTGCCTTCATCAGCAAGCTCAAGTGCCACAACAAACTACAAATCCCAGAATTCCATAGCATTGAGCCATGGCAATTAAAGTAGTGTCAAACTGCATTAATTCTGCAATGTGGATGCAGCTTTTCTGTGAAAGTTAATGGATATACTTTGGCAAGTTAATGTGAATATGCACTTGATATCTTCCCAACTTCTTCTCAGATGCCCTGTATCGGCTTGAGTTCTCTGTTGCACATTTTGTGTACATCTGATACACTCTGAACCTTTTTGTGTTACTAAAATGAATGGCTTTGCTTACACTAGCTTCTTAGGCAGCCTGTGACTGTGCCAGTTTTCCAGCCCCACTGTTCCCTGCTGTTCTCTGAGTAAGTTAATAGTAACATTTTTCTACCACAGCAGGTAGAAAATGTGGGGTTTTCATCCTTTAGTTATAGCATGTTCAACATATTTTGTTCAGATTTTCCAAAACAATAAAAATCCCCTTCATGAATTCGGAAAATCCCATGTGCAATGATGGTTAATAATTCTGAAGAACTGGGATCTCATGTAAACATTAAATTATAATGGTTGCAGTTTTACAATCTTGAATTATAAGATTAGCTACTCAGCACCCGTTATGCTTGAAGCAATATTAAAACGTTCTTCATAAAAATTAATTTTGGAGGAATGGAAATTCCCATGCAGTGAGTGGAGTTTAATTATTTTCACTCTGTTTCATTGCTTTCCATACATTTTTAGCTGCAGTACCTATTGGATTTCATAATTATCTCTTCACTTTTCTCCAGGCTCCATTGAGCACATTACTTTAGAACAAGCCTGGCATTGCAGCTGAGGTATTTTCAAGAACCAATCCCATCTCCTTGATAGGTTTGCCCATATGTTTGCAAACATGGGTTTATGACATTCACATTTTACATTTTTAATATAAGATACCCTAAACCCATGGCTGCTATCCATGATGGCAACCATCTTCCATCAGAATGCCTGGCTGGTTGGATGTATGATGTGGTAAGGCCTTTTGACTACGTAGATCTCCAATTAAAAAAAAAAGGAAGCAAAGCTAGGAAAGAACTTGAGGACCTGGTGATCTTGAGCATTTAAAAGCCCATTGCTCCTTTGAAGAGCTCAGGCTTTGACTGTATATATTTCTAGGTAGTATCTTTGGTAGGGCTGGAAAGGACACCCTTGCAAGACTATTGCCAGGGAAGTATTGCACTAGCTCAAGGCAAGGGTTCTCAACTTTGGTGGGGCCAATGCACGTATTGGTTATTTTGATGAATGTAATTGGGTGCCCTTTCAGAAAATGGCAAGTGTGACCATTCACAAGAGAGCCATTTCCCAGAAACACAAATTGGTGTGGCCAGAATAAAGGTAACTTGCATATGAAACAGAATACAGTTCACAAACAGGGTGTAAGGCTCCGAAACACAAACATACCTGCAATTTATTCTTCCATTCTCCCTTTCTGTCTCGTTCTCATCCCTGCCACACTCCCAGCACTTAAGATCCATCCAACCCAACCCAACCCAACCCAATCTCCTTTTCAGGATCAATCCACCCATTCCCCACCTCCTTCTTTCACATCCACATCTCTCATTACTTTCTCCCCCACAGGGTCACATGTTGACTGTTACTTTCTGCAACCCACTCCCTTATTTTCCCCTTGTTCCTCCTCTCCATTTGCTGCTTCACTCTACCCTCTGTTATGTTTTTCCTACCCTTCTCTTTCACCTCACTTCCATCCCCAAGTTTTCCATTTATCAGGCAACATTGTTAGAGTGCCTGCCTGCCTACTTCTTCTGATTGTTTTCCCCCAGAAGCACTTGCTTGAACAAGTACATACCTACAAGCAGCCACCAGCTTTATCTCCAGAGATGCCCTCTGGAGAATAGAGATGGTGGGCAAGTTTTGGCTAGCTCTTCGCTATAGTAGCACACGCAGTGAAAATTAAAAATTTTGGCTTCCATCTTGGCTTCCAGGGAGAGTTCAGGCTTAATTTGTTCTAGGACCCAAGTGTTTGTCTTTTTGGCCATCCATCATATGCTCAGCACTCTCGTCCAACATCACATCTCAAATGAATTAATTTTCTTAAGCACTCCAAAATCAGTTGTACCCTTCAGCATTATTGTGAAGGATTCAAGAAAGCTTGATGGTCTTCTCTAGGTTTTGTACTGTATTACAGGGTACAATAGCTTGGCCCTGTACATTGCTAAGGCTTTTACCCCAGGAGAAAAAAGATTTCCAAGGGGAGAGAAAACTGACAAAGATGGGTGAGGTGCAGTGGACTTTTGTCTTTGCTGTAATTTTCTAAGGAATGTAAATGGATAAAATCCTGGCCGTAGGGAAGTGGGTTGATGAGGTGGTGGGGTAGAAAAATCTCAGTAGTTTCATACACAAATAGAGCAAAGTAGATCTTCTCTGAAACCCCACATTGCCTACCATTTTTACCAGGACTCTGCATTTATGATTATGTTGCAAAATGAGATATATAGGCAACAATTGCATGGTGGTACCAGCTTTCTTCATCTCCCTCACTCCCCCCCCCCCACACACAGAGTAGCTCCCAGAAGAGCTTCATCATCAGCTGTTAACATAAATTAGGGATATGTTCCTGCTCACTTACCTTCTGCAACTGTTCAAGGCATAAGAATCCAACAGTTGGTAAAAGCATACAGCACTGTGTAATTGAATCAGCTGCATTTGGTGCAGGTGTCCTTGCCTTGTGGCATCCAGTGTGGCGTGGATAATGACTAGAGATTTGAAACAATCAGGAGTAAGGTTTTGTGGGTTTTTTGCACTGGAAATACCTCAAGGAGAGAACTGAGAGCCAGCAAAAACAAAATAGAAGACAGATCCACATGCTGATGGATGATCACTTCTTTATTTTCTTAATACTTTAAAAAGCCCAAAGTCCTCTTTGCTTAATGGTCCAATTCTTTGGAAGGAGTCTTATACGGCTCCAGAAATTTCTATCTGATGTGTAGCCCCTGAAGAAGGCCAGTTTTGATATAAGCCATAATGCACTGGGCTTTGTAAAGTAATAAGAAAATAAGGAAGTGAGCATCTTATCAGCATGTGGAGCTTGTCTCCTATTGGAAATACCTTGCAAATCTTTATCTCCCCAGAGCTTTCCCTAGCAGAACACAAAGGGAAGGGTTTCTTCTTCAAGGTGAGCACAGACTTGTGTAGCTGGCCGTTGAAATTTCTTATAATCTTTATGTGGCAGTTAAAGCTGCCTTGGAGCAGAACCCTTTTGTTTTGAAAGAACTGTCATCCCCATTGACTGTAGAACCATGGTGGAAATTGGCGGAGAAGGTTAAGAGATGAGAGAGAAAACTTGGAGCATCTCTAAACACAAGAATGTAGTGTATGCCAGTGGTGTTATTTGGGGGGGGGGGGTTTACAGGGGATTCAGACTGCAACAGGTGACACTCCAGAGTGGGGTGGTATACTTGGAGGGACTGGCACAGCTACTGGGTGAGTGATAAAGGGCATTCTCCCACTTGTTCAACAGTCTCACTGGACCCAAAATGGGTCCTCTTGAGGCTGCAGCACCATTCCCCTCGGTAGCGGCATCTGCAGGGATCCAGCACTGCTACAGCTACACTAGACCCTAAAGGCCTCTGGAGGGATGGGCTCTTTCTTCTTCAGGGTCCGGTGCAGCTGCATCCATGCTTGACCCTGAAGTCCTTTGTGTGGGGGCTTGGCTTCCTTCAAGGTCCGACGTGGCTGCATCCACACATGACATGCTTTTTGGGGGGAGGGGGGTCTTCCTTCAGGGTCTGGTGCAGCTGCATCCACACTAGAACCTAAAGGTCTTTCAGGGGGCTTCCTTCAAGGTCAGGCACAGCTGCATCCATGCCAAACCCTGGAGGCCTTTTGGGGGTTCTTCCTTCAGGGTCCAGTACAGCTGCATCCATGCCAGACCATGAAGACCTTTTGGGTTGGGGCTTCTTTCAGGGTCGGTTCACCTCTCTCCCACCCCACCCAAAGTTAGGGATGCCACTGGTGTATGCCTTTGGTGTTGTGCTGGTTTCCTGATCTTTCTCTATGAGAACATTTGCTGAATCAAATTGGATATCTGCTGTGCTTAGGGTTGCCAGGTCAGTAGCTTGCCATTCCCCTTAAATTTCAGGGCCAAAGTCTTAAGATAAAGAATCGATTCCTTTTGATGTCATGGAGAGTGGGCGCTTGTAATGTCACAGAAGCAGAGCAGCCAAGTGATAGAAGGGGAACTACTGGAAATGCTTCTAGGTGTGCTGACTGAGGAAGCAGGCACAGAAGGAAGCTAGATAAATAGGCCAAGAACCTGGCTGAAACCCAAATACGGTAACTTGGTAAAATGGCATGCCGGGGTGAGACAAACAAATAACCATTTCTCAGTGGCCAGGCAGGGATCAAAACACACTGAGCTGCTGCATCTATTGCAGGGATTTCTTCTGGGGCTCACAGCCTTACCCTTATCACACATGACATGTAGGAATTTATCTAGCTACTGGGGAGAGGAGGAATGTGTTGTTTACTTGGTGTTCTTGGACTGCAAATCCCATCAGCACTAGCTAGTTTAGTCAGGGATTTGGGAAAAGGCAGTCTAACAATAGATGATAGACAATAACATATTGCCCACCTCAGCTTTATCCTGCTGCTGAAGCATATGGAAAGTTCATGAGCAACCTACAAAGACTTTTTCCCCTGCACTTGTGCTAGTAGGGCATGTGCAACATGACCCACAAGTCACAAGGATGTTCCTCCATTCCTTTTTGTTGGGGCCAAGAGCATGCATCCACCAGGGCTTTTGGTGCATTGACATTGTGCAAATGCAACATGCATAAAAACACTTGCATACTGAGCCAGTAAACCCCATCACCAGGTGGGAATGGCTATAGATGGAGCCCAGGCTTTAAAGTCAAACCACTGACAAAAATCAAATTATTTCCTTCTACAGTGCTGTTTTCCTTGGAGACAGAGTGCCCTGAGGCCCTGGCAAAGCTAGCCGTCTTCAAAACTGGCACAATTTATCTTCTCTTATTCTACCAAAGATTATCTTCATTGCAACATGAAGATTAGATATCTAAATTTGGATTCTGAAAGTTCAGATGTGACTAATAGCAAAACAAGAAGTACATTTGCTCAAAATGTGGACTAATTTCAATATTTGCTCAGAAAACAGTACATTTAACACTCTCTTCCCCCAAACTCTCCAGAAAAAGTGATAAATTATTGCCATCTGGTACACGATTCCTGGTGGAAAATGTTAGTTAATTACCATCTTGGCTGTTGCTTGGAACCATTTACTTTGATCTTATTTGACCTCTTTGATTTATTTTATCTATCTTGTTGTTGCAAAATCATATTAATTTTTTTAAAACATTGTTTTACCAAAAAAATTCCAAATAACATCACATACTTCACCAGTCTCTAGCCCAAGTTTGTTGTTTTTCCAGAGGTTTTTTTACATGATCACAAAAAGTAGAATTACCAGCATCTTCTGGGCAACATGGGCACATGGGGCTGAAGATTAGAAATTAAGAACATTACTGAAACAATGGAAACATGTTGGCAATATGTTCTCCAATGGACAGACATTGGGGCACTTTTTGACATTTATCAAAATGTATATTTGTTTAAAAATTGAAGATGAAATGAGCTAAGCAATTTTTGTATAGCACTCACAAGTAAAGAAGAGAATGTAGAGTGTGCCATGTCTGATTTGCTTCTTCTACTCTGCTTCTTTCATTTTTCATTTTTCTTTTTTGACATTGGCACATAGTACAGGACTGTGGGGCAATGTCTGCAAGGTATTAATTGTATGGAGGATTTTGCTTTTGTGCTGGGGAACCTATTCTTGGTGACTGATTCCTTATTTCCTTGTATATGCAAAGGTAGCAAAATAACCGTTTAGTGATTTCTTGTCTCATTATGTTTGCAATACTACCTTTAATCCCCTGTATAATCATGCCTTTATTATATTCTTAATCATCTGTGTGGGCTCTTGATCACATGAATAATTAATTCCTAGCTGTTTAGCTTCCAGTGAATCTAGTGTAAATGAATCCCACAGGTTGCATTTTATGTACTGTACAGTGAAAGACCAGGTGATGGAAAAGAATATCGGCCATCACAGATTGCCTACTCATCAGTAATAATCTAATGGGGAATTTAGGAAAAAAGAAGGAATGTTGTTTTAGAATCCAGGAAAAGAAAGGGCATAGTGACCCTTGGGTGTATAAGATAGGCCAGTTCTAGGGGGGGAAAGGAGAGATCCTTTATAAGACCAACATGTCATCATTCCTACATTTCTATAATTTAAGGCAAATTATGCCCCTGTAGCCTTAGAAAAATGCTAAATTGAATGAATAAGTTAAGTCACAAAAGGTAGGCAGCCTGGTGCCCATTTGATTTGATTTTCAACTTTTCTTTTAAAAACAGAAACAAAGTCTCTGACCCTTCTCCTGGTAGAACTAAAAGGAAAATGTGCAGATGGTTTATTGGCAAGTTCTTATGTTGATGTATAAGAATATCGTTCCATTTCTTTAGCTGCTGCAGCAGCAAATCTCCATATACTTCTGGCTATGTCTGGCAGGAATTATGCTTATGTAAATGCAACATTGTGCCTGATTCGAATCCCACCCCATCTGAATCTTACTGGTTATTCTCAGCTAAAGTAGACCCATCAAATCAATTGTTGAATGGTGAGTCAATCCATATGTGGATCTCATTGATTCAGTGGGCCTATGTAATTGCAACAAAAATGTAGGATCCAGGCCCTTAAGAAGTTATAGTACTATAGGCGGTTATGTTGATTTGCAAAGCAATTAAACTACTCTTTTGTCTTCAGGCTGGGAATAGGTAATGGTAGGGATTAAACAGTCTCCTTGACCTCTTTTTTTCACATCTTGTCTGCAGGGTTGAACATCGGTATGAAATCCGACAGCAAAAGCACCAGCTGTGTGGAAAAATACATGAACCACATAGAAGAGATGCCTTTGAAAAATACTTGAAAGCCAAACTGGCACCAGGGGGAGAAGATAGTCGGCAGGTTTACTCCACTAAACAGGTACCCTTCACCACTCCTTCCAGCACACCAAATTCTTCACGGAGGAACTCCAATTGTGGCTGGGACGTCTTACGGCGCAGCACACTGCTGCAGGGATACACCAATCATGCCATGGAAGAGGAGGAGGTCTACCATGTGTGAGCCCAGGAACAATTGCCTCTGTGCCCAGAGAACACACTTACTCTCTAGCACTGAAGAGTATCAGTTCACCATTGATGGTTTGGAAACTGGGATACATTTCACAAAACCTGATGCCAGCGTTTGGAAGGCCATGTCCTGTGCTCTCTTCTGCCCCCTCTGTTTGTGATTGTTTCTTACCAGCCCGACACTTTATTGTTAGAACCCTTCTGTGAAGGGCATTGAAAAGCTTCCTTGGAAA
>CM034703.1:129435475-129455150 GCA_020142125.1 Phrynosoma platyrhinos | reverse complement strand
AGGACATGACCTCCCACATCACAATCCCATAGCTCCAGACGTCACTTGAGGATGTGAATTTGCGGTACTGTATAGCCTCTGGGGCAGTCCAGCGAATGGGGATCTTGCCACCCTAGAGAATGTTTTTTTAAAAAAATAAAATAAAATAGTGAGTTAACCTTTGTGATTGTAACACTGTCCTAAAACCCATCTATTTTTTATGGGATGAATTCTGAGAAAGATGTTACAGCATATTTTGGGCATAGTTTTAGATTTTGTTCAAAGAAATGCAAAAAGTATTATAGCGGGCCCTTGGTATCTGCTGGGGTTTGGTTCGTCTCCTGTGGACACAAAAATCCATGGAGGCTCAAGTCTCATTCAAGACAATGGCATAGTGAAATGGTATCCCTTATATAAAATAGCAATCAAGGTTTGCTTTTTGGAATTTATATCTTTTTGGAGCATTTTCAATCCATGGATAGTTGAATTTATGGATAAAGAATCTGTGGATATGGAGGGACGACTGTACTGTTCATTTCTTTGGATCCAGAATCTGCTTCCCATCATCAGAAAAACCCCTGCCACCTTCCATGCAGTACTTTCTCAGGGGATATCAGCCAGATATGTGCTTAAGCCTGTATTTAATCTAGGAGTACCCCCCCCTTTGACATTCCTCAGCCTGAAGACACACTTTACTTTGGTTTCTGGTTTTAGGTAGACAGAGCAAGAACTCACCAAGGCCCCTGTGTATGTTGGATTTGAAGCATCATCCTCCAAAAATCTTGACAATCCAAAATCT
Organism: Phrynosoma platyrhinos; assembly: GCA_020142125.1. NCBI lineage: Eukaryota > Metazoa > Chordata > Lepidosauria > Squamata > Phrynosomatidae > Phrynosoma > Phrynosoma platyrhinos. The sequence goes on along the minus strand of CM034703.1, from coordinate 129,454,372 downwards.
GACACCTTGCAAACCAGGTTGCTGTTGACCAAGATGTTGCGAGCAGCCAAATCCCGGTGGACATAATTCATGTCTGAGAGGTAGCGCATGCCAGCCGCTATACCACGCAGCATTCCCACTAGCTGCAGGACACTGAACTGCCCTTCCTTTTGCTGTGAACAGCAAACAGGAGAAAGAGGAAACAGTAAAATATTAAGAAGAAACATTTTCATCCACTCAGACATAGCATGGGGCATAGCGGAAGAGGAAGGTAAGTATGATGATTGAACAGGATACTAAATACTAATACTAAACATTATCTAAGATGGTAAATAATGGTTGCTTAGCACAAAAGGAATTAAATGATGTTTTCATATGAACAAAACAAAGTTAGCGGGACAATGGCTTGTGAGACAGCATGTGTGAATGTATTGTGTGCCTTCAAGTTGCTTCACCTTATTTAAAAACCAACAGCTATTCTAAAATAGACAGATCAGGGAAACAGAGCTAAGGCCTAATTCTCTCTAAAATGGCAAACTTTGTATCATTGCTTGTCAAGTGGGAACTGCATGACTGAATGTTCCTCTGTGCAAAACAAGCCCTAAACATACAAAACTAGCACATCGGTTAGAAGCTTTGGCCTTGACAGGTTAGTTTTCTAGAAGGAGGGCATATTTTTATATGGATGAACTTTCAGTTATTCAAGCCTTCCACCTGAAGCTTGGAATTATGCAACCCAGGGATCCCTCAACAAAAATAATGATGTTTTAAAAAGGTATCTGTCTGCTGCCTGTCCATACACATACCCACACACACACACACACAGACACACTAAATATGAAGCATCAAAATGATGGAAGCGTCAGAAATTTTAAACAGTTTAAGGCTATGAAAATAAATGAAAAGACAGAACTTCAAAGAGAGTATTGCTTGAAGAAGTAATAAAGATTATAAGCAATTAACAATGTTATTGCAAGAAAATTTGTCTTCAAATAAAGAGGGGAATATTGATTAGTAAACTACTGCTAAACAGAAAATGGCTTGAGGGTCTTAAAACTGGATCTGTACATTTCAGACATTAAAACCAAAAACAATACTGCATCACTATGCAAAATTTAACTTCTGAACATAATACTTCCTTAGAAAGACAAGTATAAAAGGAAGTGATGGAACCATTTAGGATTTAAATTATATTAAAGCTTCTGACTTCAGATTGTCAGCTGAATTCTATAAATCTTTTTAAACCAATAAATGTTCTAAAACCTCTGCTTGAGTTTATAAATGAGGTTTTAGCTACCAAGGCTATTGCCAAATGTCAGAAAAATTGTCACCAAATCCATCAAAAGTGCAAATTCAATATATTCCTATTGTTCTATTTTGTTAATGAATCATGATGCTTAAACTGCAGTGATATTTGCTAATAGCTTAAATCAATGTATAGTTAATTCTAAACAAACACATTTCTGCAAGTCAGACTGCATTTACTCAAGGTTAGGTGAATTGGTGATAATTCAAGGTAGAGCATTTACATTCTTCTAAATCTATCTCCATTAGACATTTATTTTTTGACACACAGAAGGATGAAGGTTGCTTGACATACTTAATAGCAATAGTCTGCAGTGCTTTCAAGCCTGGGATGTAGATTTTAGGATCCATAGTAACTTTGCTTTGGATCAGGGAGCAAAGGGCTGGCAAGCCAGTTTTGGCACCACTGGACCCTTGGCAAGCTGCAGTGTTGCTCCAGAAGTGACACAGAAGTTCTGGGTGACCTAAATTTAATTCTAGACACTTTGACTCTTTTGCTTGTTCTTGGTTTTTTGCCAGTCTTAGATTTGGATGTTTCAGGAAGGGTTGTTGAAAATAGCAAACCTCAGGACCAAATCTCAGGGGTTTTTTTCAGGGACCAGGGTGAAGCTCTGGGAGTGTCAAGGGCCCTAGGCAACATGGTCTAGGGGGCCAATGAGACTCCCAGTCCTGGTTCAGAGAAAAGTGAGTCCTGAAGACTTAAAGCAGCAGCAATTCCCCTTCTTTGAATGAAAAAATTAAGGTCAGAGGAATGTTAAATCCAAAGCGAGGAGAGTGTGGGGGTGGGAACCCCATAATTACATTTTTCTATAGGAAGAGATTATGGAATAGATTTAAAATTCCCTGATCATTGCCACAATGGAATGTTTTGAACTCCCTGAGTTCCCCGCTTTCCTAAACTTGCAATGGTTGTCCATATTCTTTACTTGTCAATGATTAATGAAAGAAATTTTTGTGTGTGCAAGTACATATCTGCTCTATCACTGCATGTCCATACTGATCTGCTTGCCTGGAGCCATTACTCACTCTTCTCAGTCAAGTGGCTATTTCAAACCAAGGCTTAGGAGGGGGGAAAAAGAAAGAAATGGGGGTGGGGATGATAGTCAGTAATCACAGGAAGCAGCACATAAACTAACGAATTGTTCCGGCACAGAATTATATTTTCAGTCTACCTCTTCAGGGTAGAATAGATGCTGCTGTCCCCAATAAATATCATTGCGGAAGAGGTTTAGAAACAAAGTTGGGTCTCTAGTTAAGTTCTGAGCTTGTCACAGATTGTTTCAAGAGATGTAAGTATAGGCTTCTGGGCGAGTTATGGATTTTAATGTTCTGTAATTGCTTTTTTATACTGTTATGGGAACTGAAAAAATACTGAGTCAGTGGAAATTATTGGGAAAATGCCTCCAGCATTTATTACCATTAACTGGATTTCTTTTCTTTGCTTTGGAAAGATGTGAACAACCTTTCTAACTCTTTGAGTAATATCTTCAGGGAGTTTGCCAAAAGCCAATTCTAAAAACATGGATTTACCCATGAATTCAACAGTTCTTTAACAGAAATATCTTTTGTTGCTGTGTGCTTTCAAGTTGTTTCTGACTTACGGAGACCCCAAGGCGAACCTATCACAGGGTTTTCTTGGCATAATTTTGTTCAGAGGAGGTTTCCCATTGTCTTCCTGAGCTGAGAGAGTGTGACTTGCCCAAGACCACTCAGTGGGTTTTATGACCAAGCTGTGAATTGAACCCTGGTCTCCAGAGTTATAGTCCAACACCCAAACTGGTATGCCATACTGGCTCTCAACAGAGATATCTATACAGTGATAATCAAGTGCAAATATTTTTTTCCAGATTTTAGAATTTATTAGATTCTTTTCAGTAATTGGACTAGGATGTCTCCATAGCTGCCCACTTTAGTAAGCAAGCTATTGTTCAGCAGCTTCATGTTGTCACTTTTGTTCTCTGTATGGTCTATGGCCATGTTGGTGAACCTATGGCAAGCATGCCAGAGATGGCATGTGAAGCCATTTTCCCTAGCACATAGAGTGGGGAAAAGGAGGAAAAGCTGCGCACCTGTTCCTCCTCCTCCCAGCCATCCCAGGCCTTTGGAAACACAGCTGAAGGTATGGAAAGGTGCGAGGGGTGGGGGGAGAAGTCCCCAGAAGTCCTGGCCCCATAGGGCAGAAGTCCCACCCCGGAAGTCCCGTTCCCCCAGAAGTCCTTCCTCTGGCATGGGGTAACACCTGATGCCAGAAGGCTGTTTAGCTTGGAAACTCGGTGCCTAAAAGATTTGCCATCACTGGTCTATGGCAATGCTACTCAATGTGGTGGTCCCTGCACTAGTGACAGTCCCTGAGCCATAGGCTGCCAATCCTGGAACGTTTACAGGAAAGGAAGAATGAATTGTACCTAGTGGGCACCAATATGACACCAGTCCATATGGGAAAAAAATAACTGCAAGTGCCCCACATGATAGCCTAAGAAGCACTGCTCTATGGTTTTAACATTAACAATAACAAGAACACAAGAGCCATGTTAGTCTGCAGAATCAGTATGTAGATAGATCTTATAGCACTTTTGAGACTAACTAAAGAAAGAAGTTGGTAGTATGGGTTTTCATAGACTAAAGTCCACTTCCTTTTATGCATCTAAGGAAGTAGACTTTAGTCTATGAATGCTCATGCTGCTAACTTCTTTCCTTAGTTAGTCTCAAAGGTGCTACAAGAGCATTCTAATTACAAACAATAACTGAACATGTCAGACATACTCTCATCCATCTTTAATGTAAACTTCCTGATGGTAAATGCTGTTCAGTTGTAGAACACATTGCTTTGCAGGGTGGTGGAGTCTCCTTCTTTGGAGGTTTTTAAATACTGGCTGGATGGCCATCTGTCGGGGATGCTTTGATTGTGTGTTTCTGCATGGCAGCGGTTTGGACTGGATGGCCCTTGTGGTCTCTTCCAACTCTATGATTCTATGATTCTGTGATCTATGAGCTGCCATCACTCCTAGCCAACATGGCTAGTGGCTTCAGGAAACTGAACAAAAGTGCAATCCAATAAGTTTTGCAGCACTTCTTGCATTTCAAGATGATGCAAAAGCATACCAATGATTGCCTTTTGTGAGAAGACACAGTGCAAAAAGAAATCTTGATGCAAGGAGGTTTTGCACAAGCATGTGTGCAAATTAGTAAGCTGGTCAAGAAAAAAAACACAAGATTGGAATGGAACAAAGGACATGAACACTTCAGAAAACTATGCATGCACCAGGGTTGGTCTGTGGTTTGAGAGTGGGGGAGAGGAGAACACTTCACACACCCCAAAAAAGTGGTAAGGTGCCCCCTGCATAACTCTTGGACTACCAGCTGCATTTCCTCTTTAGGAACAACAAAAGTTGAGTCCATTTGGGCCTAGAAACAGCAGCAAAATAGACACCATGGGAGGGCAGGGGGTTATACTTTATGGCCCTTTAGGTCTTTTTAACTCTTATGATTCTACTTAAGTAAATAATGCAACAAGTCTACCAATACTCCAAGTATTTGGAAGTATTTGGATACTCTTGGCTCAAAAGATTAATTAATTAAATTGTCTGTTCTGACAGAGTTTTAAAATATGAGTTTAAGTAAATACTTAATTGTGAATTAATGTGGAAATTAATGAACAAACAAAAACAAAAGTAAAAAGCACCTCCAGCCAAGATTTAATTGTCTATTTTGAACTTGTTTAAATTTTCATTTTGATCTATATGGAAAGATAAAAGGAGGGCTCCATAATGTTGTATGAGATGGGAAGAATCCTCACGTATACAAAAAGACTGTGTAGACATATAAAGTGAGTCAGTGGCCACTTATTTATTTAATGCATTTTTCACTTAATTCTTCAGTCAAAAAGGTGCCCAGAGCAGCTTATAAGGATGAATAATAAGAGTTTTAAAAACTTTACTACCATAAAATATTTCAAGAAAGTAAAAGAAATAGAAGAGTAAGCAAATTTTACAAATTGTTAATGGAAAGAAAACAAGAATCTGATATAGTATCAGAGAATATGATAAAATGGGCCACCAACTTAGGAAGAACAATTAATTTGGAATGTTGGGAAAGAGCAAGAAAAAAAAACAAATAAATTCACAAAAGCACAAGATCTAAGAGAAAACTATTGGAAGATGGAGCATAGATGGTACTTAACCCTGGCAAGAATAGCAAAAATAAATAACACAAATACAAATCTATGCTGGAAGTGTAAACAGAATGTGGGAACATGGATGCATGTGTGGTGGCGATGTTCAAAAATAAAAAAAATTGGGAGAAAATACACAAGATTATACAAAAGATTACATTTATCTTTAACACCAAATTTGAATTACAACCTGAATTATATTTATTGAATATGACAAATAAAATAGTATCAGTGGCAAGACTACAATTGGCACATAAATGGAAAATGGAAGAAATACCGACTAATGATGAAAGGATTTCAAAAGTGATAGAAATGAAAGAGATGGACCGTTTGACTAGAATTTTAAGCAATAAAGATTCTGAGGAATTAGAGGTGGAGTGGGCTCCAATAGAGAAATATATACAAGAAATATGGAAATAAGAGGTATGGAAAGATAAGAATAGAAAGAAATACATAAAAAATTAGAACACATTAAAATGAAAGTAATATGAATATAGATATTAATACAAATAGGTTGAAATAATGAAAGTGTAACCTGAGAACTGTTTTAAATGAATAAGTAGCATGCTTACTTTGGAAGAACTATGGATTTTTTTTTACATTGGTAATATTTTGAAGACATTGAGTATATAATCAAGATCAAGTAATGTATATAATGTGTTTGTGTGTGTGTGTGTGTATCCTTCCCTTCCCTTCCCTTCCCTTCCCTTCCCTTCCCTTCCCTTCCCTTCCCTTCCCTTCCCTTCCCTTCCCACATCTTTATTGCCACCACCCATCTGATTTCAATGCTCATTGCACCTATGCTTGTACTCTTTGCACCTTGTCCCACTGTTCTTATGAGCACCAAAGTCTTCTATCCTAATAAAAGATACCGCTAATTATCTTTTGCTTCCTGTTATGCCCAGAACCAGATCTTGGAAAAGTTACCTTGCAAGACTATAACTTCCAGATACCATCAGCCACCATGGTCATTGATTGAGGAAAAGCAACATCAGGCTTCTAGTCTTTCAGACAAGAGCATGGTTTTCAAATTGGCATCATTCTGTAGGGTGCCATGTACCCATACAGCACTATATGAATATAAAATAATTCTGATAACCCCCTTCCTGCAGTATGGGATGGCATGAAAATGAAGAATTTTGACCCCACAGCCTATAATCAATATCTGTTGTGGACACCTCCCAATCCTGGGCTGCAATACAATGGTCACTTGCCTTGCCTTCTTCATCAGATCTCCAGAGACCTGACCTCGAACTATGAAGGGCAGTAGGACAGTTAGTGGATAGGTAAAATTATAGCAGGTAGGGGAGAAGGCATAAGAATGTGGGATAATGTGAAGACTTGCAGTACCCGGAGGAAGGAGTCCAGAGAGCCATTCTCCATAAATTCGGTAACAATCATAACAGGGCGGCTCTTGGTGACCACTCCTTCCAGGCGGATGACATTTGGGTGCTCAAACTGTCCCATGATACTGGCCTCACTTAGGAATTCCCGACGTTGCTCATCTGTGTAGCCGGCCTTCAAGGTCTTAATGGCTACTGTATATTCTCGCTTCCCTGGAGGCTTCAGGCGCCCAAAACAAACCTCTCCAAACTCTCCTGTCAGGAGTGAGAGATGGAGAAAACACAACATTAGGCAATCGAAGAGCAACTGCTTGCTTCAAGTTAAAGCAGACAAGGTATGGCTGCCCTGTGTACATTTTGACACCCAAGGTTCTGTTACCTTTATTAGCTGGAGTGAAAATAATTTATAAGGTTATTATTTATTTATAATCTGAAAATCTAAGGACCAAATATACAATTCCTGCATCCCACCTCTCATTATCTGTACAAACATTTGTGAGGTGGGGTTAAGAAGAGCAACTGGCCAAAGTGGACACCTTTACTGGGGAACTGAGCCTGAATTCCCTATTCAACCCAAATACTTTAACAACTATATCACATGCCCCAACCAGCAAACTGTATTCTGCTCTATTTAAAAGTCTCAAATAACCATTTTACAGAAGGAAAAAGAGACAGCTGAGCCAGTGTCAAACAAAGACCATGCTGCCAGAACCTGAAATAATGTTCTACATTTTGGGACTAATCAATTAGTGTCTATAATTGAAAATTTATTTGCTGTTAGGGAGAAGGGGAGGGAGATAGCAATTGGGCCCAAACTGGTATTTAAGTCCCGATGTAAGTTTAGTGCATAACACTACTCCTTGCATGCTCTTAACAAGAGCTGCCAAATCCTTGCAAGAAGAGATTTGTACAAGCCTCCTAACCTTTTTCACCACCTATAGCCTGCATTATGTTGTGGCCTGCATTAACAGCAAAGAGAAGTCAGTGGTATCCCTGTTCTTGGAGTCACCAGGTGCAGGTGCTGCTGACTGCTACTTATGGAGTGGTGGTGGTGCTGGGCTTCTGGTGGCCATTTAGATCCCAGGAGCAGCCATACTGGATCTCAAATGAAAGGCATCCCCCCACTGAACTCACATGCCCAGGTGCTATGCCAGCCCCGCATAGAATTACCATCCTGCCAAGTGTATATACCACTCTGGGGTGTCACCTGATGCAGTCTGCACCCTCTCCCAATGACACCAGTGAGGGAAGTGATTCTCACACTAAATGGTTGCATGTATGAACGGGGTATAATTTTTCCCTTGTGGTAGACAAGAGAAGAGGGCAAGAAAGAAGGCCTGTGAAATTGGCGAGCCTAGCATGTTCTCTAGCTGTCTCCAAGCACTATACTTAGCAGAACAGAGAGCTGGTAACTTTCACTCTTTCTAATGCCCTCCCTCTATTCACTCTTTTTTAATTCATCCAACATCCAAGATGAGGCCTACACACTGAAATACAGCTTTAGTAAAGTGCTGTTATAAATGTGGCCTGGGGAAAAATGGCCACAGGTGAACAAGAGGACCATTTAAATGAACTCCTGTTGCCAAGGTGAGCAAATTGCAATATTATATTAGCTCATGGGAAAGGGAAACATTTGAGAGCCACCATAAGAGACTTAATGATTTTTTGAGGATCACAAGCAGGTAAGGTAAAATTGAATCAAAACATGATGGAACAGATGAAATGGGAAAGACTTTGTTTGTTACCTGATCCAATGACTTCCTCAATCTTAACAAAAGACACATCAATTTCCTTGGCAAATTCTCGAATAGCTTCATTGGGGTCTTCATAGGTGGAAGGGTCAATGTAATATTTAACCCCAAGACCTGGGAAGAAGAGATACTCCAGAGTCAATCATACAGCAAACCTTCAAAGGAGAGAGGGTCTCCCTTCATTGCTAATGTTGTTCTTGAAGGAAGCAACAACCAGGTTTAGAAAATTTCATCCCACTGTGAGAAAGAGTTTGCAAACTGTGCAATTTTTGAAAATTATTTGCCATTCAGCACTTATTCTGCTCAAAATGCACAGGTGGTATTTTTGCACAGACAAATGTAATTATGTGGAGAAAATGGTATTTCTTAAAAGGAAAATATTGTTTTCTGCACAAAAAATTCCGTGTGAAAATTTTGTGCACAATAAGCTGCAAACTGTGAAGATTCTCATCAATCCAGATTCTTCTCTGTTGGATTTCCTGACATTCAAGAAACATATCTTTCAGCCACTTGTTGAATATTTTCAAATATTCTTTCCATCCCTAAGGGGAGGCCATTACAGAGAATAAGTGGTGCTCCACTTACCCCTTGTGCTGATGTATTGTTGTAGGCGGTCTGTGTAGGGAGTTTCTCGCCTCTTGCTGTGGAAAAAGAAGAGGGGAAGAGACAGTCAAGAAGGGATGGTTTTCTGATACCATTCATTTCAAAAAGGCTATGAGAGTTGTGAAGAAAGGGTTCAGAAAAGGGTAATTAAAATGACCATGCTTTTTTAAAAAGGCATTCCAAGTCATTTAATTTAAGATTTTTAAAAAAAGATTAGTAATAGTCCAATGGATTTTTTTTTTAAAAAAAAGATTAGTAATAGTAATATGCAGGACTACTCAGAAGTAAATCCCACCAAGTGCAATGGAATTTCCTTTCAGTCTAGGAAGAATGGGGGAAATGTAGTAAATTCTGCACATTGTGGAAGGTATAGGTCTAGAAATTTTTGCCAAAAAAAATGACCAAAAAAACCCCACCTGAGTTGACTTATCCACAGGTCAATGTAGATACTGTACTTTAATTCTTTTTTTTTTTTTTTTAAAGAAGAAGACCCATCCCCTGAGAAAGGCAAGAGTATAATCTGTCCTGGAAGCACTGATCCTCTTCTTCTTACTCTCTCATCCAGCCAGCCTTTAATGTGAGCACAGTTATGCTTGCTGGAATTTTGTAAGTTTTTTGGCATTGTCTTCCTTTGTTTCATCCTTTACATCCTTTGTTACATCCCTCTAAATTTTACCTTCAACTCATCCATGGTTCATATCAAAATCCATAATTTTGGCCCGGAAACCTCCTCTCAACTTATATATGAGGTTGACATAGTCAAGTATATGCAGTATATTTTTCCTCTCTTATAGTAAGAGAATCTAAACTCAAGAGGCGATCCAGTATGACAAGTTGATGATAAGGAAAAGGAAGTACAGTTGTCCATTCATTTTGGCAGGGCTCCATTCCAGACACACACACTCCAACGAAAATGGAAATCCACAAATATTCAAGCTCCATAGGGTTGAAAAACCATGCACTCCCATGTGCACCATTTTAACCTTCCCCACTTACCAGTCCACAATGGAATGAAACTGCAGACCCAAAGTCCACAAAAATGGAGGGACGAGTGTAATTTCAAAACATAATACTGCATAAACAAGGGGCATTGTAATAGTAAGTTTCCTATACCTATACTATACTAGATCTTTGAAGCTCTTTTCAATCTTATGTTTCAGTAGCTGAGATGACCACTGATAAAATGGAAATTCAGTGCTCATGAGATGGGCTGGAGATATTAAACTTGAGTATGTTTGATCCCTTCTACTGCCTCCCAATGTTCCTCATTTCCAGATGTGTTTCTAGTTAGAAAGCCTTGTGTTTACATCAATGGATGTGCCTCTGCTGTCCTAGAAAGGTGACTGAGAAATGAGGCAAAGCCTGTGAGGGCAGAAGATGATCTCATTCCAAGGAAATATTGCACAGGTATACTACCACTGCAACTTCCAAAATTAGCACTAATCTTCAAAAGAGAGTAATTTTTGTGATCAAAAGGAGGCATTGAATAAGAAAAAGAAAGAGACTGTGAGAACTGCTAACTGAAAATACATCTAGAAACAAAGGCAAGATTGAGGAGGAGGAAGAACAGAGGTATACCCAAGTCACAAGCAAAGACATACACAAAGGAACCAAAATTTGCTGCCTTTATGCATCATGCTTATTAGGCTTTCTTAAAAAGGTAAGGAAAAATATTAGCAGTGTTTGGAACAGAAGAAGTTACTTTTAATTTCAGAGAAAGGTGAGAGACAAACTGCTCAGAATGATCCCATCTGGATGAATCCCTGACTGAGATACAGGGCATGGTATTTGGGGGATAATTGTTTTAAATCATATTGGATCTCCCTTGCCTGAATGATGTGTACATCCTGATGAACAACACTATGTACTAGGGTGGGGACAGAAGACTCACCTCTTGAAGACAATGGCAAGGATGGCAATGGCAGCAATTACCAGAAAGGCCAGACCACCAAGTGCTGAACCTACGATAAGAGGCAACCGGTCCTGTACCATTTCAGATCGTTCACCTGTAACAAACAGGGTCAGTGCAAATTACCTTCTCATTCAAAAAGCCCTGACCTTTGTCACTAATAAACATACCAATAAAACATCTGTTAGGAGTTCAGGGGGGAGGGCTAGATCCAGGAATAACCACTCTCTGCTACCACATGTGCTGAGCTACCTGGGGGGCTAAATGTTACTTGCTTATTTTGCATCTTCAGTCTCCAGGATGATTCTGCTCATAAAGAAGTGACCATGTGATTTTCCCATACCGATTAGGGTGATAAGTCTTTCAAATGATGATTAAAATTTGCCTGGGCAACAAGCAATTATGAGCAGGACTTTTGTTTCCACATTTTATGTGGTTTGATTATATTCCATCAAGTCCTTCAGTTCTGAAAACTTTGGAAATTATCACATTACCTTTGCTCCAAGCAAAGATGCAGGATATAACTTTAAGAAGGCAGATCTTATCACATTCACCCATTGCCAGGCAGCAGGCAGCCTATTTGCAACTTGGGCTTCTCTGTGCTTCTCTCACATCTTTTCATGAATCAGATTTTCCTGTTCTTGAAAAGCTGCAGTAGAAGCTCGGGTTGCAAATGGGCTGTCTGTTGCCCAGTGACAGGTGAATGCAATAAGATCCGCCTTCTTAAAGTTATCTTCTCTATCTATGCTAGGAACAAAGGTAATGCAATAATCTCCAGAGAAACACTCACATACACTACTGTGTCTCTCACTGTCCACTGCCCAACATCATGATACCAGCATCTTGATAGCCACTTTCTTATTAGTCTATTTTCCAAAAGTCTTTCACAATCTCACTGTTCCCCTGACACTGGGTCTTAGACATCTTTGCAGAAGATCCACTTTCCCACAAATTAAGATGGGTCACAATGCACCAGAGTGTTGTTTTTAATGTAAACCTCACTGAAATGACCAGTTTTGTTTAGCATGTCTTTTTGATGTATCATGCTTGAACAGCATATGAGTATCTGCATAATAAAATAAGGCTAGACAACCATGAGTCACAGAATGTATTAGTCTGTAAGCTGTGACAATGTTAAAAACACTTATGCAGCACAAGCAAGAGGGTGATAAACATCTATCAAATGTCTAGATCAATACGATCATAAGAAATGGGTAACTTTAGGTTTAAATGGTCATGAAGGTGCATCACTTACCTCCCACCAGTGTCTGGAAATACATCTTCCCACTGTATGGCCCATAACCCACTGCTGTCCGTGCTCGTACCTGGAAGGCATATATCTTCCCTGGGCTCAGATTGGAGATTGTGGCCATATTAGTCTCACTGGTAAGGGTGAATGAATTATCTTCATCTTCTGACTAGGAATCAACAATCAGTAAAAAAAAAACCCTGATAAACACAATTGTCCTTCCACTTCCTCAGTACTAGTTTCCTCCCAGACCCAACAATGATTTTCCTATACTGTAAAAAAGCTCCACTCCGTTCTCCCACTTCTGAGTCTGGCCAGTGGCTCTGCCACTATATTTATGTACTGAGGAGAAGACATGAGAAACAAGGAATCATTTGCATTAAGAGAAGAAGAATGCTGTATAGTTAAATTATGCAAACATTGCTTAAAGCATACTCTGCTGTGCTCAAAACTTTAACAACATGAAGCATGCTATCTTATTCTTAAAAGGTCTGTATGTATACAGTTGTCCCTCCCTTTTCGCAAACTTGGAATCTGCGGTCTTGCTCTTCGCAGGAGGGACAAGCACCTATTAATATAATGGCAGTGCATGCCTGTGCGCCACCACATATGCAAGCTATGGGCCCGCAGCCCATTATTTCCTATGGAACTCGAATATCTGCAAGTCACCATTTTTGCGAGGGGGTCTGGAATTGATCCTCCATGAATTAAGAGGGGCTACTGTATAACCTTACTAGAATCGAAGCAACTCTGTACTATTTGGGAGCAAGGAAACTCTGAAAACAAAATGTGATGGGAGATATCTATACAGCTACTTCCCACATCAGTGCTGTACCACTCGGGGGTGGTGTGTGTGTTTGTGTGTTGTGTGCTTTCAAGTTGTTTCTGATTTATGGTGATCCTAAGGTGAACCTATCCTGGGGTTTTATGGGCAAGATTTGTTCAGAGCTTTCCCATTGCCTTCCCCTGAGGCTGAGAGCATGTGATTGCCCAAGGTCACTCAGTAGGTTTCATGGCCAAGCTGGGAATCGAATTCTGGTCTCCAGAGCCATAGTCCAATATTCAACCACTATACCATTCTGGTGTGGGCAATACTGCATTTTACCATTCCCATCGGGGCTCTTTCCAATTTCTTTCATTTCTGAAATGATGCAGGAAGAAACCACATGGCAGTAGCTCCCAAGTTACCTCCTGAGGTACCTTAAGAACATATTCACTCAGACCAAAAGACAATTTCATTGGTAGTAAATTCAGCATCTGCTACCGGAAGTTAAGAACTCTTACAAACTGTAGTTCTCTAAGACTGTTGCACATTCTTTCTTATTCTACATGGCCCTCAGTCTTTAAAACCAAGAGTGGTTGTTTGAACTGCCTGTATTTTAAAAGTTATTTAAAATTATCAGTCTGTTTTTTGAAGTTTTTATTCATGAGTGTGATGTAGTGATTTGAGAATTGGACTATGACTCTGGAGACCAGGGTTTGATTCCCGCCTTGGCCATGATGACCTGTGGTGACTGGGTGACCTTGGGCAAGTCACACACTCTCAGTCTTAGAGAATGTCAATGGCAAACCACCTCTGAAAAAACCTGCCAAGAGAACCTCATGATAGGTTTGCCTTAGGGTCGCCATAAGTCGAAAACGACTTGAAGGCACGCAACAACATTTAATGTTTAAATGTTTTCATCAGTCTTGCATTGCCATGGAATCCCTGGTCAGTTGAGGAGCAAGGTATAAATGCTTTAATGTAGGTAGGTAGCTAGGTAGGTAGCTAGGTAGAGACAGAGATAATTCACTCAGTGATATGTAACCTCTTCTAGAGCAGGATTGGCAGACATCTGAATTCCAAAATCTATCTGGGTTTATTTTGTCCTAGAACCTGAGTACTAAAGACAAAGGGGGGATGTGGACAGGCGGCCATGGGCTGCCCTGGGAAGTGACGGATTGGGGATAAGCCGCTCCATGACTCGGCCGCTCCATGCCTCGGCCCCAATCCTCCCTTTTGCCACCTGGGAAAGGAATGCTAAAATAGTGCTCCTTCCGCAAGCCGCGAAAGGGGTGCCGCAAGAGGCGTTGCACACCTCTTCGGCATCTCTTCCAGCACAGAATGTCCAGACGCTGAGCCAGAAGGACATCTTCAGAGCGCTCATCGTGTGGAAAGGCTGGCGCTCCGATGATGTCCTCAGGAAGAGGATGGGGCGCTCAGCGTCCAGCTGCCCCTCCCCTTCCTTGACTTGAAGACAGCACAAAGCGCCGTCTGCAAAGCCCCTAAATTAAACTGAGAACCTTAGAACTAAAGACTAAATTAAATTGTTTGAGTACCAGAACTGAACTGAGGTCAGAGTCTCACCACAAAAATCTACTTCAGGTACTACTACAAATACCAACTTACCTTCTGTCCATTTAAAACAAAAATATCCACTTGCACAGTGAAACAAAAATTCCCAATGTTCAAACCTTTGTTTTTAACCCTGTTTTCTTCTCATTATCTTCTGCAATGGTTCCAGAATCCCCTGTGGATACCAAAATCCATGGATGCTCAAGTCCCATTAAATTCAATGGATAGTAAAATGGTGTTCTTTATATAAAATGGCAAAATCAAAGTTTGCTTTTTGGAATTTATATATTTTTTGAATATTTTCAAGCTGTGGATGATTGAATCCATGGATAAAGAATCTGTGGATACAGAGGACCAACTGTACTCATGTATCTTTCACTTCTTACCCCTATGTCCAGACTGACCTTTCAGCTTTTCCCTCAAAATGGCACCTTCCTCTGGCACAGACCTTACCTTGTCAAAATAGCGCAGTTGATAGTCCAAGATGATCCCATTTGGTTGATCAGGCTGCGGCCAAGACAAAGTGATGCTGCTTGTTGTTCGACTCACCTGGTGCATCATGGGAACCGCAGAAGGAACTGCAATGAGAGAAAGTTAGTAGTCTTTGAAATACTGGGGAAAGCTAGATGATACAAGTTGAACAGCTTGTGGTTAGTAGTCTGTCTCATCATGAAGAATCTGACAGTGATCTACAAAACAATTGCCACCAAGTCTCACTAGGTAGCTTTTTAATAGTATATAGCCGTGATGGCGAACCTATGGCACACATAGCCATTTCTGAGGGCACACAGAGAGACAGGAGAGTGGAGGAAGAGGAGGAACAAGTGCATGCCTATTCCCCTTCTTCCCCTGCCTTCTCATGCATGTAGCTGTCTCTGGGGAAGTCCCGCACCCCAGAAGTCCTGTTCCCCCCAGAGGTCCTGTTCCCCCCCCGGAAGTCCTGCCCCCCAGCACTGGGTAACATCCGGTTCAGGAATGCCTTTAAGTTTGGACACTCAGGGCCTTGGCAGACGGCTAATAGAGCTGTCTCCGAGGCAGGGAAGAGGAGGGACAGCCGCACGCTCGGCACCCCTTCCTCCTCCCGAGATTGCCTTCGGAGCAGCCGTCCCTCTGCACAGCCGGTGCTCCGAGGGCAACCTCCCGCCGCAGCGTCCACACACGCTGTGGCGGATAAGTCAGTGAAAGTGCGCCCTACACTTTTGGGGCGCACTTTCACTGACTTCTGAAAGGAGCGCTGATTTAGCGCTCCTTTCAGGGGCGCCGACGGTGCACCGCGGTGCGGATGCCTCGGTCCCGTGGCGCATCATCCCGCGGCGTCCCAGAGGCACTCGTCTGCTTCCCCCTTAGTCTCTAAAAGGCTCACCATCACTAGCATATAGTAAAATTGCTCAAGACAGTGTACCACCAGGGATGGAAAGTAATTTCATTGGACCTGGTAGTGTTAATCAAGTAAGTATTTGCATATTTCTCAAAACTTTTTGAGAATAAATGTATAGCTAACCATGAACATTAGGTAGACTTACAGAGCATTTCCAAGAAATAAAATTCACCTAAAGCTATGCATATATTGTAGTTGTTAATTAAATTTATTTCCACCTGGCTTTTCTTTATTTCAGGACTTAAAGCTGCTTACAACAAATTAAAAAAAACATATTGTTAAAAAAATCACAAGATACAAAAATAAAAATAATAAAAAATTAAAATCAGATTAAAACTTACATCATGAAACACACACAAGCTCCCTCTCTTTGTCTCTCACACACAACCAGTACGCTATATATGGTAAAATCTGAATGTCTGAAATGTACATAATTGAGAAAAATATGCAAAAATACACTTTACTCAAGGGGGAAAGGCTCTGTAAATTAAATAAATGGTGTCAAAGTCTCACAATCTGATGTCAAACAAAGGCAGGAAGAAAATGCAGGTAGCATTTGGGGAAGTGCAACCAAATTGAGACTCTCTGAGTCTGATTTGAACAGGATCTTTACCACTCAGAATAGCTCTGTTAGGCAGGGAATGAGTTAATAATTTATTATGATGACAAATCACACAGGACAAGGAAAGTTAAATCAGAATATTGCTCTATTAAAAGAAAATGTATAATCTGTATCTTTGCTCCTCCGCCCCATGAATCAGATAACAATGCACCATCTATCACATTCTCATAAATATGTTTTGCCATCAATTACAAACCTCTGATGTGTGATAAAATATCACTGCCACAACAACCATTACCATTATACATCTGCAGTACACCAGCATTACACATGTCTGCATTGCATGGTTTCTCCCTCACCACCTATTCCAGAAAAAATTCTGTATGATTTTAACACCTTTGCCTGATGAAGAAGTTGGTGGAATTTTGAAAGCTTGCAACATGTATTTTGTACATTTTGGTTGGCTCAATAAAGGCATAGATGTCTTATGGATTTGGGATGTTATTTTGCTTTGCTGTATGGCCAATACAGCTACGCATGGATATGCTTTCTGCAAGACAGGTTTGGCTGAGAGACAGTGACTTTAAGGTTTGTGACTAAGCAGAGATTTGAATTGGGTTTCCCCATCCCAAGACTAATACTCAAGGCTGACTCTCATGTCTATGCTTACTGTACAAATGGTTCTGAGACCAAAACACAGCACAAGTATACATCAGTTAACAAAGTGGAATGTGCTCCTGGGCATTACTTCTGCCCGAAGCTGCATCTGCACTGCAGAAATAATGCAGTTTGACACCACTTTAACTGCCATGGCTCAGTGCTATGAAATTCTGAGAATTTTGTGGATTTGTTGCAGTACCAGAGCTCTATGACAGAGAAGGCTAAATGTACGACTGTCAGAATCCTGTTAGTATTCTACCAGATATAGAGTTGAATATGGGGATGATGGGAGATTGTTTGTTATGTTAGGAGTTTAGGCTGAGAGATTTAGTGTAGAGCAGGTGCCTTATCAAATGACCTTGGGTGTCTAGCTCAGAGAGTTGGGAATGTAGGCTGTGTTTTGAGAAAGAAGGGAGGGGCTGTATGTGAGGGCTTTTGGACATTCTTTTCTTTGGCTGTAGGAGGGGGGTAGTCAGTCTCAGCTAAGACGCTGGGTGAGACATGTCTGACTTTTGGATCTATCAATAAAGTTCTGTTGATTCTTCAATCAAACTGACTGGTTGATTGTCCAAGGTGCTGCTGTCTATCCCTGACAGTTAGCTGAGACTCACTACCAAATTTTGCTTTTGTTCCTGCTCCCCTGGAGCCGGAGGAAGCTATGTCCTCCAAAGAAAGCCAGACCCCTGAGGCTGGGGAGGAACCTCGGACAGCGGACAGAGGAACCGGAGCGGTGCCAAAGACCGGGGGGCAACAGTTGCCACAGACCCCACTGGTGCCTGGACAGTGGTTTGGTGCTCCGGTGGTGCCATCGCGCACAAAAGAGCACAGGCGAGCGGTGAGGTGGTCGGACTGGAACACAGGGTTCACGCAACCGCTACAGCTGCTATCGGGAGAAGAAGCAGACCTGGAGACGCAGGTACAGCAGTTGAGAACTGACATGGAAGGTGCTACAAGACAAACTGGGGGTTCAATTGGTGCTTAGCATGGCTTTTCATCCAGAAACTGATGGTCAGAGCGAAAAAACGAACCAGGCACTGGAGAAATACTTGCACTCATATACAAATTATCTACAAGACGATTGGTTTGATCTACTTCCACATGCTGAAGTAGCTTTCAATAGTGCCGTGCACAGCAGTACTGGACAATCCCCCTTCTTAATTAACTATGGATTTGAACCTAAGCTGCTCCCTACTTTGCCTACTGACAAGACGGACCCAGTTCCAGTGGCCCAGTGGGCTGAGAAAGTGAGGGGTGCATGGCCCACAATTATGAAGGCTTTACAGGAAGCCAAATGTCAATACAAAAAGTATGCTGACAGAAAGCGAGCCAAGGGTTGGGACATTAAGCCTGGGGACATGGTATACCTTTCTACAAAAAAATTAAAATCCAGGCTTCCTTCCAAGAAACTAGGCCCCAAATTTATTGGTTCTTTCCCGGTTAAAAGACTGGTCAATGATGTCACTGCTGAACTTCTTCCCAAGTCTTATCGTCATCTTCACCCAGTTTTTCATTTCAGGTTGTTGAAGCCAGATCGAGCCACGGGTCCTTGGAAAACCTCTGACCCACCGCCTCTTCCTTTGATGATTGATGGGCACAGCATTTCAAAGTTTCTAAGATTTTGGACTCTAGGATTCACAGGGGCAAACTTCAAT
>CM034703.1:129388049-129400596 GCA_020142125.1 Phrynosoma platyrhinos | reverse complement strand
CCTGAGGCTGAGAGCATGTGACTTGCCCAAGGTCATCCGGTGGGTTTCCATGGCCAAGCCGGGACTCAAACTCTGGTTTCCAGAGTCGCAGTCCAACACTCAAACCACTACACCACACTGCTATATATATTACAAATGCCCTAAAAATACATTTCTCATATGCAAAATAAATGTACTTTTAGGGAAAGGAAAAGAAATTCCTGTTTCTTATCTGAGGCCAGGGCTGCAAAGGCTAGAATACTCTGGAGTAGCCCATAGTATTCTGGTCCTGGAGCTGCCCAACATACCCGCCATTTCAACATCTGGCAGCTATTTGCATGCATTTCCTGCTGTGCCACCTGATACAGTGACCACCACAGCAAATCACTTGCTCTAAGGTCACAATGAGATGCATTGTTTCAAATAAATGCCTGGCACCTCAGAATGAACAAAGTGCTGCAGTGGCACAGTGGGATGCATTGTAAACTATTCTAAGAGGGTAAATGGTGGATTTGGTGCTGAAGTAGCTAGCCATTGCTTGGACTGTTTGCACCAGAACCTGGGATTGAGCCCTGCATTGTCTGGATTCCCTGCGAAGGGGATGGGGAAAACACTTTATTTGACCCATGCAGGCAACACCGCTCAAAGAGCCAGCATGGTGTAGTGGTTTAAGTGTTGGATTTCAACTCTGGAGTTTGGTTCCCAGCACAGCTATGGAAAACCACTTGGTGACCCTAGGCAAACCACAAGTCTCTCACCCTCAGTGTAAGGCAAAGGCAAACCTCCTCTGAACAAAACTTGCCAAGAAAACCCCATGACAGGTTTACCTTAGAGTGACCATAAGTCAGAAACAACTTGAAGAGACACAAGAACAAGACAACCGCCTAGCCATTTCATGTGTGTTTCTCTCTTCTGTTTCTGCCCTTTTAAAAGTTCTACTTAAATATCTATTTTGAGACAGTGGTGTATTGCTTGTTACCTGGCTACATCAGTAGGGTCATGTGGGGGTGCAGGGGTGCAGTCTGCACTGGATGACACCTGGGGAGGGGTATCATTCATTGGGGTAGTACATCCTGGGGGGAATGGGTGGTGCCTTCCAGGTCCCATAGGACCTATAAGGCAGGAAACTGCTGAGAGGACTGAGCACACCCTTCACTTCGCAGCTACAAAGCCATTCTACATGCTGCGGCAGTGAGGTGTGGGATGCCCTTTTGGCCATTCCCCCAGAAGCCCCACCTCCCCACACCAGATGACACTCCATGCAGAGACACCACTGTTTTGAGATGAATTTAGATGGATTTTATTTTCAAAGTAATTTTTATATGTACACACATCCCTCCACATTCGCAGCTTTGACTTTTGCAGATTTGATTATTTACAGATTTTATTAATATGTTCTCTCTAGGAATATCTAGGTCCTCCATTGCAACTCTATAGTCAACTTTAACCAAAAGTTGCACTGAAGGACCTAGAGATTCCTAGAGAGAACACTCCACTAGATATTTGTAGCTCCTCCAGCGCAATTCTATAGTCAATGTCTGGCAGATTTTGACCACAGAGTTGCACTGGAGGACCTAGAGATTCCTAGAGAAGTGTTCTCTCAGGTAACAACATAGCGTTTTTGTTATTTGTGGATTTTCCACATTCACAGGATGTCCTGTGCCCCTAACCCCAGTGAATGTGGAGGGACGAGTGAATTTGAAAGTGCATTGTTTTTTCAAGATATGTGTTAGATATGCATTTTTCAAGACATATTTTCCCAAAAATATGTTTCAATGCATATATTGATAAGGTTAAACTGCCAAAAATTGTATCACAACATTCTGAGAACTTCAAAATCTGGGATATGTGTGAGCCCTACTTTTGTCTAAGAGATACACATAGAGTTTGATTGCACCAAAGAACAGTTCTTCAAAACCTGCTCAGAACGTCACCATCCCACACTTTTTGTTCTTAACCACCCTAGAGTTGACCCATGGCAACCCTGTGGGGTTCTCCAAGAATCCCTGTCCTCCAATGCTCTGCTCAGTTACTGCAAATGCACAACTGTGATCTCCTTAATAGAGTTCATCCATCTAGTATGTGGCCTTTCTCTTGTTCTGCTTGCCTCCACCTTTCCTAGCATTATTGTCTTCTCCAAAGAGTTGTGCCTTGTCATAATGTAACCAAAGTATGATAGCGTCAGTTTTTTATCTTGGCTTCCAGGGAGATTTCTGGCCTGATCTGCTCTAGGACCCATTTGTTTGTCTTTTTGACTGTCCATGGGATTCTCAGCACTCTTCTCCAGCACCACATCACAAATGCATTGATTCTCTTCCTATCCACTTTCTTCACTGTCCATCTCTCAGATACATAAATGTTAACAGGGAATACAATTGCTTGTACAATTCTAACTTTTGTGCTGAGTTGTATATCTTTGCATTTTAGGATCTTTTCTAGTTCTTTCATAATTACTACCTCCTCACAAATGGAATCGTTTTATTGATATTTGAAATGTTACCTCAGGGCTGCCTTTCTCCAGGACTCTTGTGGATGGCACAACATTCAGCTGCAACCATCACTGAATTTCAGCAATAACTAGCAATGCTTGACTTTCTGACATTTGTCCAGACCTAGAGACTGAACTGCAGAAATTCAGACAGACTAGCAGTTCACATACTTTTACTTTTTGTCAACGTCTCATATGTTTTCTGTTCAGAGACAGACAGGCTGCACATCGCTGTAACATTTATTCTAGAAGTCTTTGAAATATGGGCTGCCAAGGATAGAAATTGATGGGAACTGAAAAGATGCAGGGAAAAGAATAGATAAGATAAAGCAGCTGGGAGAAGAAGGAGAACAACTATGACACAGGAAAGGCAAATGAGAAAGGTGAAAGAGAAGAGAAACTGAAAAGCAGCAGAGGAGAAGACAAAATGTGTTAGAAGCAGGAGATGGAAGGGAAAAAACTATCCTGAATTGTACTTCTTCCTCCATGTGGAAATGTGAGAAATCTGTCCTTTTTCTTTCTCAAGTATTTACACCTTCTTGCATCTTGGTATATTATGCTAGGAACCAGCATGGCATAGTGGCTTGAGTGTTGTACTACAAATCTGAATATATATATGAATGGTTGAATCTGTGGATAAATAATCTGTAGATATGTAGGGCTGACTGTAAATTTGATACTCAGAGCAGACCATTGTCACCCAATGTAGAGATTACATTGATATCCACTGAGGTTTGGTTCCAGGACCCCCGGTGGATACCAAAATCCATGGATGCTCAAGTCCCATTAAATGCAGTGGTGTAGTAAAATGATGGCCCTTATATAAAATGGCAAAATCAAGGTTTGTTTTTGGGAATTTATATATTTTAAAAATATTTTCAAGCTGTGGATACTGGGATCTGTGGATAAAAAAATCAGTGGATATGGTGGGCTGACTGTACAAGTTAGATGGCCCACTGACCTGACTTCATATAAGGAAGCTTCTGATATTCCTCAAATTCATTATGAGATTCCATGGCCTCTGGATATATTAAAAAGTATGTGTCATATACTATCATGTTTTAAAGAAAAGATGCTGTGCTTTCTTTTGTATATCTCAACATAATCAAACTGCCTTTCAAAAAGGGATTTGCAACTAAATAGCTGCCAAACTGAGCAATTTAGCTGTTTACAACAACAGTCAGTATGTAAAGCCACTGAACTGTCCAAAATACACATTTATTTCTTATTAAAAGACTGTATATATCACTGTACAAAAACGGCATAAATCATCACTTATTTTTACAGCTATCGGGGTTATGCACAATACGCAAGTGCTCTAAATATGTTAGGAGTTTACACCTTAAGCAGAATTGTAAATCCTCCTCCACTTTCAGCAGCACAGATAACAGCATAACGTTGATCAGAATTGTTGCAGAACATCCCATATTCTTGCAATTAAACCATGCGAAAGATTGTATAATTGAATGACTACAAAGAATTTTTGTGGTTCTAACAAAACAAAACAAAAGTCAATGGCACTTGTTCAAAAAGTAAAATTAAAAAAAATGAAATGCTCTGGGAGTGAGCGAACATGGATATTTGCAGTACCCTTTTCCCACTTCACTCCCCACTCCTCTTAATGTGCTTCAGCACTGCATTATCGCAGGAACTGTGGGAATGCTGCCATCCAGATAAAGCCACAGAATTCAAGAAGGTGCAGAAGAACACTTTATTCTTGCACTGGGTTTCATGTTGAGAAGCCCCTCACCAAACCCTGAGAGGGATCCTATTTGTCTTAGCAAAGCACCTGCTTCTCTAACCCAGATGGCTGGCTGCCTCTTCCCCTCCTGTCCCCTCCAGGCTAACTCCTGATTCTGATGACATTTTCTTTCTGCCCATTCAGAGCATTTGCTAAACCTGTTATCTTTGCCAAAGAGAATGAGGGAAAATGTCTACTTGAGGAATGCAATGCCTTGAAGAATCTCTTTAAAACTGCAGACAATAAAGAATATAGCAAAAAAGGATTGCAGTGTGAGTGTTTTTAGTACAGTAGATGAGAGGCAGGAACTCCCTGATTTACGTCTTGTTTCTGCAACATGGTGGCCCTAAACAATTTACTGCCTCAGTTCCCCTAAACCAGAAATATGGCGTAGGAAGAAGTTAATAGCCCCAGATTACTCAACAGGGTTGATGTCATCTTCATAACATCTCTGCACATCTATATGGTAATTCAGTGCTATTTATTGTTGTTGATGATGTTGTGTTCCTCCAAGTGATTCCTGAGTTGTGGCAACCCTAAGGCAAAACTATTGTGGAGTTTTCTCAGGCTGAGAGTGTGTGATTCACTCAAGGTCACCCATTGGGTTTCCATGGCCGAGCAGGGAATCGAACCCTGGTCTCCAGGGTTATAACCCTATGCTCAAATCATCATGCTGCACTATCTCTCGTTATTTCTCCCTCACAATTTTTCAGAAGGGGAACTGACATCAAGGATGTGATTTGAGATAACATAGATAAAAATTCTTGTGATTTCATCTGGATAAAGTTCTTGTGAAACACTTTAAGCACATGAAAGTACTATACAAATGGTAGCAGTAGTGATGGTGGTGGTGGTAGTGGTATATAACATGGTGGTCTGAGAATGTAAAGGGATAGTACCAGCAAGATCAATCTAAAACATTTTAATACATGAGGCAGAAAATCTGGTTGGCCCCACCATGTTAGCATTTATGTAGGGTTTTAGTATTCAAAATACTTCATATTATGGGTTCAACCAGAACATTAGATCTATCATCACAGGTCTTTTTGAAATGCCTTTCCTCATTTGCCAATTTTTTTTCCAGCAGAGGGAGGATATGAACATTAGTAAAGTTTGCCCACTATGCCATTGTGTCAGGAGAACTTCCCTGTGTTGTTCTGACAAAGCTGTGTCACCCTCCTTCTTCAGTGCTGGGAGCACCTCCTAAGAAAGGAAGGCAAGGTAAGCAGTGTAAGATGTGGACAACACCACAAGTTAGGGAGCACTGCCATATTGCCAAGGCCAACAGACCATGCTTCTCCCCTCTTTCCTGTGTTGCAAGGATGTATCCCAATCTGCAAGTCAGTCGAAAAGTCCAAACTAGGTCACTGTTTGGTTGAAGATGTGAAGCAAACCACATTCTCCAGCATCTTCCTTAGTGGAACTGTGGCACATGGCTCAGGCTAGCTGTCTCCTGCACTACCACACATAATGCAAAACTTGAGACACTGTACTTTTTGCTTTGTTGCACAGAAGGACCATATCTGAATAGCAGCAGAAAAGGGGAATGGGTTAAATCAGAAGACCAAATGGGCACTAAGCAAAGTGGAAAGAAAGCGGTTCCTCACCTGACTGGCTGGTGCTAACATTGATGGAAGCATACTGTGGAGCATCTGGGCTCAGCTCCGTCACAAGGTTGACAGCTTGGATCTCAAAGGTGTACTGCACACGGGCCAGGAGGTTGGAAACTTGCACCCGGCTTTCTGTCAGCCCCACCTGGCGTGGCTCAAACTGGACACTGTCTCCACAACGCACACAAGGCCCTGGGGATCCAGTCGGGCACACCTTACAGATGACATTGAAGAAGACATCCTTTCGTCCCCCCAAATCTTTAGGGAGGCGCCAGGTCAGGAGGACATTGGACCCAATAATCTCATAGCTGAGGTCACGGGGAGCTGATGGGGTACCTACAAAAAAGTGGAAAATGAGACTGGCGAACTGAGATGATAGCCAGGGAAAGAAAGACATGCACAGAAAGGAGCAAAAGAAGATAAATGGGACTGGCGGAATTCTCAGCCTGGGTCTGAAGGGGAAAAAAATGAAAAGGCCACTGCACAGATTGGTAAGGTTCCCAATGCATTTTGAGAAAACTCTTCATCAGAAGCTTTTATACTCCTGGGTACAAACTGCTTGTGACAAACGATCATGCTGCAACAAAATAAATCAGAGTGTTCATCTGCAAGAAAATAAACAAGAGTAATTCCAGGTTGCATTCTACGAAATAAAAAAAAAGTGCATGCAAAAGGACTACTGCTACAGTCACCAATGGTAATCCACTCCACCATCTTTCAGTCCCTTTTTGCTCTGTCCCTCTCAAATTTGCCAAGTCTCCCTTCTGCTAACTGCATAAGTGAAAAAATGGCAGACTTTCATTTTAACAGATACCTACTTAATTCCATGCACAGAATACTTCTGATTATCTAATCCTGGGAATAACAAACAGGAGAGATGCTGTCATTTTCATGTCCAGCTTGTGAGCTATTTAGAGACATCTAGCCACTGTCATAAACAATATGCTGGACTAGATGGACATTTGTCTGACCCATACCAGGAATTGTTATATTCTACCTTTCAAGCACCCTGGTTTCTGTTATAATATCCATGCTTTACTCTCTCATTCAGAATTATTTGCTCTTGAAGAAACAGTCTAAATATCAGGTCATCAAAATAACCATGGCACCGAAGGGAAAATTCTAAACAGAAAATATGAAGCATTAAACATGGCCAACACAGATTTGCTTCCCAGATACATTCTTTAAAAAAGATGAACAAACCACAGCAGGAAAAAAACTGTACTTTTGTAAGACAAAACATGAACTGCCATTAGTCACACAATTGTAACTTCTGTTTTTTTATTTAAAAAATGATCCACAAATCAATGAATGAGCAAGCTTCAAAGGAAAGAGTAATGAAACACAGCCCTTACTATGGGGCTAGGCAGGAGGGAGAGGAAGAAGAAGGAGATACTAAATATAGTGGTCCCTCCACATTCAGTGGGGTTAAGGGTGAAAGACACCTGTGACTGTGGAAAAACCACAACTAAAAAAACCCACTATTCTTTTTACCTAATGGAACACCTTTCTGGGAATCTCCAAGTCCTCCAGTGTAACTCTGTGATAAACATCTGCCAGAAGTTTATCACAGAATCATGCTGGACAACCTACAAATGCCTAGAGAAGTGTTTTCTCTAGGAACCTCTAGGTTCTCCAGCACAACTTTATGGTCAACCTCTGGCAGAGTTGCGCTGGAGAATCTAGAGATTCCTAGAGAAAACACTTTACATATTAATCAAAACCGCAAATAATCAAATGCATAAAAGTTAAAGCCGCAAACGTGGAGAAAAGAAAGACAAGATGGGAAACTAGGACAAAGCAATTTCTGGGTCCAGGACAAGAGGAGGTAGCAAAGTGGCTAGTAAGGACCACAAGAAGCATGGGCCAACAGAAGGAAAGGTAAATTAATCCCAAATGTTTAATCCCACTTATTCTGAGGTACTTACTGGTACAGGAGGCATCAGAGATATCTGAAGATGAACGATAGTATCGGGCCATACAGGCACATTCACTGGATCCTGGGGTAGAAGAGTAACTGTGGGCTGGGCAGGGACTGCAAGGAGCATCTCCTACAGATGCTTTGAAGGTGCCAATGGTACAAGCTAAATACAGAAGAAAGGGGGGGGAAGATAAAATCTGTTACAATTTGGCAGGACAACAATGATCATCTTATGTTTTGGTTCTGTTTGTTAGCTTTGTTGTTGTTGTGTGCCTTCAAGTCATTTCCAATTTATGGCGACCCTAAGCCGTACTTATCATGAGGCCTACAAGCAAAATTAATCATTCCAACGAATTGGCACCAACAGAAGACAGAACAGTAAAAACCACTGAAGAATACTGTATGCATGTCTTTGGCCTACTGTTACTCACCAAAAACAAAGTCACAATCTGACTTATATTGAGTATGACAGGAGAAAAAGAAAAGTATACAGTACAAGGGAAGGCGGGAAACAAGCAAGTGAAGAACAAATTTATATACACTCGACCTTCCACATTCGCAGGGGTTAGGGGCACAAGGCCCTCATGAATATGGAAAACTGTGAATAACTCCCTCCCCCTGCATAAGCCAGTTAAAGGGATGGGCAGGTGGGGGAAGAGGAGCAGGTGTGCACACTTCTCTTTCCCCCCCCCTCCACCGCCCTCTTGTCCCTTTAATGGGCTCCCTGCCTCTTTCCCAGGCAGATGGGAGCCTGGAGAAGACAGACACCCATCTGCATGGGAAAGAGGTTTTTTTGGAGGGTGAATCCATCCCCTTTCAGCCCCTTTCCTGGACGGATGGGTGCCTGTCTTTTCCAGGCACCCATACACCTGGGAAAGAGATTTGGGGGGTGACTCCCCTTTCCTGGCCAGATCAGTGCCTGGAGAATGCAGCAATCTGACCAGGAAAGGGGTGAGGTTGGTGCATGCACCCTTCCCAGTTTCTCTGTCCTGGGCTTTTTCCTCTCCAAGGAGAAAAGCCCAGGAGGGAGAAGGAGGAGGAGCACTCATGCACATGGCAGCCTTGACCTCACGAATAATCAAAACTGTGAGTGTTAAAGCCACAAATGAGGAGGGTCAAGTGTAAAAACAAGAAGCATATACAACATAAATAACTAAAATTGGGTCCCAGGATGGGAGTAAAGGCTGACCCTGAGGGGCAAATTCTGCCAACTGTATAACCTCTGCCACCAACAGGACCATGACACATGAGGCAGCTTGACCAAGTGGCAGCTGTAAAGCCTTCTCCCATGAGATCACATTTTTCAAGCCAAAACTGTTTTTAAAAATCCTTTGAGCCCATCTTTAACATGAAAGCAAAGCAAAGCAAAGCAACTTCATTTATATACCACTTCATACCATGCTATGGAGTGTCTAAGCAGTTTACAACTGTAAGTTCAATGCCCCTCAACAGCTGGGTACTTGCTCGAGGCCACCCAGCGGGTTTCCATGGCCACGCTGGGATTCAAACTCTGTTCTCCAGAGTCATAGTCCAATGTGCATACACTACACCAAACTGGCTCTCTATGTAATATATTCAAATTACATTTGATAAATCTGAGTTGAAGCCAGGCGTTTCTAATTTTGCCTGTTACAAAAGGCTCACAGGATGCTAAAGTTGGAGTTTCTGTTCAATAAACAAGACCCCATTGTCTTGTGTAACCAAGATTTACTTTAACTAATGCTACTGTTTGCCAAGGGGACTATTCTAGCTGTTCTTGCAGAGTTGATGGTGATAAAGAAATCAAAAGAGCTTTCTTCCTTAGGTCATGCACTGAGCAAAGGTATATTTGGAAAGGGACAATGTGATAATGGATGATTCCTGTGGAACTAGTCTTTCAGCTTGTTAAAGAGTTGAAGGATCTTCCACTACCTCCTCAAATTAATATGTAAAGATGCTGTCAACAGAAAGCATTGTTCAGGAGTCTTGCTCAAGACTGCATTATTTGAGAATTACAGTCCATTGAGAGTGCTGTTTGTTTTCTGCAAGACTGCATAGGGAATTTTAATATGTAACCTGAAGTTGACACACATCTTTTAAAACCAGGATATATAGGCTCATGTCGTACTATGAGAAACTGTGCACTGCCTTCCTCAGACAACCAAAATTTATCTAACCGCTAAGAGTTTCTACTCATATGCCTTTTACTCAAATGAAACCTCTGGTTGTGAGCTGTTCACCCTGAGAACAAATAGCATTTTTTGACATCCTTTATCAATAGAAAGTGTATACTTAACATCTGTTTGCATCGATATATGTTCTTCATACATTTTAACATTGTGAAGCCATTTTTTAAAAGGAAAAGGATTTTTGACAAGATTGTTGGTTGGTGCATGTACATGCAAGATGTAGATATATGATAAATTTTCCCTCTACTTGTTGTATCTCCAAATTTTCTGCAACTACTCTTCCTCCTTGATTTGTATGAACCATGTTTGCAGTGGAAGTCCACTCAGATATACATGCCCTATTCGGCAAAGTTGCTCTCAGCTAAATAGGTAAAGAATTTCAATCTCAACTTTTGTTTTTTACTAGCTGAATTGGGTTTTACTTGATAGCTTTTAAAGTAAATTTTGGAATCAGTGTTTATTAATTTTTGGAACAGTTCATACTAAATATAGTGTTTGGAGATGAAAGAAAAAAAATCAACTTTAGCCTTCCTAGGCAATATCTAATAAAATCAACATTTTGAAGTTTTTAAAATGGATTTCCAGTGAACTGAGTAGGAAACAGCAGAGGAGAATATCAGTCATGCTGCCATGCAGGTCTAGATATGGTCAATGCTTAAATTTTAAGTTCACCTGGGAATTCCTATGCAAGCTATGTAAGCTGAGTTCAATGATGAAAGGAAGACAAGATATAAAACAGTGGTGGAAATTGTGTGGCTCTCACATGTGGCTGAACTGCCATTCCCAGCCTTCTTCACCACTGACTATGTTGGTGAGGCTGCTGAAATTTGCAGTCCAACAACATCTAGAGGACTGAATTATTTCCACATTTGATATAAAGCAGTGGTTCCTGGCCTTTTTGACTCATGGAGCCCTAAGGGCTGCACAGAGCCCAGGTTGGGATAAAAAGGTAAAGGTAAAGGTATTCCCCATTGACAAGGTTGTCAAGTCATGTCCGACCACAGGAGGTGGTGTTCATCTCCATGACTAAGCCGAAGAGCCACCATTGTCAGAGACTACTCTGTGGTCATGTGGCCAGCATGATTGCACAGAACACTCTTTACCTTCCCACCAACGTGGTACCTATTTATCTACTTGCATTTGCATGCTTTTGAACTGCTAGGTTGGCAGAAGATGGGACTGGTGATGGGAGATCACCCCATCATGCAGCATCTGGGCCTTGAGCTGCCAACCTGCAGATCTTGCAATCAACAGTTGGGAACTGCTGATATAAAGGATACAAAAAATAATGTTTCCAGGAAGTTCCAAATAGGCTACAGCAGTGGTCCCCAAACTATGGCCCGCGGGCCGAACCCGGCCTGTCGAGCCTTTGAACTGGCCCATGGCCAGTCCTGTCGCCACCGCCGGAGTGCACATGGGTGCCATTTTGTGTTCCAAAATGGTGCATGGCATCATGTGCATGCGCGCACAATGCCGGGTGCATGCGCATGACTCTGGGCACCATTTTGGATCACAAAATGGCGCCATTTTGTGGGGGCCAAGATTTGGGGGCCAGCAAACCAGCCCCCAGATCAAAAAGTGTGGGCACCCCTGAGCTACAGACTTCAAAGATTCAGGATCATATATAGACAGAAAAAGTTTCAAGTTAAGTAAAAAGTGAATTAAAAAACAAAACAAAACCTGTCTCTCCCAAATCCTACGCTTTCTGGATGGGCCTTGAAGGTTCATATGATTCCACCCCCACAAGAGCCAATTTTGCAAATGTTGCTTCTGGCAGAAGACCAAGCCTTCATTTTGCTTTTCTTAACTGACGCGTACATTTTCTTTCTTCGTAACTGGGACATAAGAGATTAGAAAAGTGGGAATTTAAAAAATGAATACATTTTTTCTAGTCAGCAGCTAGAAAAGCTTCACAGACTTGTGTAGAGTAATTAGGTGCTGTATTAAGTGGCAATTTAGGGCACAACCAAACAGCTGCCTCCCAAATGGCACACAACAGAGAATGAAGGAAGAGTCTTGGGACAAGGGAGATATCATCTTCTCCAAATAGCCCCCTCCCACATGTTATACATTCATTTATGAATTACTTCACTATGACACACATGGCCAAGACAATATGCAACAAGAACCCCAGGCATTCAAAACTCTGTTTGCAGTAGTCACCTCCCCTGGCTATTACCAGCCAATTTGCATAAATACGCATATGGGAAAAACAGGCACATTCTCTTTTTAGCTAACTACATACATGTTGCAGCAATGGCATGACCTCAGAAGACACAATCCATCTTCTCGCTCACAGACAAGAATATTTCTTTTAAGAGGATGTTTTCCACTCATAGTTTCTATAAGTATTTCTATTAAAGATAATTCTTCATCATTCAAATCAATCAGGGATAACTTACCGTATATACTCAACTATAGTGGGCCATTGGTGTCCACAAGGGATTTGTTCCAGGACTCCCCCATGGATACTAAAATCCGTGGATGCTCAAGTCTCATTACATACAATGGCACAGTAAATGGTGTAGCTTATATAAAATGGCAAAAATCAAAGTTTGCTTTTTGGAATTTATATATTTTTGGAATATTGTCAAGCTGTGTATGCTTGAATCCATGGATAAAGAATCGATGGATATGGAT
>CM034703.1:129372029-129383777 GCA_020142125.1 Phrynosoma platyrhinos | reverse complement strand
TCCCCAAGCCATTCCCCAGCCATTTCTGGCAGCCAATTTTGAAGAACATTTCAAAATCGTCCTTCAAAATCGGCTGCCATAGCACGGATGGGGAATGGCTTGGGGACTTCTGGTGGCATCGGCAGAATTCTCCTGTGTGGTAACATGTGTTCTCGCCCTATTCCGAGCCGTTCTGTTCCCATTCCTGCAAGTGCCATGTGATAAACTTAAGTATAACGTGCCCAAAGTCACCCAGTATGGCCAAGTGAGGAGTTGAACCCTGGTCTTTGAGAGTCCTACACTACACTGGTTTTTAAATGTTTATTCTAAAATACATACATACCTACATATTTTAGAGTTATGATGATATAGTACAAGTCTTTAAAAAAAACAGAAAGAAAGGAGGAGAAGGATACTCTTCTGATATGTCTTGGGATTGAAAAGAAACCCACTCAAGTGTGGGAATAAAATTTTGCAGTTGGTGCCAGGAACTGGTAGAAGATAGCTTGGGTCCACAGAAGCATCATTTTGGGTTGCTCTAGACAGGGCAAATGGATTTGGGGAGTTACAGAACTTGTTGCTATAATTCTTGAGTTTTATTAAAATATCTATCATTTTCTGTTTGGATAAAATGACAAAGCTGTGATGAATTTGTGGGAGAGCTAGGCATTGCTGCTAAGATTCTTTAGAAGGGAAAAGGATGGGGAAAGGCAAGCAATTATTTGAGGTTGTTGTTCTTGCTGATTTTTCTTACCCACCTCTCCCTATGGATTGAGGTAGGGAACAACAACAAATTAACAACTGCTGATGAAGCATCTGAAGTTTTAAAAGCAGGACAAAACAGGAGGTCCAATGGAGTCCTTTGGGGCTATTAGATATGTGGTATACAGTTGGCCCTCCACATTTGCAGCTTTGACTTTTGTGGATTTGATTAATATGTTCTCTCTAGGAATCTCTAGGTCCTCTAGTGAGATTCTACTGGAAACTGACCATAGAGTTGTGCTGGAGGACCTAGAAGTTCCTAGATAAAACACTTGTCTAGGCTTCTGTAAGTCCTCCAGCATGATTCTATGATCAACTTCTGGCAGATATTTGCCATAGAGTTGCCTTGGAGGACCTGGAGATTCCTAGAGAGGTGTTCTCTTAGGTTAAAAAAAATATAAGTTGTGGGTTTTTTTAATGTGTGGTTTTCCCACTTTCACAGGGGTCCGTTACCTCTAATCCCAGCAAATGTGGAGGGATCACTGTATTGGTTTGAGCGCTGGACTACAACTCTAAAGATTAGGGTTTGAATTCCCCCCTCAGTCATAAAAACCCACTGGGTGGCACTGAGCAAGTCACACTCTCTCAGACTCAGGGGACTGCAATAGCAAACCCCCTCTGAAGAAACTTGCCAAGAGAACCCTATGGTAGGTTCACCTTAGGGTTGCCATAAATAAAAAATGACTCGGAGGCACACAACAACAAAAGTGTCAGGTGCAAGTAGTTTGAAAGAAACAGCAGACCACCACCACTACATCCCAGTCTGGTAACTGAGCCATGCTGTGTGTTTCAGAAACGGCAAACATATGGCTTGGCTTGCTATTTATAGGTACTGCAAGTTATTGTGTTGCTTCCACAAAGGCAAATAGTGTCTCAACATTACAGGCTCCTGGAGAGCCACTATTTCTGTCTTTCCTCTCCCTCTCTATTTAGAAAGGCGCAACCCAGTTCCAGCAAATCCCACCTATAAACTTTCATTTTTCCCTCCTTCCCTCCCTCTCTCCCTGCCTCTCCCTCAAGTTCAGCCACAAGCCATCTGTTTCAATCTCTCTTATCTCTCTTTTCCAAAGGTTCAAGGCAGCCCAAACTCAAACAATATGTAAATTTACTTATTATGAACACAATAAAAAAAAAAAGAAGATGTAATATTAAACTGTGGGATTTCTATTACTTGCAACCTGAAAACACTTGTCATAGGAATATTAGGAGCCAAATAAAATAGCTGCAGGCTGCCAGTTCACCATCTCTGGTTTGAATCATCTTTAGGCTTGATTCTACATTAATATGACAACCATGAAGGGAAAACCTTTCAGGCTTAAGGCCAATACTTCCTGATGAGTTTTTTTTTAATGTAGTTGGGAGTCTCTGAACTGATCAGAGCACAACAGGCACCTTGTTTCTGGACAAGAAAACCCCAGAAGGGATTAGGCAGTGTTGCAGTGATGCATCCTTCCGAATGCTGAGAAAACATGCCATGACGCATTGCCATATGAGGCAGGGTGGGGGGCCCTGTGGCGATGTTACATGTGATGTGAAATGGCAAGAAGAGAGCAGATGCCTTTGCCTCCAGACATTCACCAACACAACAAATGGAGAGAGAGAGAAATATGCATAAGATTAAAGCAAAGCTGTATTGTCTGTATGTTATATGTGCAACATTTCCAATAATCTCCAAAATCACAATTGTCCAAGCCATGGTATTCCCCATCACCATGTACGGATGTGAGACCTGGACAGTAAAGAAGGCAGATAAGAGAAAAATCAACACATTTGAGGTGTGGTGCTAGAGAATAATGTTGAAGATAGTGTGGACAGCTAAAAAGACAAACAAATGGGTCCTTGAGCAGATCAAGCAAGAAATATCCCTGGAAGCCATGATGATCAATTTGAGGTGGTTGCACTTTGGCCACATCCTGAGAAGGGACAACCCATTAGAAGAAACAATAATACTAGGAAAGATGAAGGGAAGCAGAAAGAGAGGAAGCCCACACATCAGATGGATAGACTCAATTAGGGCGATCACAAACATGAATCTGCAAGACATAAGCAGAGCAGTGGAAGAGAGGGAGTCTTGGAGATGTCTCATCCACAGGGTTGCCATGAGTTGGGCTGACTCAAGGCCAGTTAACAACAAGAAGCAATAATCTCCATGGACAAAACTGTGTTCTGCTCTTCAAAATTCCCAACTCACTAGAAGTCAATATGCACACCAGGGCTTGCATCCACTGTTGTAGCCATGCTGCCCCTTTGCAAGTGGTTAGAGTGGAGCTTCCACCCAGAACATGACATGACAAAGCATATCTAGCAGAGGGGCGGGATATAAATAAAAAATATTATTATTATTATTATTATTAAAGATACACAAAGGCCTACTGGGTCAAATTCAACTCTCCCCCACCCCCACCCCACCAGGGTTTTGGGTTTGTTTTTTTTCTTGCAGTCTTGCAGACAAATCCACGAGCAGATAATCTTTGTTCCTGAAGGGCTAGATTGTGGTTCCTCCTTGCCTACTTGTCTCTCAGTCTTCCTACAAGAGAGAATGATAAGTGGGGGGGAGAGAGCAACCAATGCTCTCATTTCTACAGTAGGAATGAACAGCCGCTGGGGCCATCCACCCCTTCAGCCTCCTGTCATTCCATAAACAGCAGATTCATAGCAGGCTGATGCTTTAAATTCCCCAAAGGAGCAAAGACTACAAATATGCATGTAGAATTGTCATCTCCGACATGGAAATTGCAGGAATATATTTAAATGAATTTACATGAGATGAAACTGTTGGGGCATTTCCTACCCATTCTGCACCAGATCAGTGGAGATGTAATAGTGCCACCCTATGAAGTAGGGATGCATTTAATGATAGCCAGCACTGAACATTTAAGCTGCATGAGTGTACCATCACTTCTCAGAGCTTGATGGGCATAATTACCCCCAACATATTCTCTCTTGTTCACATTCTCCCTGAGGTTGTTTCTCTATGTGGGAAATGTCCAGGGGAGATCTTCAGTGCTGACACTTACTGGGATTTTCAGTAGTCAGTGGCCTACTATTCATCTATTCATTCCACCCCATTGCTTCTTATAAAGAAAAGGGATGAGGAAGGAATCAACTAATTGATATATGAGCTTCCATGGATTTCAATCTGGTTGTCTTGTCTTCTTTACAAACAATAAATTCTGCAGATGTGCAAAAGTGTGCATACCTGAATCTGCATGATGATTTGTATGTGGGCTACTTGGCACCACCACCCCTTTCTTTGGCCAGTGGAGAGCTCTGTCACTCCCCCTTGCCAGGCTTCAAGAGGCTACAGATTTTAATGATCAGCTTACAAATGTGTGTCCTTTCTTAATGCAGCATACTGTATAAACAAGATTCACTTGCTTTCAGATTGCATTTCTTTAACTGTGCACTACTCTAAGCACAGCAGGGAATGAGAGCTAACAAAATGTTTAATATGACAGTAAAAGAACATTAAATTTTAATTTCCCCCCTCCCCCTTTCTTTTCCCAGAGAGCACACAATCATGTTTTCATGTGGCTGGCCTGACAGTTTCCTCTCCAAGTAGCCGCTTTGTATGAGAAGACCTGCATCCATGCAGCCAAGCAAGCTATGAATGAACCCAGATGTGCTTAGCTGATGGAAGTACCCTTCCCCCAGCTCAATCTCTTCCTCCAATATTCATCCACAGCTCTGGAAATTAAAAAAAAATTAGAAGAAATGAGAAAAAGTAGGGCAAATCCATATGCCTGGTAGCTCTCGTCGTGTGTGAAAAAGTAGGGTAAAATCTAAACGAACAGCTAGAGACATACAGAAGAAAAAACTAGAAGAAAGAAGGAAGGAAGGATACAAGAATGGACAGAGGGGTGGAAGGAAGGACACAAGGAAGAGACAGAGAGAATGACAGGATGAAGAAGGCCTGGACCTATATTTTAGAGCTATCTCCAAAAATGGCAGCCTCACGTGGAGTCTCACCTCCGGCTCTGGAATGTGTAGTGCTATTAAAACAGGCCACTGTGGTATAGTAGTTTGAGCATTCAACTACAACCCTGGAGAGGAGAGTCCAAATCCCTCTTTAGCCATGGAAACCCACTGGGTGACCTTGAGCAAGCCATACTCTCTCAGCTTCAGACAAAGGCAAAGGCAAATCCCTCTGACCAAATCTCGCAAAGAAAACCATGTGGGATTGTTATAAGATGAAAATGACTTGAAGGCATACAACATACACAACATTAATTTTGGGGCTTTGGTGGCATTATTACAGTGCCCCCCCACACACACACACACACTTATCAGTAGAGCCACTAAGAAGGTGAGGAAGACCATGGAGAAACGTATACTCTAATTATATCAGGACATCAGAACTTTGTATCAGAAAGATGAAAGTTGAAGGTCAACACAGGAAACAGAATTCCTGTTTTCAGTGTGGGTTCTGCACTTGCCTTTAATGAAAGACAGGATTGTTGCCATATTCTGGCCATATCTAAGCATTGATGGCTGCTTCAATCCTTACTCAGGCTGCAGACATTGGTCAATTAACTAGACAGAGTCATAAATTTGGAAGGGTTCCCAAAATCCCAAGCCCTTCCCAGTGAAGTAATCCACCTTTTAAATAATCCTGAGAGGTGGCCATCTAATGCTTAGTTTTAAAAAACCTCCATCAGAGAAGATTCTGTTACCTTATCAGGTAGTTTGTTCCACTGCTAAAAAGCTCGTACAGTCCAACTGGGTAAGTGGAATTTCCTTTTAATTTGAGTTTTGGAGTCTTATCCTCTGGAACAGCAGAAAACAAGTGTCCTTCCCCTTCCTTGTGACAACTCAATCTTCTCCAGACTAAACATAGCCAACTCCCTCAACAATTTCTCATAGGACATGGTTTGTACATGTCCTCAATTCAACAGATAGCAAATTAAAAATGTAATTATTATTTTTAATAAAGCCTTACCCTCCCCTTCCAAAAGGACAGTTGGTTCCATCTTAGAGAAAGCAATCCGACATTCTCTATTATAGGAGGGTGTTCTAAAATGGAGCCTTCCAAAACACTCCAAGTGAAAACAAATGTATGCTTTCCCCCTTTTTACATTTTTTTAAAAAAAATTATAACCTTTATGCAGATTTAATTGATACAAAGGTATAATTAATCAATCCAAATTTTGTAAATGAGCAACAGCCATACTATAGATGGATAGATGGACAGATAGATAGATGGCTGTCACTTAGTTACAAAATTGGTTAATATAGAGAGAGCATTTAAAATGTGGCATAAAGTATTTTTTATTTTTCAGTGAGTATGTGCCTTGTGAACATATACAATCACAAAATATATTCATCACGCCACATACATCAGCAAAAACAATAGGCCCACTTTTTTAAAAAAGATTTTTGCTAACAATGGATTCATAATATCTATTATTTGTCAAGTACCTAAAATAAATTAGTGTTGTAATACTGTGCACTTGACTGCAAGCAAGCCCTACGGAACAGAATGAGACATAAATGTATAAGTCACAATCCTGCATAGACCTGCATAAGTACAGGCTCCATTTCTTGCCTTGCCTCACAGTATACCTGTTGTGGGGACTAATCTGTTGTAGAGAGACAAAAGAAAGAAGAATTAGGAAAGGATCAATAATTATGCACAATCTGTGTTTTTATGTCAGAGAAGGTGAAGTGCAACCTCCAGTCAAACATGCACAGGACGGAGCTGTTAAAAAAAAAAACCTCATACAAATGGGAATCTTAATAGAATCCACATTGTTAAAATTTCGATAGGAAATATTTTAACAACATTGTTATTGTTGTTAACTGCTCTCAAGTCAGCCCGGACTTATGGCAACCCTATGGATGAGACATTTCCAATATCCCCTATCCTCAACCTCTCTGATTGAGTCTATTCATCTGGAGTGTGGTCCTCTTCTCTTTCTACTGCCCTCTACCTTTCCTAGCACTTTTGTCTTTTCTAGCAAATTTTCTTCTCCTGATGTGGCCAAAGTACAACAGTCTCAATTTGATCATGTTAGCTTCCAGGGAGATTTCAAGCTTTAGCTGCTCAGTGACACATTTGTTTGTCTTTTTGGCTGTCCACAGTAATAGCACTCTTCTCCAGCACATTTCAAAATCATTGATTTTCTTCTTATCTGTTTTCTTCACTGTCTAGCTTTCACATCCATACATGGTAATGGGGAATGCAATGGCCAGGATGATTCTAACTTTAGTGCTCAGTTGTATATCTTTGATCTTTAGGATCCTGTCTAGTTCTTTCATATCTGCCCTTCCCATTCCAAGTTTTATTCTTCTTTCTTGACTGCAGTCCCCATTTTGATCAATGTTTGACCCCAGGTACAGGAACTCTTTAACTATGTCGATTTCCTATGAAAGTCCTTGATGGTCATTATTTTTGTTTTTAACTACATGAGGTATCCTTTTAAAAAAAAAATGCATTAGCTTCCCAACCCAAAATGGAAAAATCTTCACCTTCTCTGACAGAAAACCACAGATTATGCAGGATTATTGATCCTTTCCTAATTCTTCTTTCTACAACAGATTAGTCCCCACAACAGGTATACTGTGAGGCAAGGCAAGAAATTAATTCAAGGGTAGGACTCTGACTCCCACTAAAGATAGTAGAGTAGTAGTCCAGCAACAATGCAGATTTGTGGGGCACAATCCAGGGAGTGCTGGAGGTAGGGATTACCTTATCTTACTGATAGAATGCCCCTGCTAAGGTAGGCTCATGTTTCATTTGCTCATTGAGGCATCTTCCGTGGCTTGGCATTGTTATTTTAGGAACGTCAGGTAGGAATCATCTGTCGGGTGTTATAGGATGCTGCTGATGTACAGTCACTCTGTTGAGGCTGGGGAATGGAGGAAACTACCAGATTCATCCTCATTACATGCTTTTAACAATGCCAGTTGTGCAAAATCTGTACCTCACAGATACCACAGTTCTGGTTTGTTTTTGTGTGCCTTCAAGTCATTTCCAACTTACATTGAGCTTAAGCAGCACTTATCATAAGGCTTTCTTAGCACTATCTATTCAGGGCAGGTTTGCCATTCTCTTCCTCTTTAAGTTGAGACAGTGTAATTTGCCCAAGGTCACCCAGTGGATTTTCATGGCTGAGCAGGGATTACAATCCTGGCCTACAGAAGTTCTAGTCCAAAACTCAAACGGCTATATCATACTGGCTATATGTTCCTGGTGCAACTACTAATTAATGAAAATATTAAACCAATTATTTTTGGAATAAGTTTGTTCCAAACATAATTCCATGCCCAACAGGAAATTAATTTGTTTACTTTATATCCCACTTTTCTCCTGGTAAGGGACTCAAGATGGCTTACTACTGAGATTTTTGTCCAAATACCAGTTGATGAAGAATTGGGGAGCATATTTTATTTCCCCCAATGTGTAATGTTTTGGCTGATCTGTGGTAGTAAGATGATGACTTAATTGTCAAAGGCTGGGGGAGGAGAAGGAATAATAAGGATTCTCTGGAGATTTAGTCTCCAGACACATTTTCAGAAGCATAGATCCCTTGAATGGAAACATGTACTTCCCTTCCTCTGGGCTTCCTGCTCAACTTGTGTTAGCACCATAAGAAGAAAAAATGAAATCATAGTGTATGCAAAGCCGATTTGTGGAGATTAAATGTGTTTCACAGATGTTCAAGCTTCCCCCACCTTCCTAATGAAAAGATAATTGGAGAAAAATCACTGTGACCTAAAATTTCAAGCAACGTACGTTTTTAATTTCCCACCTCGGTCAAAAGGGGATGGATTGACAGCACTGGAGGCAAAAGGTCTCTGTATGCCTAAAGAGGTGTTGGACCAAGATGCATGGGAAGCATAACTACCTTGAAATTTCCCTCATCCCACATGATGACGTAACCCTATTCAATCACCCAGATCCCAGTACAAAACAACACAAAAGCCTAAGGACTGACACTAAGAGAAGAAAAGAAAGGGGCAGCTGACCTCTAGAGACTGTGCCAATGGTGGCAAAGTATGCCACAGGGACATTTATAGCCTGCTTTTGGAAATAAAGATGTGGTGCTACACTGGGTTGCTACAGCTTTCTGTGATAGTACAAAATACTGGTTGTGCAGCATTTCATGTCCTAAAGGGCTTAAGCCCTCCGTATTGCAAAGACCAGCTTCTCCCCTGCATTTCAACAAGCTGTTGCAGAAAGCACCCTCATTCATTCCATTGGTATGCCAAGTGCATAGAACAAAGCATTTACAACAGCATTTTTTGTGGCTGTAGATCTCCTTGCCTTGGATATTTTACAGCATTTTGTAGATCTTCTTGTTTTGGATATTTTATAGCATTTTGTAGATCTCTTTGTTTTGGATGTGTTGGACGTTTATTATAGAGTCCCGTTCCGGGTATTCTGCAGAACCACTTTGAGACATCTTAAACTGAGAGACTTTTAGCTGATATCCTAGATCCCAGGAATGTTGTGTAAACATTCTACATGTAGAAGGATGCTGTGCTTCCTGTCTAACCCCAAAACCTCACCTTTCAGCTTCATCCCTTCAGCCATTTAGTGACTGGTGGAAAGCAGGGAGCATCAGAGAAGGCGTGGGCAAATATTGGCAGGCTTCATGTAGATCCTGGACTTCACTTTCGTGGCTACAGCAACCCTCCACCAGTCCCCAACCCACCAAAATACAAAGTACATTTCCCAATTTGAAGGCAATTTGTGCACCCAAACCATGCAACATCTGTTCTTTGCTTGTTACTAGAATGTGGCCTCACTAAATGTTAGAAGAGGAGGAATATTATAGAGCTCAAGTACTGGCTCATGCTGTAACTCATGCTGCAATACGACTCATGTTCGGTTGGTGATGCTGAGGCACAAGAAGATCAGAGGAAAGAGGCTAGAGAAAACTGAAGAGAGAAAGAGGGAGCAGGAGAGAGAGAGAGAGAGACAAATCAGAGACTGAGATGGAGCTTGAGAATCAGAGATCAACGACAGAGAAAGAAATAAGGAGATGACAAAGACAGAAATGAGGAGATACGTAGCAGCTGATCAGTAAAGGAGGAGGAAGGGGAATGATTTCATTCATAGAATCACAGAGTTGGAAGAGACCATAGGGGCTGTCCAGTCCAGCTCCAATCCAATTTTCCAAAATGGGAAAGAGAAACATTTTGGAACACAAGACCCAAATGTTGTACAGTACATTCTAATCAGGCATCGACCTGTAGCACAGGGCACTGGGAAAGCACAATTTGGCCACATGTGCAAGGCTAGACAAAAGTACAAGCTGAGTCCTTCAAACATTGCAGTCAGAGTTATGCTACCTCAGGGCTGGGGCGGAAGAGAGCTGCCTTTTCCCATTAAATTGATGGTAGTGCCTCCCTTCTGGCCTGTCTGGGTCATCATCTTCCTTTTCTTCTTCACCACTGCCTGGCACGGTGTCAGGCTGCCATTACCGTTCAGTTGGGCACAGATCAACCTCAGAGACACTGACCCACTTTCCCTCACTTCTCTCCACCTCCTCTTCCTTTATGCCTTTTTATGTACCATGCAAGAAATCTCCAGCTCCCACTGTATGTCATGGAGGGAGGAGAAATGCAGAATGGATGTTAAAAGAATAGAACCACAACAAGAGGAGGCACTTTAATAGACATGGATGGGGTGGCAAATGGAAAATATGGTCACACACAGAAGCGGAGTGGGAAGTTGAGAGCTACAGAATGAGATACAGAACTAGAGAGAAGGAGAATGAAGCTGAGAAAAATAAAGACACAAAAATAGGAGGTGGTGTTTCAGATTGTCTGACAATCCTTTTGTAGCTCATGGTTTTATCGTCTGTTAGGTTTTGAGGAAATGTTAATTCTGACTGACAACTTGGATTATTCACATATATTTATGAAGAGAAATATTATTTTTAATTATATGAGTTTATTAATATTTAATATGAGTTTATAAATTATTACCTTACTTACCAACAAATTATTCACATCCTATCTCAAAACTGTGTTCAACTATTAACTAATCCCTCATATACACACTGTACATAATATTTCCTTTGTATATTGCCTCTTCCCCACCCTAGGAACAGTGTTTCCTTATTAATTTCTTTTTTCTCTCATGTGGAAGATCATTTTAACTGTTTCTTTTACAGCCTCATTACCCCTTCCTCTCCACAACAAACTCAGTCATTATTCTCCAATTACTAAACCAAACTTCTTCTTTCAATTGACTAAAATAAACTCTTTTTTAATTATAAAGTCAAACATCATATACTCTGATATATATTGCTTCCATCTATCACAGTTCCACCTTTCTTTATCCTTCCACCCATATGCAGTCACTATATGTGTCACTATAATTAATTGTTTATTTAAATAGTTCTCCTCCTCTATGTAGAGAATATTATGCCAGAAAAGCATCCTAACAACTCGCTTAAGAGGTGAAGATTCGAGAGATAGTTAAGAGTTGCAGATGAAATTTTACTTGAAATAAAAGTTTAAGAGAAATGTAGAGGTTCCTCTTGAAACAAAACATTAGGAGAATTCTGGGGAAAATCAAAATCAAAAACATTCCAGGTTGTTACCAGATTTTAAGGGAAAGCATATTTAAAGCAAAATTTAAGCTTCTGCCCCTTTCAGCCAAACCAACAAAGGTATTTCAAGTGAAACCAAAAAAGTGTTTATAGATTTTGTGGAATAAGACAGATTCAACAGATCCTTACACTGTCATCAGGATATCCCCAGAAATGAACTTCAAAGTGAATTTATAGGTACTTCCTCAGTCAGGTTGACAAGTTCTGAGGTTTTTCAAAGACAGCTAAGTAACTTTTGATAAGCATCTTGTGTAACTTTACCAGGCCCTGCAGTCAGCATGTGGTATTAATTAGAATAAATTATTAGAAAGAATAGATCTAAGTTGTCATTTCTAGAGAAAGGTGAAGCTACTAAACAAAGTGTAAATATGAGAAATTTGCTGAGGCAGGGTAAAGACCTGGAACAACTACTAAGAAAGATCAAGGAAGAAAATGCAAAGGC
>CM034703.1:129343240-129360958 GCA_020142125.1 Phrynosoma platyrhinos | reverse complement strand
TTGTGTGGATTAACCAGCAGATTTCCCCTGTGTGATAACGTCCCTAGACTTGTAAGGACTAAGCATTCTTTAATTTGAATGGAATGGCAAACCTGCACCCAGTTTTGTTTATGTTCTTTCCTTTCTTTATTATGAAGAATTTTGCATCAAAATATTTAATAAACATATTTTTTCAACCAGCCCTTTTATGTACTAGTCCTCTAAGAAAACACCAGAAAAAAATACCCAAACACAGAGAAACTTTGTACTTCAGGAAGCTACATTCATTGAAACATGGTGCACATATGCACACTGATGAAATCACAGTGCAAAAATGAATGGTGATGTATGATAGTCTTGTGATCACACAATTCCTTTTTGTGCTGATCTAATCATTGGGCAGATGCTTGAGGTACATATTTAAAAGCATGCTGCACATGTACATCAATTTAAATAAAAGTCCAGAAATCAAAAACAGAAAAATTGTGATTCCAAGTCTATCAGTGCCCCTCTAAAAATAAGGAAAATCAGATGACAATTACTTTAAATCCTGGGAGAAGTTCAAATAGGGAGGCTTACACAAGCTTTTCCACAAAGTTTGTGCACATCAAGGAAGGAAGCCCTATTTTTATCATGGTGGGAAGGAACTCTGTAAGTTTTATGCAATAACAGAATTTCTCTGTGACATTTCTCCACAAGGCCTATGTGAAAGTTAAAATAAATACTGTAATGTTATAAGGGCAATTTATGAGCTTGGCAAGCAAGTGGAAACCCATCCAATGGAGAACGGAAGGAAACAATCCCAGCCATGCCTGGGGACATCTTCTTTGGCACTGGATAGCCCTCTGCTGTACAAACACTGGGTAGGTTTTATCATTCAACAGCATTCGG
The DNA here is from genome assembly GCA_020142125.1 of Phrynosoma platyrhinos. Classification (NCBI taxonomy): domain Eukaryota; kingdom Metazoa; phylum Chordata; class Lepidosauria; order Squamata; family Phrynosomatidae; genus Phrynosoma; species Phrynosoma platyrhinos. Next base: position 129,360,088 of record CM034703.1, on the reverse strand, counting down.
GAATCAGCTGCTACAAAACTAATGCAACCAAAGGGCACACAAGTGAGCTTTAGTGAACTGCAATCACAGGGGAAGGGGATTGTTGCTTCACCTTAATTCTTTTCTCAGTTCTAAGGAAAGAGGGCTCTCATGCTAATGCAAAGGCACACCACACATTGATTATAATTTTCCATAGGTTATCTCCTATTATGCAAATAACACATCTGGCAAGTTAATGGAGGGGGGAGGCTATGATTTAATTCTGCCGTTCGCCAATAGGTAGGCATGTCTACCTGTCTGTCATTCTGTTTATAACATAACTCTACTGAATAATAAGATAGCAGAATGAAAAATTAGGGCACATTTCTAGTTTTAAAGCTGATATACTCTATCAGTCACTACACTCGTTTTCTGGAAAGGAAAGGAAATACAAAATTCATTGCCATGTGATATCTTCCTTGAAGCCAGAAAGATAAAAAAAAATGCTGCTGTGAAGTTTGAAGAAACAATTTCTTGTTTTGCATTGCAAAACACCCCTGATGACAAAGACACATGTATTCAAAGAGCATACAGACTGTACTATTAAATGCACTGCTATGTGGGATTTCCATTTAAGCTTTGAGACTTAAGACTGAACACTGATGTGCAGTTTCTGGATAGCATGGTATCAATTTCAACACTTATTTTCAAAAGAGGTTGGGAAAGCAAACCAGATTCAGATCAAAAGACCCTTTCCCAACTGGAAGTCCTCCAAATGTGCTAGACTACAACTCCCTTCACCCCCAGTGAGTTTGGCCATTGAAAGATGAAACAGAATACAAATGGTTAGGGAAGAATGTGCTAAAACAAGGCTTCCTGAACAACTGACTCTACTAATACAGTATGGATAATAACTGTATTGCAGGATCGGCCCATTTCCATCTTGACAAGCTCTCTGTCTCAAACAGCAGCTGGTTGGCTAGGAAAACTCACATGGTATCAACTTATCCGGAGCTAGTTCAAAGCATCTGCTGATCTGAAATGTATTGCCTCCAAGCACAGAGTTCACAGCCAGTGTTGCATGAACATTGCACTCCTACGTCCCATGAACCTGTTTCTTTCAGATTGGTCTGAACCAACAAGCATCACATCTCATGGTAGAAAAATCTGCCATTTAGATGCATTACTTTACACAACCCAAAATTCAACGACAGGATTTGGCTTCATAAAACATTCATATAACGTTTCATTAGGTAGCTGCTTGCTTAATTTTTAAAAACCTTTAAAAAGGATTACATTCACAGAGCATAGACCTATCAGTAACAGAAAGCCATGATAATTTAAACATGGAACCACCACGCTCAGAGATCTGCCTACAAGATACTGAGTTTAAAAAGAAAGAGATGGTCAACTTGTATAATCTCAGTTTATCACACAACAGTGTGGCATAGTGATTTGAGTGTTGGACTATGACTCTGGAGACCAGGGTTCTATTCCCCGCTTGGCCATGAAACCCATTGGGTGACCTTAGGCAAATCACACTCTCTCAGCTTCAGGGGAAGTCGACGGCAAGCCTCCTCTGAACAAAGCTTGCCAAAAAACAAACTCCATGATAGGGTTGCCATAAGTCAGAAATGACTTGAAGGCACACAACAACAACAACAACAACAACAACAACAAGAAGTGAGTGGTGATGAGTTTAATAAATCTGTGGTCTGATCCAATAAAGTAATTCTTAGGTTCTTACTCATATACAAGGAGAGTGGCTGTTTACATGGCTGTTGTTCCTAGCTCACAAGATGCCTTCTAAAGTAAATGCTGAGACTTGCAAACTCTGGCAGCTGTATCAAAGCAGCTCTGCAAGAGAACTGAGGAGGAACTTTCCATTCACAACTGTAAAGTTGTTAGGAAAAGAGCCCCATAGAGACAATAATGGGGACACTGGATGAAGGGCAAGCAAAGACCATTTAACTTTAAGAGAGGTTTGAAATGCTTACTCCTTGAAACTTGGACTATCTGCAGGTAGCCCAGTGCAGCATCAATATTCCTGAAAACAGTATTGCAATTTCCGTTCTACTTTTCCCTGTTTGAGAGCTAGCATGGCATAGTGATTTGGGTATAGGACTATGACTCTGGAGAATAGGGTTGGATTCCCCATTCAGCCATGAAACCCACTGGATGATCTTGGACAAATCACACTCTGTCAGCCTCAGAGGCAAACATCCTCTGAGCAAATCTTACCAAGAAAAACCCCTGACAGGGTTGCTATTAAGTTGGAAGTGACTTGAACGCACACAACAACAAACAAATTTCCCTGTTGAAGTACTATCTTTTGTCTTAAATGGGCACATAAGGAATAAAGTATCCACGAGGAAAAGAGTCTGCTGCTGTCTTGACACTTAATCAGACAGAAAGGTGGAGATTTGGGGTTCTTTCAGTTTATTCTGTTATTTCATTACTGATGTCAACTAACTGTTGTTGTGCATCTTCAAGTCGTTTCTGACTTATGGCAATCCTAAGGCAAATCATCACAGGGTTTTCTTGACAAGATTTGTTCAGAAGGGTTTTTCTTTGCCTTTCTTTGACAAAGAGAGAGTGTGGCTTGCCCAAGGTCACCCGGTGGGTTTCCCTGGCTGAGCGGGGATTTGAACCCTGGTCTTCAGAGTTGCAGTCCAACGCTCAAACCACTACACCACCCTGGCTTTCTGGTAATGAAAATAGCTAAAAACTTTGTTTTAAAATGATGGTGTAGAAAGAGAATGAGCAAATATCTGACTGAATGAATGAGACTGAGAAGGAGAAAATGGATATTAAAAAAGGGATTTGGAGGAGAGGATTTACAGAGAATATAAAGCTGGAGGGGGTTAATGAAAGGAAAGCAAGGGACGGTGAGGAAAAGATTAGATTAAAGAAGTTTGAGGAACAGAGAAGAGGCAATGAGAACACAGAGCCCGATCAGGGTGGGTGGATAGGTGACCCAATGAGTATTGAAGCCTATTGGGACACTTTGATATCAGTGTATAAAAGTTGCAAGTAATTTAACAGAAGTGAGCTTGCTCTTGGCAAATTATTTCTGTGAGAAATTTCTTTGTTACCAAAGGACTTTTGGTGCTTTGCATCACGAAAACCAAGCAGAATTAATTTCTGGAGTCTTGTACCAGATCAATAATTGCAATTATTTTGGTTGCAGCTCTAATACACAATCAGGTAGGCTGCCCAAAGTTAGGCCTAAATATATACTGTGATTTCATAGGAACACAGAAATGGGAATATAGCCACAGATCTCAGCTTCCAAGGAATTTTAGTTTGTAACACTTGTAGATGTATTGATATCTGCCGTATGCAAAACCTTCCCCCCAGCTGTTTTTGAAAGTGCTTCCTAAAATATCATAAGGCAGAGGAATGGTTGAATGAAGGCACTATGGAAGTTACTGTTTTGCATTACAACTCTCAGAATCCTCCAGCCTAAAAGAGAGTGGCCAAACTAGCTAGGGGTGAAGGGGATGTGTAAGTCCAAAGAGTAAAATTTCCAAAATCTAGGGTAGTTAGTATATCAAACCTAACAGTATTTTTACATAGTTCTTGTACTTCAATACCATTTTAATTGCCTTGGGTGCAGCCTATAGAATCTGAACGAAAACTGTAGAGGACTCTTGTACCTTTAATGATTGTATAGAAGAAGGAATTTCAGCAGGTGTTGCTTGTCGTACCATAACATAACAAACAACACATACTGAGATTCCCTCACCTACACAACAATTAAAGGTACAGGAATCATTTCCATTTTTTACTTTGGCAAACCTATTGAAGACTTCTTGAAATTCTCTATGAAGGAAGGCTTCTTAGTAGAAAATGCCAAATTTAACAAGAAATTATAGATCCCAGGGTTCCATATGGAGCCAACACAGCTCATGTAATATGCTGCAATAACAGTGTAGACTAGATACATACATAGTATGGGTAGACTTAAGTTCAAATCTCCATGACACTTACTGTATTGCTTTGATCCACTCTATCAATCTAATCCAGCTGATGGGGCTATTGTGATGTTAAAATTGGTAAAATGGTAAAATTGAAGCAGCAACTATGTATGTTGCTTTATTTTTTTAAATCCTGGTGCTAACATGAACTAAATATTTTCAAGGAGTGAGTCTTCGGTTTCCTCCATAGATCCTTGAGTGGTATAAATTAGATTAAAAAATAAAAAATGCTAAAAATTATGTTATGCAAAATGTGTGCATATTGCATATGTATTAGCAATTTACTTGGTGTTTAAAATTTGAATCCTCTTGATGCAGCACTAGGCACATACAAAACCCTCCTCTTCAGCTGCAATGCCCGGGATGAAGGGTTGACGCTCTTTATAAAGCACAGAATCCCAAACCAGGATTGCTGTACACTGAACAAATCCCACAGAATCCCTAACCAGGATTGCTGTTCCCAGCTAAAGACATGCCTGCACAGAGTTTTTAACGGGTTCTCAAGCAGACTTGATGCACACGTTTGGCAGGCTTTAATGTGCCCTAGCAGCCCACCTTTTTTGTCTGGCAGCCTCACACACTCTTCAGAAATAGACTGGGCTAGGTAATCACCTCCAGCTTTACTCGCTCTCATGAACACTGTGTTGCACATGCTTGGGAACTTAATGAGTTATTATGTTTACAGCTGCATTTTGCAATAATGTTGTTAAAGAGCATTACAGTCAACCCTGAGGGCATGTTCTACATCTGCCCAGACAGATCTTTTGGAACAGTCAAGAAACAGGTGAAGAAGATAAAACCCCATTAAGATCTCAAAGGCTTTGGATGGCTTTACTTTCCAGAGGCACAACCAGAAACTGTGCAACTGCTGGGTCTAGTACTCCCTCTTGGTCAGACAAAGAAAAAGCATACTTGGTGGCCATGAGAAAATGGAGGAGGCACCAGTAGACCTGGAAGACGACAAGGTAGCTCAGGTGGAAGTACAGTGGGCCCTTGGTATCCTCTGGGGTTTGTGTCCAGGGCCCCCTGTGGATACCAAAATCCATGGGTGTTCTAGTCCCATTAAATACAGTCATAAAATGGTACCCCTTGTATAAAATGGCAAAATCAAGGTTTTGGAATATTTATTTATTTATTTAATATTTTCAAGCTGTAGAGGCTTGAATCCATGGACAAAGAATCCGTAAATACGGAGAGGTGACTGTAGTTGGTAAAATACTTGAAGCAGAAGGGCCTGGCAGCACAAAGGAACTGTCTAACTCAGCAATGAATTGCCCAGACCTAGCAAATGCAATAAATGCTGTGGGCAACTTGTGGACTTTCAGAACTTGTGGCACTGTAATTCCCATCATTTCTCACCTTCAGCTTAGCTTGCCAAGGCAGATAGGAGTTGCAATTGAAAAACATCTGAAAGACCCCTGCTCTATAGGACAGAAATGAGTGACATAGGATGGGCTCCTCTAGATGAGAAGTATTCAGGTCTCTGATGGTGTTGCCTTGGCTTGAGTCTCCTGCAGCTTCCTCCCCTGCTCTGTGGCCTTTATGGTTTTCTGTGAACAAGCACCCAAACTCATGAGCTCCCAGTTCCAGTCCCATAGCACCTGAAAACTGACAGCCAGCCAGACCAAGTATATCCTTGGACTTTATTACATGGGATGCAAGTGTCCTTGTCCTATCATTAAATCCCGTGAATATCCCACAATTACAGGATGCTTTTCATATGACATCTTGTGATGTTGCCATTATTGCACCATTATCCCATGAATAAAGCAGCAAAATCATGTCACTTTTTATCCACGGGGTTTTTCAGTGAATAAAAAGCGGTGCAATTTTGCCACTTTATTCACAGGATAATGGTGCGATAATGGCGACACTGCGAGATGTTGTATGAAAAGCATCCCATTATTGTGGGATATTCACAGGATTTAATGACAGTTTAAGGATAGGACAAGGACATTTGCCTCCCGTGTGATAAAGGGCCTTTGCAGACTGCCAGAAATAGTGCAAACTGAATCCACTTTAAGGGTTAGGGTTAGGGAATCATGGGAACTGTATTTTATTGTGGCACCAGAGCTCTCTGACAGAGAAGGCTCAATGTCTCAGAAAAAAAACAATTCCCATGATTCCCTAGCACTACCCCTAACCCTTAAAGTGGACTCAATTTGCACTATTTCTGGCAGTCTGCAAAGGCCCAAAGGCCCTTATTAGTAATGTGCTTATGATTATTACTCATTCTCAAAATGGAGAATAAATAATTTAATCCATTTTTCCCTGGTGCAAGAACATCTTCAAAAATTGTGAAGTTTTTGAAGACATTCTGAATGGGGTAGTAGTGGGAGGGCTTCCTCACACATATGTCAAAAACACACTGTGGAAATAATCCAGTTTGAGACCACTTTAACTTCCCTGGCTCACTAGTAGGGAACCCTAGGAATTGTAATTTCCTGTGGCACCAGAGCTTTCTGACACAGAAGGCTCAATGTCTCACAAAACTACAGTTCTCAAAATTCCCTAGCATTGAGCAAGGGCAGTTAAAGCGATCTCAAACTGGATTATTTCTGCAGTGTGTTTTGGACCATAGTCACCATTTTTCTCCTCCTTAAAACAGCTGTGTAGTAGCTGGGACAGCCAACTATGTTCTGATAACAGGTACATGATGATGTTATCATCCTCCAGGACCTGTAGATGATCACTTGACAGTGCCAGGGGATGCATTCATCTAAGAGTTGCCAGACAAAAAACTGGAGTGGGCTTTTGTAGCTTTACGAGGTTGTTTCAATAAAGGAAATTTCAGCAAGTGTTGCTTGTCATTCAACCAAGTAACAAGCAACACATGTTGGAATTTCCTCTTCTACACAACCCTAAAGGTACAGGGACCTCCTCTAGTTTTCACTCTTGCAATCCTACATTTGTCATAATGAATTGGCCACCAGAATATAGCTGGATGATGATCCTTGGTTGTCCCAGGTCCTCCAACAGCTAATACACAACCATGTCATGGGGCACAAAAACAGTGAGAAGGGTGTGGGAACAGTCCTCTCAATAATATAATAATAATAATAATAATAATAATAATAATAATAATAATAATAGTATTTATTTCTTACCTCCCTCTCCCCTTTGATTGAGGTGCGGAACAACAACAGACCAACAAATATGCATCAGTTAGAAACACAATATCAGTTAAAACATACTAATTTAAAAGTACAAACAAGACACATACATATTAAAATAATCTATGTTTAAAATTTATCATTTAAAATGTTAAAAATCAGCTGGATAGGTCTACCGGAAGAGATTAAGTCTTCAATGTTGTTTTACATTCAGGCAACATATTCAGTTGTCAAATCTTTTCTGGCAGGTCATTCCACAATCTACAGGAGCAAACTTGGGGCAAAGGGGGAGGGGTGTTTCAGGTTTTGCCTCCTCACTACTCTTTGAATATTTATTTTCCATCCCCGCCTCAATGCATCTTATGTCTCACAATCTCCTCTTTAAGTTCGGATCCAATGACCAAAGACGTGATCATAATAAGCTCTTATCCAGTTAAGGAGAGATCATTGTACTGCTGTCCACCATGTTTTTAAAAGCAAAACAGAAAAGCAGAAAAACTGTTTGGATCAAAGTAAGATCCATCACTTTCCACATTCTGCATCTAACAGCTACTAGCATCAGAAAAATCCCCAACTGTAGTTTTCAAAAAAGGGGGCAACTTTTCTGAATGCTGCACCAAATCTCAAGGTTATGGTCAATCATTGACATTTGACCTCAGAGCTTCATGCACAGCTCTAGGTAGCCTATATATTGGCGAGTGTATATTTAGCTATCAGAACTAATAGCTGCAGACTCTTAACTCATGAAATGAAAAGGTATAGCTGGATAAGCCCAGCCTGTGTCCCACGGACATTAAACACAAGGTTGCTCAATCTGTTGTAATGCACAAGGGGTTCATTGCATGGAAAAGGTTTCTTCAAAATATAATATTTGAAAATTACTGGTTTATAGCAGCACCATCTAGGTAGTTTTGTTGTTAGATACCTATTTTTTACAAATTTCCATTCATATTCCTTATTGTTGCAATTTAATAACTTTCTTCCCTTTTAATAAGCAAGCATTGTTTGGGGGTCAACAACCATGGTTGATACTAAAATACCTGAAGAGACAGACCCACCAGTTATGATTTTTGAGCTTTTCCCAACTTATCTTACCAAATCATACAAACTCTGTGTTAGTGGAAGTACCCACGTCCGATCTGGCAGTACAATGGCAGCATGATTGCAAAAAAAATTCAGAGCCTGGAGATTCAAACCAGTAATTCTGCACCTCGCATCTGGTCTCTGTTCTACTTGGGGAGCAAAAATAGCAGCTGAACAAAGGATTTGCACATACAACAGCTTTGTTTTGCTGCTAGCTACAGAGCCCTTGTTCTCCAAACTGCTGATAGATGAGGCACAGAAGGGTGTTTTTTTCTGAATTAAAACTGGAGGCACATTTTATTCTCCTTCTTATACCTAGCAAAGACTTTTTTTCAGTGGATAAGAATGGCTTACATGTAGGGGAGCCCACGTCTTATGCTTCTTCATGACTCACTTATCCAGGTGTGCCTCCTGACTGAAAAGAGACAGATGCAAAGGCTCATGTAGGGATGTGAATGAGCAGCCCTCTATGAGGGTAGTACTTTAATTGGCCAACCAAAATGCATAAACTAAATTGCACAAGCTTTCAAAGCTTCACTGGATTCTTCATTGGGAAAAGATGTTAAAAAATCATACAAGAGAAGGAAGGTGACAATATTGGAGTCACAGGTCTATTTTTGTTGCATTTTGCTGCATGGCCAATATGTTCTTGTTGTTAACTGCCCTTGAGTCAGATCCAACTCAAGGCAATACCCCCATCCTCCATTACTCTGCTTCATTCTTGCAAATCCATACCCATGACCTCTCTGATTGAGTCTATCCATCTGGTGTGTGGTCTTCCTCTCTTTCTGCTGCCCTCTATCTTTCCTAGCATTATTGCCTTTTGTAATGCATCATGCTTTCTCATGATATGGCTAGAATAGGACAGTCTCAATTTGATCATCTTGGCTTCCAAAGAAATTTCTGGCTTTATCTGCTCAATGACCCTGTTTTCTGTGAGAGTTGACATTTTTACATTGAGTGGCTGGTCAAACACAACAATGCCTCCCTCAGTCCAAGTAGACTGGGCTACTCAGATATTGGGGAAATGGTATTTTTATGAATAGATAAAATTCTATTCTAGATAACATTGTCACAATATGGCAAATACAAACCCAATGGAACATAGCCAGGATAGTCATGTTGGCCGTATAGCAAAGTACTGTATCTTCCAAAATTCACAAAACAGTGATACCTTTATTGGGCCAATCAAACACCCAATGGGGTACAGTGGGTCCTTGGTATCTGCTGGGGATTGGTTCCAGGACCCTGTGAATAGCAAAATCCAGAGATGCTCAAGTCCCATTAAATACAGTGGCATAGTAAAATGGTGTCCCTCATATAAAATGGCAAAATCAAGGTTTGCTTTTTGGAATGTATATTTTTTTCAATATTTTCAAGCCATGGCTGTATCCATGTATAAAGAATCAGTGGAAACAGAGGACCACCTGTAATTCTAAAAGTTATTTGAATTGTACTGTTGCTGTCTAAGTAGCAAAGGCATAGGGGTGAGTTAAATATACTGTGGCAGCTACCTGCAGAGCTAATACTACCAAAGCTCTCAAGCAGAACACCTGTTTTACCTGGGGTGGAGGAGCAATAAAGGACAATAGAAAGAGTGCAGAACCGTCTGTGATGGCTGGAAGGAGGGCTGGAAAGAGATCTAAGGAAGAATGAGTCAAGCCTGGTTTGGGCAGGGAGGGGCACATTGCCACATTTAATAGCGTCTCCCTGGAACAACTACAACTTCTCCACCAGACTGTAACACCCAGTTTTTACCTGGTTCCAAACTTTCCTGCCATCAGCAAAACACACCTTGAAAGTGTGGAAATCTTTTTAATTTACTATATACCCATCCAGATTGGAGGTGGGAGATAGGCAGAGAGTCCAAACTCCCACTCCTCGAGATGCCTCCTCAGTTTGCTTTTTATGGCTGCTGGAAGGACACCCCACTTGGCAGGCAAAAGCAGCATTTTGTCGCAGATCACAAAGCAACTCCAGAATATGGGCAGCCTTCTTGCCTCCATTTGGACAAGAGGAGACTCAGGTTCTGCCTGTTACTACAGACCATCATCTTCTTAGGGCTTGTCTACATTTGCCTAATACTCTGGGCTGCTCCAGGAATACTCTGACTCCAAATTCCCCTTCCTTGTTGCAGCAAAACACAACTGTAACAGGCAGTTGCCTTCCATATCAATCTGGAAGGCAACTGATCTCAAAGCAACTTGCAATTCAGCATGGACACTTGCAGGGGGTACGTGGGAAGACAGCCACCTATTGCCACAGCATTTTGGTTTGGGCTTTCTGGAAAACCCAGAGCAAAACGTATGGCTTTTTAATGCAGGACAAGGGATGGAAACCCCAAATCACGTCCAAGTGTTGTGTAAACGGTTCAGATCTGATGCAGGATTTGGGGGCTGCATCATGCAAACAGTATGCAGCCAGCCCAGGAAGAGTTCAGGATATATAGGTAATTTAGATAAGCCCTAAGTGGCAGGCTGGTGGCTTAGTACAATTGGCCCTCTGTATCCACAGATTCTGCATCCACAGATTCAACCATCCACAGCTTGAAAATAGTTTTTTAAAAAATAAATTCCAAAATGCAAGCCTTGATTTTGCCATTTTATAGAATGGACACCCCTTACCACACCATTGTAGATAATGAGACTTAAGCATCCATGGATTTTGATATCCACAAGGGGTCCTGGAACCAAACCCCAGTAGATACAAAAGGCTGACTGTACTACCAGTGGCTCACCACCTCTCCAAAAATACAGCACTGGGGGAAAAGGAAACCTTCAAAACACACACACACACACACACACACACACACACACACACACACACGTGTCACTTCCTTCTACATCAATCACAAGTGCAAACAACAACAAAAAGTCACAAGCTGAAAATGACTTTTCTTCATATGATAGCAATTTGGGAGAGGGGAAATGTAGGGAGGGCTCATATATTGCAATGAACTTGAAGAATGAAAGGCCTCTTTCTGTGTTTTGGGCACACTAAATGAGTGTAACAAGGGAGCAGTATTTCAAGTGATTGCAAAATTACACACTCAGTAGGAATCAAGCTATGAAGAGTGTCAAGCTTAAAACAGGCAAAGAGTCTCAAATCCATGAAACAACCGTCAAATAAGACACAGATATCATATTGGAATGAAACTTTACCAGAAATGTTTTTTTATAAAGGAGCAATGGATACACATAAGATACTTTAAAGAAAATAGGGATCAAGCAATATGAGAATACAGTGCTATAACACTACAATATTAACTTCTAGATTTTTTTACAAAATGCTTTCTAGTCACCACTATTAAACACCCAGCTCAAGTGACTGTGACTGGAAAGGTACTCCACATACACACACAACATATCACTTTACTAATACTTACAGGAATATAAAGTTGTTGTTGTGTGCCTTCAAGTCATTTCCAATTTATGGCAATTTTAGGGCAAATCTATCATAGGGCTTTCTTAGCAAGATTTGTTCGCAAGGGGTTTGCCACTGCCATTCTCTGAGGCTGAGAGTGCTTGGTTTGCTCAAGATCACCCATCGGGTTTCCATGGCTGAGCCAGGATTTGAACCAGTCATTTGACCTGGGATTTGAGCTGGGCTTTGAACCAGTAATAGTTCAATGCTCAAACTACTACACCACGCTGGCTCATATAGTGCTACAACTATATTTAAATGATATTTTGTTCTTAGTTTAATATTTTTAGGTATAACCATAAAAATGTTTGAACACTGTTGATAAAAATAAATAAAAAGTAGAATAGAATAGAATAGAATAGAATAGAATAGAATAAGGAACTGATAAAGGTGACACCCACTAGAAACAGAATAGAGAATACATGCTGAGCTGCGACAGGTTCAGCTACTATCCCACAGCCACATCTCACATCAAAACCTGTGACTCTCCAACAAACTCATATTGGAAGCATTTCATGAACTCTCCTTTCCCCACATTCCTTGGGAAGTGTATCCACATGTAGGACAGTGTTTGAAAAGAGGCAGTGCTTAGCTGAAGAGGACAGACAGATGGGGCAGTGAGATGAAATCATGAGATGAAAGGGAAAATACACAATGCCACCAACTCATTGAATATTTGCCGCATGTCCCTGTGCCTTCTCTACCATTCCAATGTCCCCACATGGCTGTCACAACACTGATTGCTTGGGTTTGACTTGGGTGTGCCCAGTCTCTGAAAACAAAAGGGAATGCACAGACTGATGCAAAGATTTCTCCTTGGGAGGGAAAATGGAACACAGAAAACACTTAGGCATGGAAGGCCATTGGCAATTTTTTTTCCCAAGCACATCAAATTGGAAGGCATTGTTTCAAGAAATATGGCAGGGGTCAGTAACCTATGGCCCGTGGGCCACATCCAGCCTGCCGAGGCCTTCCGACCAGCCCCTGCCCAGTTGCGCGGCTGCCACCACTGTTTGGCGTTCCAAAATGGTGCCCACCATAGTGCGCATGCGGGCGCCATTTTGGAACGCCCAATGGCACCAGCGCCGTGCACATTTGCACGGCACCGGCGCTGTTGGGCGTTCCAAAATGGTACCCCACAACATGCGTGCATGCGCACGATGGCGGACGGCATTTTGGAACGCTCAACGGCAACGGCGACATGCAAATGCACACAATGCTGGTGCCGTTGGGTGTTCCAAAATGACGCTTGTGTCGCGTGCATGTGTGCAAGACACAGGGCGCCATTTTGGAATGCCCAATGGTGCCGGCGTCGTGCGCATTCACACGGTGCTGTCACCATTCGGCATTCCAAAATGGCGGCCCGTGTCTTGCGCACATGCGCATGTGATGCAGAGTGCCATTTTGGAACGCCCGACGGTGACGGCGCCGTTGGGCATTCCAAAATGGCATTCTGCCATCGTGCGCATGTGTGCGCAATGCAGGGCGCCATTTTGGTTTTCCCAGCACCATTCCCCCCCCCCAGCCTGTCGGCAAAAAAAGTTGCTGACCCCTGCAATATGGCATCAAAAACTGTTCAGTATCTGTAGGTCCTGAATGCTTATCATACAAGCTGCTGTGTTAACCAAGTAACTTACAACTGGATCCACCTTTCAAGCTGGAATAACTAAATGTTTTTCCTCTTTGTAAAATGTTGGAGTCTGCCACTGAAAACATCAGTACTTTTCAGTTTTTTGCACTACCGCCCTAGTACAATTCACTCTTATGTTATGGCCATAGGTATGTAGATCTGGCTTCCTATTTGCCAGTGCCATACATATATATCACACTTGTTAGGCCTTTGATTTCAATGTGATCCTACCTCCAGATGTTTCTTGTCTTGCTTTGGGTAAAGTTTTACAGGACAGAAGAAGCTTATAGAGCACACAAAGGAGTTTATCGCATTACAAATAAACCTGACTTACCTCTCCTGGTTAGATTCTATTACGGGATGCAGTCGGGTATTATCATATGCAAAATACCGCTGATACCGGCGTCCAACTGCATCCCTCCTAAAACCCACCTACAAACTGCATTCAGATGGCCGATTTGCAAAGTCGGGAAGCTCCTGACTTTGCAAACTGGCCATCTGAGCATAGCTTGTAGGCAGGTTTTATGTGAGATGCAGTTGGGCAGCAACAGCAGCGGCATTTTCCCTGCAATAATACCTGACTCCATCCCATAATCAGCTGTAAAACGGAAGGGGTAAGTCAGGGCTTTTTGCATGTGACAATCTCCAAGGTCTAGTGCTGTTTAAGAGAGAGCCAGTTTGTTAAGAAGGACTATCCTATGGCTTTTAGGAACATAATCATTCTGGTGATGGTGGTTAAATTACTGGTTGACAAACTGACATTTCTAGAGATTATATTTAGAATTAATTAGGAATGCTAGAAAAGAACTCTCTTTTTTTGTTCAGTGTTTTAATTTAAAGAGAATTTGGTCAATGTTGGATATGTATTCTCCTCACACAAATGTATACTAAACAATCACAAATATTTGCACATCTGTCAGAGCTGCTCATTTCCTGCAAGCGTACATATGTCACAGTAATATATAATATGGAGGGTGGGGAAACATTTTTTTATTTCAAAACAATGTATAAGTTGGTATCAGAGGCACAGAAAACACTGCATAGATATTTGATACTTTTCAGATGAATTAACTAACCTAAGTAATATCCACTGGATGACCCTGGGCAACTCAAACTTCCTCAGCCTAAGAGAAAAGCAATGGCAAACCTTCTCTGAATCAATCTTACCAAGAAAACCCTGATTGGGTTGCCATAAGTCAGAACTAACTTGAATGCACATAAAAACAGAAACTTAGGTAATAACCCTCAAGACACTTGCAAGGGTGTTAAGTCCAATTGGTCACAGTGAAACTTTGGAGCAAATGGCTTATAAGTCTGCCACCTTGTACATATGTATCTCAGGTATAAAAAGAAGAAATGGACAGCCATATTTGACCAAACTAAATAACTTTCCAAGCCAACATTCTGTCCACACATTAGCCAAACAGTTGCTTATAAGAAATACAGCAACACAATCTGAGTATAATGCTGCACACTTCATTTTATACTTCCCAGGAACGGATAAGCAGAGGCATACTGTCTTTGATACTGGGGGCTGATATGCCACCTCAGTGAATTTATCCTGTCCCCTTCTGAAGTCATTCAAATTGACACCCATCATTATATCTTGTGGAAGCTGGTTCTACAGTTTAGCTGTGCGCTGGATAAAGAACTGCATACTTCATTTTCTTCTTCCAGAATTTCACTTTCATTCAGATGCAATGGACGATGCCAGATTTGAGTATTATGAGAGGTGGAGAAAAAACTCAAGAGTGAAATGGTACACATGAATTTGGGCATATATACCTGAGGTTTGTAAATTGTGCTTTAATTGTTTGTAAGCATTTGAGAAAATGAATTACACTCCACCAAAGTTCATAAATATTAAAGGCACTACAAGACTTGCTTTTATACACACATCCACATACACACACACACACACACAGACGCACGTGTACACATATACACAATGGTACAGACTAACATAGCTACCACTTTAAATACCATGCATTGACACTTACTTTTGAGTAAATATTTGTTGTAATGGACTGTAAACATGCAATCCTGTGACAAATTACTCGAGGGTAAGCCTCATTTAACAAAGTGGGAACTACTTCAAACCAAACAAGATTTGCGTTGTACATTCACAGACCTAGTAGGCTGGTATTGGGCAAAGTATAATCTTGGACTGCAGACTCCCATAGGTTCTGCTGGCTAGAACCCATGGGAGTTGTGCATTAACTCCTTATCATCTGAATGGCCACCAATTTGCCCCTTCTTGCTGTAGATTCTTGTTTGTATTCTTGCCTAGTATATCTCCCTTTCACCAGTAAGGAGGCCTGGGCCTCAGTAGAAGAGGGTATGTTAGTAAAGCAATGTACCCCTAAACTTTCCAGATGTTGACATCATCATGTCTTCTTTTCTGGCTCACTGATAACAATACTGATGGAAGTGGAAGAGGCACAGCATAATGTTACAGGAACAGTAGACATTGCACTAAGTGTGATAGACTCAACATGGAGCAACCTCTTTTCAGTAACAATACTAGATTGTGCCCAGTAAGTCAAGTTCCACGATTTGGAGCGAACTCTAATTTGCACCCATCCTGTTTATGCCCAAGTACAATCAATAACATCTTTGAACCTGTGCTTTGTTTCTGACCTGGAGTTAAATCTTGTTCAGAACACAATTGTGGCACAGCGCCAAGTATCTGATAATACAGGTGCTAACTGGTTAATCAGCAACCACAATGAGTGAGCCAGACAAGCAACAGGTTGGCATGCATCTGGTGGGGAGTGATTACAGCATATACTGGTAAAATGAAGAACTTTTAGTCCATTTCAGTGAACCTGTAACTACAAAGTTCTTTCAGTTTCCTAGATTTCAAAATAATAAAAAAAATCCACAGAACAATACAGCTCAATGTTTTACATCTTTGCCCTTGAAAAATCCACTAAAAGGTTTTACCATACTTTAAAAAATATTTTTTAAAAGGGAAGAAATAAAGGGTTATTTTCAGAAACAGTTGCGGAAAGGACAGAGATGACACTTTTATTGACCTTGAAAGGGAAACCTTTCAAGGTAAGATTGCCATACATCAAATAAGCTGAAAATGCTCCTTGCAAATAAAACAACATAGCAAGCAGGAAAGAAATCACAGACTCACAAGAGAAGGTGAGGAAGAGGGTGGAGAGGAAGGAAAGGCAACAGCCACAGAAGAAGTTGTACTTGGGCTACGCAAGGTCAAACAATATCCTAAGTGGAATTACAGAGCTACTGGGATGATTTGGTCTGAAATGGAAAAGCAAAGAGGTGGAAAGGAATAGAAGGAATTTTAAAAGAAGCATCAAATTGGCTTCCTGGCATCTAGGTCCTAAACATCTGTGCTATACGTTATACAGTGGTCCCTTGGTAGCCACTGGGGTTTAGTTCCAGGACCCCCGTGGATACCAAAATCCATGGGTGCTCAAGTCCTATTATATACAATGGCATAATAAAATGGTGTTGTTTATATGAAATATCAAAATCAAGGTTTGTTTGGTTTTTTTGAATTTATATATTTTTGGAATATTTTCATGCTGTGGAGAAAGAATTCGTGGATATGGAGGGGTGACTGAACATAGAATTGGGTTGCTAGTGTTAGGTTTAAATGGGATATAGAGTCAATGTTAAAATGTTGAAA